>OZ025292.1:60393428-60993428 GCA_964019185.1 Maratus speculifer
TGAATACTTTTGATTGCCCCTGTAATTGATCTATGCACCCGATTATCAAAAAATTTGAAATAACTCGACAAAATTATGTAATAACTATGTATTTTAAATTTCAAACGATTAAAATGCATTTGAAACTTTTTTCCCCATTGACCGTAATGTAACGGAATACTTTTGATTGCCCCTGTAATTGATCTATGCATCCGATTTTCATAAAATTTGAAATGACTCGACAAAATTATGTAATAATTATGTATTTTAAATTTCAAACGATTCGGTTGGGTAGTTTTTGCGCTGTTATATGCGGACGGACAGACAGACAGACAGACGGACAGACAGACAGACGGACAGACAGACAGACGGACGGACTGAGCGACAACAATAGGTGCTACGTATTTACATAATTACGAACGCACCTAATAAAAAAAGCTACAATACACTGTTTCTGATAGACTTAACAAAAGTTACAAATATATGATTATCATTAAGCTTTTAATAAATAAAATATATAATGCATTTTCTAATTGTGATAACTTCACAAAATTATAAAACTAGTTGGAAAAAGTCGAAAACTATTTCTTTTTGCTTCTCAATAAGTTGGCAAGCAGTGAAATTTGCCTTGGCAATTTAAGGTTCTTCCCCCCCCCCCCCCCCCACCACCACCAAAAACAATATAAAGTCTTTGCGATGGCCTAGCAAAAAAGTAGAACCTTTCCTTAAGCAATATGTATCCATATCGTTACACATTTATATGCTGTAAAAATGTATGCCAAACTGAGTTTTTCTTTTTTTTTTTTTACCGAACAAATAAATAAAATAATTACAGTAATGATCAACATCTGTATAGTTTTATTCTTTATTGAATAATTTAACAACAATGCTATTCAATAAAAATACATGAATATACAATAAACAGTCACATATATTTGTACATAACACGAGTCAAATATTACTCGTAACAACTACAAAATATTTTATACTTACAAAGTATATATTGAAGACGAATTTTAAAGAATATTGACAATGCACTTGGTTATAAAGAATAAAATATTTTGTTTGGAATATATCATAATAGATTCAGAATTTCATTTAAAAATCTGCATGTGTTTGTGTTTTAGAATAAAGTTATTCACCTTTAGTATCAAACGTTAAATAGCACATAAAAACCGAAAGCGAATAAAATGCATGGGAATTCGTTTTAAAAATATTTTAGCTATTTCAATTGTAAAAATTTTTATGGAAACCCTTATTTACCAATTGTTGCAATTAACAATTTATTTTTAGTGAAAGCAAAACAAACCAGGGTTACTTAAGATTTTACAACCACGACTACTGAATTCTAAAAAACACAAAATATAGGTTTTATTAGAAAAAAAAATTGCAATATTTTGGGGCAAGATTTAGAGTTTGTGAACCTCGTTATAATATTGCGATATGTATAAAAAATGGTACAGTTGAAAGTTGGAACATAAACAAAGATGTATTCATGTTCTGCATCAGGTAGCTCAGTGGTTAGTGCCAAATAGTGTCACACTATATATTCGAAGTTCAAATCCAAATTTGGGTAAGGTTCACTTAACTTTTTATTTATTCGGAGTTTATAAAATTAGTACCAAACTTGAAGAACTAAACTCTGGAAATTCCGTGTCAGACTACCTGACCGAGAAGAAGAAGAAAAAAAAACCCTGCTATATATAGGATTTTAGGCACATGGTGAAGAAAACAGTTTGTCTATATGATTCTTGATGGATTACAGTACCGCAAGTGTAGGTGCTATGATCTATCAAAGATCGAGTACAATTTAAAGTATCTAATTTTAAAGATTGACTAGATAAATATAGTTTTAGTTTAGATTATTTAATCCTGTTTGCTCGTGAAATTTTAAAATTTTATTGATTCAAAAAGCTACATTATATTATTAAAAAATATAAAAAATGTAAAGTGATAAAGATTTATTTTCAAACCTTATTTATTTATTTATTTTACTATAATCTATGTGTTGGTCGAGTATAACCTGATGCAAATCAGAAAACTTTATTTCAAACCAATTCGACCGGAACCAAAGGTAAATATTTGAACTCGAAATAAAAGATAATTAGTAATTTAATTCAATTACGTTATTATGTAACCAATTATAATTTACAACTATAATTCCAATATCAATTTGATCTCTTATGTAGAAAAATGTACGTTGATGTTCAAATGCAGAGATGATCCTCTCCCATCTGAAAAATATTCTGCGATGTCTTTTAAAAAATCTGATCAATCTGAACCTGATCTGCAAGAGTCAAAACCGTATCCAAATTGCCTATCGGTTCAGCTTTACGTAAAATCAGGTTGAGTGATGCACGATGCTACGATACGAAGTTTTTTGAAAAATCTTTACAACCTGGAATATAATGAGAGCAAATTAGATGAGTATTAGCGCATTCTCGATTCTTCTGTAGCGCTCAAATATAGTACTTTTTAAATGATAACTTTACTTTTTTTTTTTTTTTTTTGCCTAATTTTGACGATAAAAACAAAATCTGTTTTTAAAATCTGATAAAAGTTTAAAGATTCTAAAAAAAAGGAAAAATAGTTTGTTCCGAACGAGTTAATTGGCAGAATGATACGGATTTCATTAATATTTTCAGAGAAGTTTCAAAATTTCACCTACAAGGCTATATTAAAAGATATTCTTTAAATGTGTATTCGAAAAAATTTAGTTGGAGTTGTAAAAATAACTATCACAACCGACTTTAAAAAAATTAAGTGCAACGGCTCCATATGCTTAAAATTTCTAACAGTCAAAAGTTTTAACAGTTTAGAGGCAGTTCATTATAAATTTAGTACGTATCAATTTAAAAAAGTATTAATGTAACGATTCATTCAAGTAGCTGTAGATAGACAGCAAGAGCCATGAGAAGATGTTTGTTATAAAACTTAATTATACAATTTAAAATACAAGCATTCCGCTATTAAATATTTTTTCTTTATAAATGAGATTTTCTTGTTGAATTAATTTGAATAAGATCATCATAACTATAGAACGGGAGGCGGCAGCACAGACAATAAATTATCGAATTCACGTATGAAATTCTAGAATTAGGCAGTCTCGATTCGCATATTAAAACATAATTGGTCAGCCAAGTTATATGCAAGTGGAAAACACCTGAAAATCCGATTTTAGCGGTTGACTTATGGACTTACCATTGTTTTCCTGATTCCTGTCCACCATGTTATAATACCTTTAGGTAGAAAAAAAAAATACAATGTTAAAATCGGATTTTCAGGTGGTTTTCACGAAGATATGAATTAGCAAACCGACTGCGTTTTGTTATGCGAATCGAGCATTAAGTAATTCTAAAATCTCACCCCTGGACTCCATGAGGTGATTGTCTGTGATGCTGCCTCCTGGTCTGTTAGATTACATCATCATTTTTCTTCTATGTCGGTCACGCGCAAGAAAAGTGACGCATCTCGTCAATTTCGTAGAAGAGGCAAGAAGATTCATATGTTTTATTGTAACATATGGAATTATAGCACTTAACTCTGCATGCATCAGTAAAAACATGCATAAAAAAGCATATAACCCTTAAAGCTGCGAATAGACCACCATTCCATTGTTATCAGTATCAGCGTCTTTTCTTGTGGTCACGCGTTGTTTTTGAGCTTAAATGACTTTAAAAGGAAGCTGAATGACGTCCTGCAAAAGAAGAATTTTTCTGTCAAATAGAGCTAAAATCCTTATCTTCTGATACATATTTGATTCCCTGCATCCTTTGTAAATAAACTGCTGAAGATTGCAGAACAAAATATTTTATGGAAAAATGTAGAAGAATGGCAAAACAAGCGTTTATACGAAATTTAAGAAGAAAAATAAAATTTGCAGGGTTAAGGCTGCGTATAAAATGCCTGAAGAAATCTTTTGTTCTGAAACCCTCAAAAACTTATTCACTAAAGGATGCGTACAGTCAACAATGGTTCAGGAGATAAGGAGTTCAGCTCTATTTGATGGAAAAGTTCTTTTGTAGGACAACAGTCCCTTTCCTTTTAAAGCAGTCAAAGATCAGAAACACCACGTGACCATAAGAAAAGACGCCGATACCGATAATAGTTAGAATAAGGGTCTATTCGCACTTTAAGTTTTTTTTTTTTTTTTTTTGTGTCACACAAGTTGCCTCCTCACCCCTTCCTCTCATCTGTGGTTATGAATGGACACATAAGTACAGTAAATTTATTTTCCGGGTACTATACCTTTGAAATTTCTGTTGTAGCAAGATGCACCTAACAGACCTGTTAGTGGAATAAACGTAAAAGGAATTTTTTAGAGATGTCCACTTTCCTTGCAGGCGAACGATATCTAATTTAACAACTTTTAAATGTCTTGCTTAAACTATGGATTTTTTTGCAAGTCACAAATTTTAAATAGTAACCTATAGTTTTCAGATTAATATAAAGTGATTAATGTAGTGTATGACACGAAATTCTAACCACAATCGACTTACGATATAATGATCTTTAATAAAGAGAAAACTGTGATATAAAAAAATCCATAGAAGGAAAAGTGCAACTTTAACTCTTTTCCTCTCAATTTTACTTTTCAGGAATCATTCTTCGAATTGGCATGATAAAAATGTTATTCGAAATTGCATAAAAATATATTTATGCCATACACGATGCCTAGTTGTTTAACCCATTGGGGACGAGGGACACATATGCGTGCCGCGAAAAAGCTTAAGGTTTTTTTTGTTTATCCCCACTAGTAAAACTTTACTGCAAAATTTGCCTTATTTAATCGGGACATTATCTCGATTTAATAAGGCACAAATTTCTGTTTTAAAAAACCGGTAACGAAACATTAAAAATTTCCCGTCGCGAAGACCGTAAGAAACATTCCTCAAAGTAAAATAGAGTCAAAAACGTTTTTTAAATACTGTTTATCATTCATGTTTGCTCGAGCTTTCCATGGGATTCAAGTGAACAAGAGGGTTAAGTATTTAAAAGAGATACAATTGGATGTTTTAAAGGATATGAAGTGAAAAGACTACTTATAAGGCAAGTCTGACAAACTACATGAAAACAAGAATATTTGCTAAGTTTCCACAATTACTAGACTCTGTATAACAACATTATAGAAATGAAACGACAATATAGAAATATGTAAATAACAATGATAAGAGTATAGAAATACTTTTAAAAATATTTGAGTTTATTTAAAAAACTCTGAAAAAACATTAAACTGTGAAAATATTGTTTCATTCTTATCAAACATTTCAATATATTTGTGTTTTGAATAATAATAAAACTTATATGTATAATACAGACACATACAGCATACATATAACTTTAAAAAATAGTTTAAACTGTAAAATTTGGAAATCAATTTTAATTTATCTTGAAATAAGCAAAATTTCTGAAAATTTCTTTAGCTTTAAATTTGGAAATAAAAAATATTCTTTAGTACCAAATTATGTTTAATTATATAAAAATTAAAAACCAGAAATTTACATTATGACATGCGCTTTAGTTCTTTAAACCTATATTATAATGTATAAAACATGTTCAAATTAACGCTGACATCATATTGTCAATGGCGAAAACCTAAACAATAAATTTCATTCTTACTGCAACTTTTATGTTCTAAAAATCGTCACAATATCAATTTTTACATCATGGGCTAGGGGGGGGGGGGGGGGTGAGCTTTAAAATTCTATTGGTGTAAAAATTGTCTAATTTTACTGTAATTTAAAAAACTTCAAACATGAAATTTTGTTACTTTATTTCAGTCGCGTGGAACACGATTATAGAAGATTATTTCGCTCGCATTTAAAACATTATACATATTTCTGATTTTTTCTCCAGCTAATATTCTATTGCGAAATTAAAATGTCTTTAGTAAATGGATAAAATAATATAAATATGCACAAATTTAACAGGTAAGTAAATACTGAAGTACAGAAATAATAAAAAAGCTGATATGAAGGTAATTTAGACTCAAGTTACAAATTCGTAATCTCAGAATAAACTATTTAATATGTTAAGTGCAAAGTCTCTTGTTTGTCTTTCCGTTTTGGCCGCGAAATAAGATTCTCGTTACACAATTTTTACATACAAAAACTGTAAAAATCTCTAAAGTGCGACGGTATTTAAAAAACTATGCTATAAAGATAGTGCGGCACATTTTAGAAATAGAGGAATGACCAGAAAATTAACTTAAAATGTATTCATAATGTAGCTTTAATTTTATATTGCATTTTATACTATGTTAGTCATCGGTGACTGGCATGGTTTTAAACGTGTTTAATAAATGTATACGATACGACATATTTTTATGGACTTTTGTAGGAACTGTACTAAAGTGGGTGCAAATAACTGTCTATGTATTATAATAACGTACAGTTTCTATAAAATACATACATTTATAGCGAAAAACAGACTTTTTTACGAAACTCGACTTGTTCCAAAATATAACGATATTACTGATGTAAAAAATTGCTCCGATGTAAACAGAAATGCATCAAGCAATTATGTATAGCATATCCGATATCATTAATCCGAAAAAACACAAAAAGAAACTGTAAGCCATATGCTAAATAAGATTATTTCCATCTTTAGAAACACATTTTGATTTAAATCAATCATGCTAATTGTCCGGGAGGTATCGACATTTTTTTTCCGCCATATCCTACAAGCTAATTTTGAAATATATTAATGATCTGAATTAATCACGGAAGAAGACGAAAATAGCTGATACTGACACAGATGCAAGTCAAAGGAAAATAAACGGTTTTCCGATTACGGATGTTACTTTTCCATTGCGGTTGAATCAACTGTAATAACAATAGAGACAGTTAATGAAAGTTACAGCGCGATCGGCTGAAAAGTTTCGGTTTCTCTCGGATAATAAAATTAGTTTATTGCTTCATGTTACATCCCTAACATTACCATGCTGTAGAAAAAAATAAGCAAGTAATTACGTGATTGTTGATTAGTCATTTCCAAAATTACTTGGTGGAAATTCAGTTTAAAGTGATTCAGGCATCAATATTTTATGCTTCAAATGTAAATTTGAAAACTAAATAGCAGAATAAAATTCAAACCTACATGGTGAATCTAGGATACAAAATAATCACAGGGAATTCTAATGCAAGGCAAACATTAAAGATGTTTTTAAATTTTTTTCATATGACGAGAAATCATTTTCAAAATTGCCAATTTCAGATTACAGAAGATTCTAAGAAATATAAGAAAAAATATTTTTTGTTCACATTCATTAAGAAAATAAATTTATTAACATCAATATGATAAAAATGTTGGTAATTTATCAAGAGAATTAGCGATGAGAAAAACAACAACCGTAAACAATATTTATATGCTGTTAAATACTCAGAGTTACCAAAATAATCTTAACACTTTAATTTAAGTGAAAAAACAATAAAAACTATATTGAAATTTTAAATATATCTATATATATACATCCTTTGTTTTATATACAGATTTGGAGACAGATTAATTTCAGAAAAATGGCGAGTTTAACGCAATTTTAAATATATTAAATAAATGTTTTCGCATTGGTTCATGTAATTTCGACTATTTTTTCTTTTTAAATATTAAGATGATTCTGACAAATAATCTATAAAGGCAGAACGTAACTTTTGTTTAATTCAGTGAAGAATTGTATTTGAGTTTTATTTTGATTACTCATCGATACACTGACTACAAATGAAAAATGTGTTTATAATTTTTCATTTTCTCGTCTCAATCAAAAACTTAGAAATTTTTTATCCTTATTTCAAGGGGAAAAAATAATACAATAAATAGTGAAAATAAAAGAGCAAATTTTTCAACCAATAGAAATAAACAATATATGATAATATATAAAATAAAATTTTCCATTACAGGGCTCCCAACAGATTTTAGGTCGCAAAAAGGGGGAAAGGGGACCATTTTTCTTTAAAAAGGGGAATTTGGGGGACCATTTTTCTTTAAAAAGGGGACTTTGGGGGACCATTTTTTTAAAAAAGAGGGGACTTTGGGGGACCATTTTTTTTAAAAAGAGGGGACTTTGGGGGACCTTTTTTAAAAAAAGGACATTTTTTTTGGGGGGGGGGGGCATTTATTTTTACTAAATATGTTAGCAATTTTTTTTAACATTACAGTAAACATGTTAGTTAACTTTATAAGGATATCATTAAATAATTTCAAATATTGTTGCAGAAATTGTACAATTATATTTGAATACAATTAAATATTCTACTGCAAGAAGTGAAAAAGTAGTTTAACATTTACCTTGAAAATTTTCTTTTAAAAGAGCCTGTATTTGTAATTCAAAGTCTTGATTTTTTTAATATTTACAATAGCAAACCGATTTTCATTAAAATAAAAAGTAATCTTAGCTAAAATGTATCTAACAAATTCATTATCAGAATATATTTGGCCATTAAGTATTTAAGGCAAAAATTTCTTGAAATGCTTGAAATAAAAAACAATCTGTTCTAAAATGTCACAATTTTGTAAAAATCAAATATTTACAAAAAAAAAAAAAAAAAAAAAAAAAAAAAATGAAAAATGAAAAAAAGAGAAGAGTTTATAAAATAACTATATACAAAACACCAAGCAATTCCAAAATGTTACTGAAAATCTGATTCTTCTGACAAAAATACAGAGAGGAAGAGAAAAAAAAAATAGTGTGTTTTGTCAGTCTGTCACGAAAAAAATATTAAAAATTTCGATAAATAATCGCCCTTCCCCCACCAAAATAAATAAATAAATAAATAAATAAATAATAATCACAAGAAAAAAATATCTAATTCTGTTAAAAGATCCTGAACTGAAAGGGGGGGGGGAAGCAAATTTTGCAAAAAATTGTGAAGAGAAGGAAAAAAAATCTGGAAATTTCAAGATCGAAAAAAAAAAAAAAAAAACTATCTCGTTTTCCTATTGCATTCAAAGGTTCTTCTCAAAGAAACAAAACAAACATATCAACCTCGTCAAATGTGCGCGTTAAGGTTAAAGAGCAATGTGCCACTAGATTGATCATTCTGTTGGAGAAAGAGCAGGTGTTAATAGACTGATTATCAAGTGTGTTTATCTTTTACTTCAATCAAAAGAAAACCAAGTTTCATGTTTGCTTCTTTTGTTATAAACAGTGGCGTAGCTAAGGGGGGGGGGGGGGGGGGCTTCCGCCCCGGGCGCCAAATTGAGAGAAATTGTTATATATCTATATTGGGATGGGGGCGCAAAATTTCTTGCTGGCCCCGGGCGCCAAAAAACATAGCTACGCTACTGGTTATAAATATGTACTTGAGTGATTTTATTAGAATTAAAATATATGAAGCTTCAAGTCATAAACATATCACGCCAACTTTTTTTTTCTTTGTTTTAATGCCGTTTTTTAACTTTCCAGTTTTTGTAATAATTAAAATCTTTAATTAACCGTCAATCATTATGTAAAATTACAAGAATATATCGATATACATAATGTCTAGTTAGTTAAAAGAATTTAACTGCATTTGATAAAATTTAAAGTTACTAAAATTGAAATTGACAAAATGTCCGGATTTTAGAGACTTCCGGAATTTGAATACCCGGAGTTTTGAGGTTCAAATGCACAGGACAAAGTCTTAAAAATCCGACATCCGAAATTCGGAAATCAAACAAAGTCCGGACGTTTTGCTAACTATTATTATTATTATTATTTTAATATACATTTTAAAAAAGCATTTTTAAATTAGGAATTTTTAAAACCGGATCTAAAACCTCTCTACTCTTAAAATTATTTTTAAAGAATAAAGATATTTATACTTTTTTCATACTACACGTCTGGTTTCGGCAAAATGATCTTACGATCTGTTCTTCCGTAATGCCCGCGATCCAGAGTTGAATTCATGGGAGGAGGAGGAGGGGGGGGGGGGGTATTCCTACTCAGAGCAATGAAATTTCCCCACTGGCAGAATTTGAGTTTATGTTTTGAATAGTCAAAAAGTACACCCCCCCCCCCCAGAGTCGCAGAAATTCCTGCAAAAAAAGTCTGAATTCAACACTGCGCGACACCCGCATCAATGCGGCTGCGATGATTCACAACCATTATTTTTTTTTCTTATTTAACTATTCAAATTTTATTCTTTTAAATATATAAAAGAATGTGTTAACAAATTTACATTGCTTAGGCGCGGAAAAAAAAATCTGTTAAGGTAGTTGAAAGCAAACAAAACAAGAAATGGAATGAAAAACCAACATCCCCCCCGCCCACACACACACACTTAGAGCTTAAAAAAAAAAAAAAAAAAAATCTATATTTCTTAAGTAAATTGACAGATTTCTTTCAAATTTTCAACAGGTTGTAATAATAGTAAATTAGGCAGTTTCATAAAATTCTATTAAAATATAACTAGTTAATAAAAGTTTTAACGCCTGCTGAAATGCCCAATTAACAGAAGCTGCCAAGAAAAAAATAACCATCTGTGGTTTGTTTACTTTTTTTTTTTTTCCCCGCACCTCATTAAGTGAAATCCGAAGTCGAATATTAACGCAATCAGATCATTTTCTTTAGGTGGATAATATGTTTTGCCATGCAAAGTAATCAAGGATAGATTTATTATTGCTTTTTAGCTAATGATTTAGGGGGGAAAAAAAACTACAGGACAGGAACTGAAGTCCGTTTATATAATAAAAGAGAAAGATTATCGCCGAAAAATCGAAAATGATGAAGCAGCGCAAAATAACTGACATGTTCAGTGTAAAATGCACAAAGAAAAATTAAGTTTGTTATCTAAAATTTGACGCATTGGCTAGTTTTTATTTACTTTATATATATAAACCCTGAAATACCTACTTTTGTTTTATTATTTTTAAGTGGGGATATTGATTTTTGATTGGTTGCCGAGTTTAAAACCTAATAGCAGACAGCTATAACTTAGCGAACATTCCATTTTTGGAGAGAAAATGTGAATGTTTTTCCACATCCCCTAAAGAAAAACAGATGAACGCAACTCCAATGTTTTTTTTTTTTTTTTTTTTTTTTTTTTTCAGATAGGATAAAATTAATATTAATTAAAATAAATCTGAAAGCAATGCATCTTTAAAAGTTTAATTTACTACTCTTGTGGAATTATTATAGTTAGAAAATAATATATTTTTTTAAATCATGAAATTAATAAATCTTGATCATAATTTTAAAAGAATGAAAACGGAATTTCCGAAAGTAAAAAAGTTATTTCGCAAAAATTAAAAAGGTATCCTTTTGTCTCTCTCCAGAAGGGTATCTACATCTTACGATGCAAATATGGAAAAAGAAAGTGCGATCTGCATAGTTTATTTCGTTAATGTAAGAAGCATGCTTGTCTTAAATAAAGAAAAACAATACTTACTTTGATCACGCTTTTTCTTCTGGTTTTTTTCCTTTCTTTTTCATCAACATTAAGAATCCATGAGATTAATTAATCCAATTGCAGCCTATTGTTACTGAAATAAGGTACTTAAAAAAGTAAAAGCACCTGCGAACGGGTCACGTGAACACATTGGGATGAAACGGTAACGATTCCAATCACAAGAAAAGGAGGATTAATGAAACCACAATATGATGAGTGGCCGGTTCCATTTGACTTCAAAACGCTAATTGATTGCTTACTAGGGAGGGGGTGGAAGTGTTCTTTAATTTATTTTCATGCCTTAAAGAAAGTGTGAATTTAGATATTGAAGGAACATAAAACATCAGCATGCAGTACAATTTTGCCGTTTTCTAAAAAAAAAAAAAAAAAATATTGTTTTTTAAATGATTTTTTCGTTTTTTAGTCATTAAAAGCGGACTAAGCGGACCAAAACAGATAAAAGCGGACCAAAGCGGACCTTTTTCTAAAAAGCGGACTTTTGCGGGAAAAAGGGGACCATTTGGGAGCCCTGCCATTATTATAAACAGCATCTTTAAGCCTTTTTTTTATCCAAGGCTACAGCGAAATAAAATCAATAAAATTAAAAAAAAAAATCATAGGTAAGAACAATGAGAAAAAGACTGGTTAGTGATATAATGACAAAATGCAAAAGTTGACCAGATCATGGTCATTTCTTAAATGAAAATTCTCCTAAAGTGAAACATTTGGGGATTGCGTGGAGACTAGAAAATTATAGAATTCAACACTCTGTTTCATTCATCTATTATACAGACTAGCACAACCTAATTACATAAAGGAAAAAAACAAGTGAAAACAGTTGAATGGCTTGCAGAAAGAAAGGGGTTAGCTCCATTTTTGGCGCTTGCTGATCAGTCAGCTCCAAGAGCTACTCCGTTTTTGTCTCAATGCTACGATAGTGGTAGTTCCAATGGTCGAGAAACAAAAAATAGCTGGTGAAGTTAAATTCATCTGTCACTAAGAAAAAATAGTGGATTTAAAAAGCTAAAAATGGAGTTATTTAAAAGTTTCCATTGCAAGCCATCCAACTCCATTCGCAAAATAATGTTCAAATCAGGTTTCACAAAGAGTCTCTTATTATAAATACCTAAATCTTTTAAAAGCTTTTATCATAACTTTACAACAGCTTGTGCGTTCTGAACAGTCATGTCTGTACAAAAACAGTATTTTCTAAGGATCACATGTCGAATGCAATCCGACTGGCCAGCATAAGGATTGATTCGACTAACATCTCCCCACACCTCCCCCGAGGTGCCATGTAAGATGATTGTGGCTTCAAACAAGGCCATACTAGGCTTCGCTTCGACGACTACCCTCACCTTCTGTTCTGCTTCATCCTCTTTCCCGTCATCTTCCATGGTCTTTACTAATACCGCTGATATGACACCGTTGACCGACAGCTCGCTACATTTGTCAGATATGTCTTTCAGTAAGTGATTGACGTATTCCACAATTATATTCGCAGCTGTAACTGCTCTGGGATCAGAATTATCGACCGGTGTCGTTGTTTCACATACACAGTAGTGGGCTGGAATGGACGCATCCTTGCACGTGCGATCTCCAGGTATTTGTCCGAAGAGAGACCGGCCCAATATTCCCGGAGGTGACGGCGATACACCAAGAGGTCGATCTGTTTTGACAAACTCAAAGAGATCCGCTAGTGTGGCGTAAACGTCGAAAGGAGTTACAAGGCGGTGGCTGTTGAATCGAAGATTGTCCAAGATATTTGATTGACGAGAGGTTAACATCGGAGGAATGTGGACGGCATGGAATGGAATGCGTTCTTCTATGTGCCCAACCTGAAATAATGTTAAAAGTACGGATTTAAAACACAGAAATAATAATATATGACAATGTACAAATATCTGAAAAACATTCTAAATAAACTGCTTATAGTAATTCTTTCCCACAAAATGAAAAAAGTAATTAAAATTTGTCATTTTTTCAAATGATATGCATTGCTAGTACCAATGCTTTGGGTAAAATTTGGAATTTTTTTAAATTCTTCACACGCACACAAAAAAATCGCAAATTTTGTTGTCCCGAAAAATATCGCGAATTTCCTCAAGCGGTGGTGAAAAAAATGGGTTCGATTTCCGGCTTGGACATTTTTCACTCTGTTGTTTTTATGCTTAGTTAGCCATGTGATAAATCACTTAAATATTTAATAATTTTAAGCGTAAATCACTGCTGATAATTAATTGAAAAATTAATTATAATTAAATATGTATTCACCGATGATGGGTTTGTGTCTCGTGTTACATTTCAGGTTTGTGTGCTCATGTAGACGTTTCCCATCTTGTGCTGTAGTTGCAGACTTACCAACAAAATGTGAGTGAGAAATGCCACACTGGGCTTCATCCTCGTATCTTAAATGGTGGAAAACTTGGGCAGCGATATTCCAAGGGGTTCCGGTTCGATCCTGTTCTTGGCCAGGGCTTGAAATTCAAATTTTCCGACGAGAGGAGTCTCCCTACCAACATTTATAAATGGAGGGGAGTTTAGTTGTTTGGGAGGGAGAAAAAAAAATCTTTAAAACCCACAATTATTTTATATGCTATTTAAAGAATTACAAGAATACAGACATGACAAAATACCACTGAAGCAATGTTTATCAATAACTCAGAATAATTATGCAAAATGTGTTTTTTAAGCCAAGCTTTTATACCGTCTAATCTTTACAGATTGCAAAATCCCGCCCGGAGCTAATTATTTTTGTTACAGGTTTAATAAACTCGGTTTTTGGTTCGGCACGATTTTAGATTGACAGATTCTTGCAAGTTGGGTTCGGGTTAATTCCAATTTATTTGTATATGTGGAGTTTTCTAAGGAGATGGCTGCGTTTCCGCGCTCCTTTGACAAAATTCACGTTTTTTTGCGATTTTATTGGCGAAATTTGCATTTTTTAGTAGGCTTTTGAATAAATTCACATTTATTCCGCGACCTTTTGACAAAATTCACTTCTTCGCGATTCTTTGACGAAATTCACACTTTTTAGGGCTATTTGAATAAATTCGCGTTTAATCAACGATCCTTTGAAAAAAATTCGCGTTTTTCGCGACTTACACATGTTTATTTTGCGACACTGGCGAAATTGCCTTTTTTTCGCGGTCCTGAGACGAAATTCATATTTATTTAAGCGACAAAGGGGCGATTCTGTTCTGAATTTTCCAAAAATTTGATGTATTTGGTTCTGAAAGTGAAAAGAAAAAAATCTTTCCACAAATGGTCGCTGAAAAAAAATCATCTTTGTAAATGGCTCGCAGAAAAATTGCGAATTTCATCAGAGGATTGAGGGAAAAACTCAAATATTTTCAGAGGATCGTTTGAAAAACGCAAATTTTGTCAGAAGGTCGTGATAAAAAACTCAAATTTTGTCAAAAGATTGTAAAAATAAATAAATAAATTTTGTCAAAGGATAATGTGAAAAAAAATCCGCAGATTTCCTCAAAGGATCGAGAAAAAATGCGAATTTCGTTCAAGTTTCACAGAAAAACGCAAAAATCTTTAAAGAATCGTGAAAAACACAAACGATAGCGGAAAAAACAGCTTATTATGGAAATGATCAAAAAAACTGAAAATTTCGTCAAAAAACGCAAAAAATCCGCAAATTTCGTTAAATAATCGCTATAAATCTGAAAATTTTGAAAAATCTGCAAATTTCCTCAGAGATATCGAAAATCCGCAAATTTCGTCAAAGGGCTGCGCAAAAAAAACAGTGTCGTAACTGGTTTTCCCGTCCTCACACACACATTCTGCCAAAACATTTCAGAAAATGCTGTAAATTTCAGTTTTTATTTTTATTTTATTTTTATTTTTTTTTTGCTCAGATGAATCTTTGAGGAATTTGGCGTTTTTCCCGCAATTCTTAAAAAAAAGTGCGATTTTTTTTCTTTATCTGACCGAATTGTGTTTTTCCGCACTCTTTTAACAAAATTGACTTTTTTTTTCTTTTGAAGATCATTTGACGAAATTGGTCATTTTGTACTAATGATTGGCGAAATTGATTTTTTCGGTGACCATTTTACGAAATACGCGATTTCTGTACATCCGAATTTTTGATCTGATAACTGATTTTTCATAAATTTTGGAATTGAATGCGTTAACTTTTTTTTTTTTTTTGGGGGGGGGGGGGGCTGCGGAATTCAGGACAGAATCACCTTTCTTTCGCCGCGGAAAAAAGTACGAAACTCGTCAATGGTTCGCAAGAAAAAAATTGCAAAATTTGTCGATCAGTCGCGGAAAAAATCGCTAATTTCAACGATCTTTCGCGGTAAAAAAAACTCGCAAAATATGTCAATCAGTCACACAAAAATATCACCAAACACTCAGAAAAGTTTATTGTAGTTTCAAAAGTCAAAATATTTTAGAAAATGTTGAAATGCTTCGGGCGGGAGCCTCCCGCCCACGTTATTATTTTGGGCGCAAATCCCGCCATCCCGCCCTGAAATTCAAGCCCTGTTGGCCATTGGAATCTCTTTCAAAATGACACATTAAATTTTTTTGTGATCCCAAAAAATAAAACAAAATATAAATGAGGAGAAATGTACTATATTAAATAATGAACTGATTAATCAGCAACTATAATAACTAAATAACTAATTTAAAATATACTATATAGAAGATAATTTACTTAAAACCCACATTATTTCTTTTGAATACAGTTCAAATTCTGTAGGGATTGATTTAAATAACACATAACTACACTACATATTTATATTCATTGTAACTGTATAATGATAACGTTTCTATAACTGGCAGTAATAAACTTTTAATTAAAATCGCTTTATCATTACAATAAAAGACAAAGTGGTCATTTTATGCATTAAGCATATAATCCCTATAGGAGATAAATTTCTGTACTTTTTTAATGGATCAAAATAAGATTTTAGAAAATGACCACTTTAGTGTTTCGACTCGGCATGAAGAAAAATGTATGGTCACATTTTACAGTTTAAAATAACATTGACAATGACTGGCTAATTGGTCACTTTACACAGGTGAACACATTAGACAGGTGGTCACATTACCGGATGATTCTGATATCATTTTATATGAGCATAAGTAAAATTTTCCAAAAACGGTCACTTTAGTTAGGTGACCACGTTAATAAGGGGGTCACTTTAGTAGGTTCCACTGCATTCAAGTTTAAATTTGTTGGCTAGTGTCACCTTACCCGAGTCGTTCTGATGGCGTCAAATCTGTGTCCGTGGTCGGACATAACGATGAGCAGGGTGTTTTCGAGGTGTCCGCTGTCACTCAGCCACTGGAAAAAGTCTCGCAGGTGCGCGTCTGCAGAGGACACCCTCGTGATGTATTCGTGGCTGATCTCGGCCAGGAAGGAGAAGCCGAAATAAGGAACACCTTTGGAAGAGTAGACGGAGACGAACTCGCGCACATAATTCATCTGCAGAAGAAAATAATGCACATTACTATTTGAATAATCTATGTTATAAAGCAATCAGTATAAATCTATAATAATCCCTGCCGGTTCGCCCTACAGGTACAGATATATTTCGAAGTTAAAGACAAAACGCACTCACTAGAAACTTCTTTTTTCCGAAGTGGCAGCATTGTGAAACTAAATTGAAACGTTATTTTTGATCGAAACTTTTCAAATGTCCATTTTATGATGGTTTAAAAATTTTTAACCCTTTCTATTACCACAATCTTGGGCCGATTTTGCCCATTTGCAATCCCCTTCCAGATATTCGCCATTTCAATATTTTTTCGGTGAACTTGAAGACGATCCGTGCATAATTGTGACTTTTATTGTACGGACAAAATTTAGTACATGCATATATGTATATTATACAATGTAAACTTTTTTTGGTGGGGGTGGTTTTAGGTTCTTGGGGTCACATAAATAAAAGTTATGAAGTAATTTTTCAAAAGTCGCACCATGATAACGACTGCAGTAAGATAGTATTTCATATGAAATCTATTTAAAAAAATATTTTTTAAACACTCTTTTATATGCATTCGATCTTCAAGTTGAAAATCAAGCCTCATGTTTTGGTTGCGATTCATGTTTTCCTTCAAAAATTCACTACAATAAGCTCATTTGGTCTAGGTCACCAAATTCTACTATGAAAAGTTCAATGTTTTTAATGTTTGGTAGAAAACGTAAGCAAGTAAATTTATTAAGAAAATATATAATTTTTGCTGTTTCTTTTATAAAATAAGGCAACAGGAAAAAAAAAGTTAAATATGTATCTTAAAAACTTTTAGGATTCTACATAGTACATAATATACTTTAGGATTCTATATCTTTCTTTTTAGTATTTCTATATAAATGGGATTCTCAAATCATAATCTTAAATTGTTAATAATAAATGCTTATCTTTTTTAAATATTACACTCTACAATTTTTTATTTACAATTTTTTTTCTCATCATTTTAGCCAACTTTAACAAATATTTGTTCATGTATTATTAAATCTGTGCATATTTCAACTCATATGCACTTGTACGATTCACAGATAATATTGGGCAATATTGATTTATCACAGGTGGCATGATGGTGGAAAAATGTCTCAAAATTAATATTTTAATGCATAATTAAGTTATAAAGAAATTAAAATGTTAAATTGTCATCGAAAACACACTTGCGGACGAAATGTGTGTAATTCTAGCCTATCGAAAAGGTAGTGAAAATAAAAATCGATTACAAAATTCCATCTTTAATGACAAAAATTAATTGAATTTGTGTGTAACAAAGTGTAAAATTGCGTGTTAAAATTAACAAAAAACACACTGTCTTTGGCTTGTCCTATTCCACGAAATTTTTGCACAAATTTTGTTATTTGTTTTTTTGAATCAAACGACAAAAAATCTTTTGGCATCCGTAGTCAAATGCCGCGCTCGCCCTCCGGCCCTCATCTTCCAGTTTCTACCATGTATAATAGGGTGGAGTGAAAAAGACCAAAAAAATTTTTTTCGGAATTTTTTTCTTTGGATAGGTTTAAAAAGTTGCCTTTTGGCACACTAAATATAAGGTTAGAATTTCATTTCGTTTAGAATTCATCTTTAGTCCCCTACCAGCTCTTAAAAATTATGCTCTTTATATGTGAAAATCAAGATTTCACTATGTAGTGTAAATGACCAAAAAAAAAATTTTTTTTCGGAATTTTTTCTTTGTATAGGTCTAAAATGTTGCTTTTTGGCACACTGAATATATGGTTAAAAATTCATTTAATTTGGAATTCATATAGTGCCTAACAATTCTTAAAGATTATGCTCTTTTTATGTGAAAATCAAGATTTCACAATGTAGTGTAAATTAATCAACTTTTTTTTTTTTTTTAACTAAATTCTGATTTCAGTAAAATAACCCACAAAAATGACTTTTTAAAGTATTACTTCTGAACGATCTAACAAGGAAGGTCTCCATACGGGCATACTCAGAAAAATCTGAAAAAAATACAGAATGTTCTTCTCATGTAGTTATATATGTTTATAAAAAAAATTTCGGCGGAACCTCCTTATAACGTCCGTAAAAAAATAATAAAAATTTCTTTTATTTGGCGATTTATCTCCGGTTGGCGAAAAAACGAAATTTTGAAAAATACGCTTTTACGCTTCGAATACTTTTTAAAGAAAAAACTTCCTATGTTCAATTTATTTAAATAAGTTTAGTTTAAGTAATTTTAGTTTTGCATTTTTACTTTACTTTAAGTGTAATTTTGTCATATACGTTTATATGTATTTATAACAAAATGAAATTAATATATTTTATCATTTAAAACACAATTTAAATTGATTAAAATTGTTCCAAATTGAAAAATACACTTAAAAACCTGCTGCATTTTGTTGCAATGCACTCCCTTGCTTGTATAGAAAACGGTTACTTGGCCGTGAAATGGAGCTTTCTCATTGGTTGGAATAGAGCTATTATATGCAAGCGGTGGAGTGCGTTGCAACAAAATGCAGCAGATTTTTAACAGTGTATGACACGGTCAATTCACCGTGCTATGGAGCATTCTCATTGGTCAGAAAAGAGACATTCTATAAAAGTAGTGGAGTGACGTTGCAGTAAATGCTGCAGATTTTTAACAGTGAAGTCAATTAAAATCAGTTTTCAGATTCGTTAAAATCTTCTGCTTTTGGCGAGGAAATGCACTGCTCGCCAAATCCCGCGTCGCTTTCAGCTTTTCACGCCAATTATTCCAAAATATTTTATTTTTTTACATATCTAATAATGTAATTCCGCCGCTAATTTTCACTGATCCTTTATTACCTACATGAGTAATTTAATTCATATTTTTTTCAAAAAATTCTGAGTATGCCCCCAATGGAGACCTTCCTTGTAAGTATCGTTGCGTTTTAACTCTTTGAATCGCGAATAAAACCCTAAAATGTTAATCGTATTGTAGCACAGAAAAGAAAACACAATAATTAGACAGGCATTTCACTTTTATTTTTCGAATGCACATGAAAGATAATGATATGCAGTATATAAATCCTTTATATCTAAATATAACGGATATGCAGTTTTCTGAATATATAGTAATGAAATGAAAAGAATATCTACGGTGTATTGTAAAACTATCTTTCTTATCACTCTAATTTATATTGGTCTTTGTTATCAAAATTAGGTATTACCTTTCATGATTTGATTTTTGCTCATATATATCCGGTTCTTACTTCTACTACTACAGCCGTTAATGGCGCTTCAACAACTAAGTTTACGCATATTTCGAATACTTGAATCTAACAGGGAAAATTTTCAATTGAAAAGATGGGACTTGCGATTTTTTTCTGAGAATTTCCAGTTCCTCTCTTGTCACTCTTTAAAGAATGTGGGGTGATTTCACATTCTTGGCAGTTAATAATGTTTACATAGTCTGTAACACTGAATTTTAATATTGGAATATGAAACTGTCTTATTGTAGAACATACAATATCCTTCATCTTCAATATTCTTCGAAATCCAAATTCCTTAACAAAATTTTTTTTATCAGTTATCGTTCCTGTAAATTTTCATCTCGAAGACAGAAGTATACATTTTGTTGAATAACGGGATTGGAAATTTTCTTTAAATATTCCCTCAAATAACGAAACAGCTTAATTGTTTATAAAAAAAACATTTTGAGCTCTATATTTGCAAAAAGAATCTTTCTTGAATTGAAACAACATAGACGAATGTACTTTCGTTATAAATTTAACCATAATCTTCATATTTTGGAATGAATTCTGACTTCCAATCTGCAAACCAAGTAATCAATCGGAATTTATCATTTAGAGTGCGACATTCTTGCTGGAACACGATTTACCTAATTCAAGGAGCATTAACCAGATGCAAATGTCTGACACATGTCATAAAAATAATTTTGGTCAACATTTAACTCTCCAGAGTTCATTTCTCTGTGTTAGGAGCAGATGTTTTTAAATTTCCATAATTGACTATTGTTCACATTGATACAACAACTTTTCAATTAGAACAGGAATAGCTCGTGAGCCTTTATTTTGTTTATTAAGTTCAATGACTTAGTGGCAATTCGTTTTCAGAGAACTGACATATTAACCACTACAACGGACAACTAAATCTTAGTTTCAAAAATCTATTAGCATGATTTTTTATCTTACTGTTTACAGTTGTTCCGTCACAGCCTATTGCAATAAATTTATCAAGGTTTATATGTTTTTAGTGCAATATTTTAATACTTCCTGCAATGATCTTTCCTGGTCCAAAAGATGGTGTAATGTGTCCCAAATGCAACTCATTTGACTTTTAAAATCAGAGATTATGTTTTTCACTTATAGTTCTTCCCTATATCTCCAATTTTCTATAATTTCCTTTGATTTAGGGGAATTAAATAAGCTTCTCATATTCAGAAAAGTTGTTGTGTATCATTTGATCATACATTTTTTTTTTTTTTTTCGAAACTACAATAATTGATGCCTTCGATGTTTTCTCTTAGGATTCTTTTACCTCTAATTTTGACAAAACTTTACAATTATTGCTGTGTTTTATTTATTGTTTTGTATAATAATAATATTTTATAGAATTCTGCTATTGTTGGCAAAACAGCTTTATTTAGTTTTGAAGAATCACAAACTTCTAGTAATGGTAAACTTCGATTTGCTTACACACGTACTCATTTTGACTGTAAAAATGACAACATACAATTTTTAAAACTCAATAAACTGTTTTAAATATTTAAAAATAAAGACTTAAAGTTTGAAAATGATGTAAGGTATTACACTAAACATTTTAAATATAAAAATATCAAACGAGATTACCAAAAAATCCTGTTAATGTACAATTTATGGTAAGAATCTATCGTATAAATCAATGAAAATATAAATGTCCTGGTAGGGGACTCAAGAAGTTTTTCAAAATTCATGAAATTTTACACATGAATTAGAGGTACTAAAAATCAACTTTTGGCTGCTATCCAAAATCAAAATTCCAACTTTCGATTTTTCACTCCACCCTAGTATAAGTCACCTTTTATATTCTAACTTTAAATACAGGATTTTTATAATCAAAATTGAGCTGTTGCCTTCAGAAATATCCAGCAATAGCTAAACGATATTAACTCGAAACGAAACAAAATTTTGCTAGTATCAGTATCAATATTAAAAATCAGAGTTAAAAATAATTAGAAGTTAAAAACATACTTGCAATAAATATCTGGGCTTTCCACCGTAACACATGTGGGAACTGATCGTGAGGAGAGGCGATTCCTTCATGGCAAGCCAGAAAGGCCGCAAATAATGCAAGGTGGGTGACTCGCGGAATCCCGGAGCCAGGTAATTGAAAAGACCGAAATCCGGAAAATCTTCAGCCCACATCGTGGCGTAGCCGACTTGGGAAAAATTCTTCCAGATGAGTGGCCAGCCATCGAATCCTGATGAGTAGTCAGGAAGATCGCCACCGTAAGCTGCCTTGCCTGGCAAAATAAATAAATAAATAATAAATAAAAATAAAAAATAAAATAAAACAAAAATTCTAATTTAACAAATTACAACGACTATTTGGAAAAGAATATTTTCGAAGACCTATTATGATATCAAATTTTAAAGACTTATAAATAAATTCTATATTTAAATTAATAATAATAATAATAATAATAAACATCATTTTTAGGATGATTATAACGAGTCATATATTAAGTACGCTGTGCATTAAACATTAATATTCCCAGACCAATGATAAAACAAGTAAGAAAAATCATGCGTTAAGCATAGATCATGAAACACTTTCCAACGCTTCCTGAAATCTTTGTTTGAACAAAACTTTGTTATTTAGGGAAATAAGATGCTACCTGTCCATAGCCAAATATGCATTGAAATACTTTTGAACAGCCCTGTATTTGATCCATCGGATGATATATATATATACAATATAATGGGAAAATTTAGTTTAGCAAGAAAATGTCTAACTGGCTGAAATTTCTCTTGCAGTACTTTATTCTAATAGATGGAAAATACTTCAATACTTTTGTTCAGCCCTGTAATTTAAACAGTATCTTTACTACACGCCGGTATTTTGTTAAAATTTAGTTCAAACAAACACAGTCTTAAAGCTACTTAAATCACATTTCCAGAAATTATCACATATGGGTGACCATATAGCTAATTTTTTGCGTGACCCTCTATATCATTTTATCTATATTCTACAAACATTTCTTAGTAAACTAAAAGCAGTTCAACGTGAAAATGCATAACTACCACCTTTAAGTTAACTACTCTCATATTCAGTAACCTTTATGAATTCTATTGTGTAACCCTGTATATCAACTATAACATTTATATACACGATGTAATTTGCAGATATTTTGTAAAACTTAAAAGCGCATATCATAATTGAAAATGCATTTCAGTCATCCATCATCAGCTATCATCAATAATACACAGTATTTCGGATAAAAATATAAGGTTTGAAATATTTTGTGTGTCCTTGTAAAAGCTATGCACTTCATATTATGCGTTAAATATTAAGTCTCAGCGGCGTATATCAATTTTATGATACTTGAAACCGTTTAACATTATTAAAATATGTCGCAAACAATTCCCTCCTTTATTATTGTGTAATGGAACTCTTTTGAGTGGCCCTGTAAATGAATAATAACTATTATTTTGACAGCATATTTTAAAGAATGCGTATTTTAGTGCACTTTTCGAATCGATGTAAATCTGAATAAATTTAACATGGTGTAACCCCTTTAAACTTCATTTGAAACGATTTTTTCCCATTGGCCGTAATGTATCGGAAATATTTTGACTATCCCTGTAAATAAACTAATCATAGTAGAAACTTCATTTTCAATAGGGTTCGTGCTAGGGTAGACATCAATAACATATAAAAATTTCAGAGCAATTCGAGTATATTTACGGGAGTTAGAGCGAGGACAGACAAACCGAATGCATAAACACTTTTCAACCTTGTTGGAAAGTTAAAAAACAGTAGATTAAAGATAGACAACTTTAACTGTTTAAAATGTGCATTTTTATTTGATTGAGTTAAGGTGCTATTACACGTGCGCTGCTGCAGGCGTCAAATAGCAGGCGTCTCCATGTTATCCTATGGGACCAGAGGAGTCGCTTGGTAGCGCGCGATTCTCTTGTGTCGGAGCATCTTTGACGCCTGGAACGAAGCGACTCGCCAGTAAGAGCCAATCAAATGCTTGGAAATCCAAATGATGGTAAAGACTTTTCTCAAACAGCTAATGAAATGCTTAGAAAACGAAAAAACGCAGGCGATTTTTGTCGCTTGCAGTTTTTACGTGTAATAGCACATTTAATCAGACTGACTTCTATAAGCCTCATATTACGTACGACATGGATTAAACATTAATATTCCTGGACCCATTAAAGAAATTTTAAATGAAATTTCAGCTTTACAATTTTTGGAACTGCAAAATTTTCAACTTCTTAACATCGTACATTTTAAATTTTTACACCGTTGCGCAGAGAAAAAAAATGCACTTTTTAATGAAATTTGTTTGAAATGTCTATCACAATTTGTTTTCAAAGTACTAATTTTTTAAAAGTTTGTATTATTCTTTTTGTCATTGTGGCAACAGAAGTATTCAGTTTTCCGACATTAAACTTGGACCAATCAAAAAACGAATAAAATAAAAAACAAATATTCCATTTTTGGACATTAAACTTGAATCAATCAGGTAATGAATAAAATTAAATAAGTTGCGGAATTCAACCAATTAAAAGATCCAGATATAGGGTAACATCCCCAGTAATTGGCACATTAAGGATTTGTCTTTAAACTTACTTCCATTTTCATTACCAAGAAATGAAATATTTACTTGTAAATATTTTTAAATCAAAAAATGCATGTCGGTGCATCTATTTTGCCCACTAAAAGCAAAAATTTTTGAAAGAGTATTTTTATAAAAATATATTTATAAAAAACTTGCTGTAGTCGCCAGTAATTGGCACCTAGAGCACCAATGTATGGCACCTTGTGATCCAGTAATTGGCATATATTTATATTTAAAAAAAAAAAAAAACTTTATATTTTGCTTTTTTAATCGCTTTAAATGAATTTACTGTAGATGATGTCACATTTCAGGTTTTTGAGAGTAAGAAATCAGCATATTAGTCTCAAATGGGAACACTTTAAAACAATACAACATATTTATATTAATACCCAGTAATTGTCATGCTGTCCCCAATAATTGTCATATGAAGCTTTAATGGATTCCAATTTGATAATATTTCATATTTTCAAATAAAAACGACTGATAACAAAAATTAGTCTATAACTTTAAAAGTAACGCCAAAATAAGTGGTTTAATCCCAAATCTTGCGATTCACTTGTAATTAGGATGAGCGAAGCGAATCCTCTACTAGTCCACTCAAATTACAATTTGTCGTACGCTTTACAAAAAAACTATTCAATATTTTAACTTCAAATTAAACACAAAAATAAATTATGATCTGTAGATTTGCAGAATATATATATATATATATATATATATATTTTTTTTTTTTTTTTTTTTTTTTTACAATAAAACGTTAAAAAAATTATTATTTTAATTAATTTATTTTACATGCATTTCCAATACGGACGCATTTTAGCAAATAAATAAAAAATGAAACGCGTATATTTTCAGAAAAAAAAAGTTTAAATCATGGAGTGAATAATTATAGATAGAATCATGATTAATTTATTAAATAAAACATGTTTTCATTATCCCGTAAAATCGTTTGCACAGATGACACTTAAACATTTTAAAAGAATTGTATTATAAATTTTTTTTTTTTTTTTTTTTTTTTTTTTTGTAAACTGGCAACAAAATAATTGTAAACAAATAAAATTAATTCTTAAATTTGTTATATAAATGAAAAATTAAAAGATCTGAGTGAAGTTGTTGGTTCAAGCTCTTTATAAACATTTTTGCGAAGGTCGTATTGTGGCTAAATAATATCGACTCATTAATCAGAAGGATTTTATAGAAAAATAAGACTTTAATAAGTTCGCAAACACAACAATAATTATTCGTGAAAACGTCACTGCGAGAATGAGAGAGCGCTTCGTTAAAAGGTAATTCCATTAATTGAGTTGCCATTCGCAGAAAGTAAAAAGTTCTCCCACGTGGAGAGAATTACAGCAATTCTCATACGCTAACATGTATAAAAACGAAGAAATTAAAATAAAATGTTTTACAGATAAAAATTCATAGTATCAACGAAAGCAGATTTCAAATGTTTTTTCCAGAAAATAGGATTTTGAAGAAGTAACTTTCTTCAAGCTTTCTTCAAATATATTATTCTAAAATAGCTATCAAAGATTATCGGATGTTGATTACAAAGATTGGAAACATGCATATTTCAAACAATTAAAAAACACCACTGGCTACTTGAAATTGTAAAAACATCTTTAAAAGAGCTTTTAGTTGAAAATAAAAAAAAAAATTGTAAAAGTTTGCTTCGAAAATATCTTATTATGCCAGTTTTACATCATAAATAAAAAATTAAAACGCGCCAAAACATAAAATAACGTTTTTGTTTAATAAAGATGCAAGAATAATGATAATAAAAAATATTGTTACTTTCAAATATCTGTTTTATAAAATAATGCTTCGCGAATCCAAACAAAGCATGGCTTTTGCTAGTTAGAATAGGTGCCAATTACTTAAAACTAGCAAAATTGAAGCACTATTAATTGGCATCTATCATTAATTTAGAAATCCAAATATTTGTGTCAAAAATACTTTTACACAATTAAAGTAACCCTTTTCAACTAAACAAACCGTTCTCAAACACAATTTAAAATATATTATAAATCAGATAATAATGAATTGAAAAGCATGCCAGAGAAGAAGTGTTTGCAACAAAAATGGCTAATTTGATAGAAACCATAATTGTTTCTCTTTCCTGGGCACTATTGTCATCTAGTAGCATAAATCAAAGTTATAATCTTTAAAGTAAATGAGCATATAACTTGTATATGGTCTTACATTTTTAAAAGATTAGATATAAATCTTATTTTAGGACATGTTTGTAGGATGTGCCAATCATTGGTGGATGCCAATTACTGGGGATGTTACCCTACTTTAGATTTCCCAATTCTCTATCGAGAACAACTATTTTTTTCAAATAGTTAAAAAAAAAAAATAATAATTAAAATATCATAAGTATCACAAAAGCACACCATTTATGAATATTTAAATAAACACATTTAACACACGTTTATATGCATTATCCATATGTGTATAAAATAAATTTGCAGTGTGTATCAGTAATGATCGTTCAAATTTAATGCTGTAGTAGAGAATATCAGAAGATTTGCCGTAGGAAAATATACGAAAGCAAACGAAGTATGGCGTTGTAGCATATATATCAAAAATTTCCGTTTATTCAGAAAGCTCCCTGACAAGTCCAGCCGGCCGTCGTTGAACTAGGTGACTTATCAGAAATAACCCGAGTCATTATACGTTAAATGAATATGCAGACATGCATCAAATTTACGGTGCGGCTGGGTACAGCAATCGGAGAGTTGCGTAAAATTATGCAAAACGCAATTCCAACTGATGCAAATATCAAGATAAAATGCTTACGCATTTTTATCAACAATTGTGTAAAACTTTATAGTCTACCAGTACTTCTCATAATAGAGGAGGTAACCGATTGACAAGGACAGTTTCGATCGAGAAAGCTATTTTACAGCGTTCTACACATATTTGCACTAGACCTCCGACTTTCTCCCTATTGCATCGTAAATTAGATCCATATATACATGTTTATTTCGCATATAATGACTTATGCTAATTTTTCGAAGTCACCATGTCCAATGACGCCCAGTTGGATTTATCAGAGTTTTATTCCCGGGATCAGAAATTGTGAATACAGTGTGCCCTCTACAAAGTCATGCGTTTATTTGGACCTATTTTTGCTATGTGAAATTGTCTTCGTTTATTATTTTCTATTTCCTCACCAAATTTGAGAGATCATTCCTGGAATTTTTCATACAGGGTTCCTCACAATTCTGGTAAAGAAAAAAAAAATCCCTGACTTTTCTTGAATTTTACCTGACTTTCCTCAATAAAATATAGGCTTATACACTATTATAAAATTCACCACAATGAACACCTTTACATTAGATAAACTCTAAAAGAGTATACGCTGTATGATTTTTAATTATTTTTCATCTTATTAGTTTGGATAAATTTGTATTGTCTCGAACAATTTTACATGTACTATAGCCAATAGTGGTTTTTATCCATTTAAATTTATGTAAAATAATCGTTTCTTAGTGAAGCAAATTGATTTTGCAATAATTGATTATTTTTTCTAGATTTAAATGTATGAAAATCACTGAATATCATATAAAAAGCTGCATTTTCCGTTTGTTAACGGAAATTAATGAAGGGGAGTTTTTAACAGTGTAATGCGTTTCCTAACTGAACTAAACTTTGTCTTTTTCAGAAAATTTTCGTGCTTTAAATTTTCTCCAGTAACTTAAATGTGTATCACCTTAGTCTATAAATCGAATGAAATTCTTGCTGTACAACTTTGCAACGCTCTTTTTAACAACTTTCCAACATACTTGAAAAGGGATCACGGAAAATAAAAAAAAAAAAAAAACAAGAAAAAGTTGGAAATTTGAAAATTTAGGGAAAAAGTCACGGGAAATATTTAAAGTGGTCAGGGAATTTTTAGCACTTTCCAACAAAGTTGAAAAGTGCTTATGCATTCGGTTTGTCTGGCCGGATGGCCGTCTGTCCGCGCTCTAACTACCGTAAATATACTAGGATTGCTATGAAATTTTTATATGTTATTGAAGTTTACCCTAGCACGAACCCTATTGAAAATGAAGTTTCTACCATGATTAGTTTATCTACAGGGCGAATCAAAAGTTTCCCATTACATTACGGCCTATGGGGAAAAATCGTTAATATGCTCGGATTGCCATGGAATTTTAGGACGTTATTGAGGTTTACCCTAGCACAAACCCTACTAAAAATGAAGTATCTACCATGATTAGTTTATCTACAGAGAGAATCAAAAGTTTCCCATTACATTACGGCCTATGGGGAAAAATCGTGAATATACTCGGATTGCCATGAAATCTTAGGACGTTATTGAGGTTTACCCTAGCACGAACTCTATTGAAAATGAAGTTTCTATTATGATTAGTTTATCTACAGAGCGAATCAAAAGTTTTCCATTACATTACGGCCCATGGGGAAAAATCGTTAATATACTCGGACTGCCATGAAATTTTAGGACGTTATTGACGTTTACCCTAGCACAAGTCCTATCGAAAATGAAGTTTCTACCATGATTAGTTTATCTACAAGGCGAATCAAAAGTTTCCTATTACATAACCGCCTATGGGGAAAATCGTTTCAAAGGAATTTTAAAGATGTTATACCCTGTCAAACATATTAAAATATGCATTTTATAAAATATAAGGTGAAAATGTAGCTATTATTCATTTACAGGGCCACACAAAAGAATTCCATTAGATAATGGTAAAAGGAGGAATTGTGTGGGACATATTTTAAATATATTAAGCTTTTTCATGTATAATAAAATTGATATATGTCACTGAAGCTTAATATAAATTATACGCTACTGTCTTGCATAATATGAAGTACATAGCATTTACAGGGCCATATAAAAGATTTCAAATAGTATATTCTTTCCGAAGTACCGTATATGTGTCCGATGATAGCTGATGGAGGGATGAAATGCATTTTAATTATGATATTCGCGTTTATATTTCGCTAAATATATGCACATTATATGGTGTGTATAAATGTTATAGTTGATATACAGGGCTATCCAAAGGAGCTCACCAACGTTACTGAATATGAGCGTAAATTATTTAAACGTGGTTCTTTAAATAAGCTATTCATTTTTACGCTGAGCTTCATTCAATTTACTGAGAAATGTTTTCAGAATATAGATAAAAGGATATACAGGGCCACGTAAAGAATTCGGTACATGGACGCCTATGAATGATAATTTAAGAGAATGTGATTTCAGTTGTTTTAAAAGTGCTTTAGTTTACAATAAATTTTAGCCAAATGCTGACGTGTAATAAAGGTACAATGTAAACTACAGGGCTGAACAAAAGTATTCAAGTATGTTTCTATCTAATAGTATGAATTGCTGAAAAAGAAATTTCAAGTTACTGGGTATATTCTTGCTAAACTAAAATTTTCCTTTATATCAACTGACATATGAAATACAGGGCTGTTCAAAAGTACTGGAATACATATTTGGGTATATTTGACTATACACTATTATTTCCCTAAATAACAAAATTTTGTTAAAGATTTCATTAAGTGTTGGAAAGTGCTTCATAATCTATGCTTAACGCATGATTTTTCTTACTTGTTGATTTACTATTTTGCATCATAATATCGATTATCGTCGCAAATGAAAAACTTTCAATTTATTACACAAGCCTGCGATGGAAAAAATACAAGGGAACTGATAGCTGAACTACATTTTTTGGCTCCAATTAAAAAAAAAAAAATAATAATAACAAAGTTCTCTCATGTCACGTTCTTGAAAAATTTAATTTTACTTAGATTTTTATGAAACTTTCATCGGCCATACCATTCCTCATGGACCTCGTGTGCCAGTGTCTTTAATTGATTTGCCAGTCATCTTTTCGGAATCTTCAGACTCGGAATGTCCAGAAGTTTAACCCTTTGCTAACTCTCTTACTAACATCTAAACTTGTTCGCGACTGCAGAGAGAGTGAGAAGGAGGGGAAGAACCATCTAGCATACAAGCAGTGGGAGGGAACTATGTTGGAAATTATTAAAAATGGACATATGCAAATCTGTTGTTACCTGTGAGAAGAGCGACCAGATTCGGGTACGTGTTGTCTCCCACTTTATTCATGCCCCTGAGGACGGTCATCTTCAGATCCTCAGTCAGGTACTTGTAAGTCAGCGGCAGATGTCTGATAAAGGCCAGTCTAGACAACGAATCCAGCCCGAATATGAGGACATTGATGAAGAGTCTCGAACCATTCCGGTTGGAAATTTCATCCGTGCTAGACAGAGTCCTGACATCACGTATGTGAGCGTGTAGTCTGTCATAGATGGCAAAATTAGCAAAATTGCGACAGATGACACGGAAAATTTCGACATCTTGCGGTAGCAGCACACCTTCTGTTGGAATGGGTGACTGTGGAATAAAAGACATTCCATGAAAACTATGAAATGCATATGCACAAATGTTTAAAAAAAAAAAAAAAACTTATATAAATAAAGTATTTAAGTATGATATTTATCTAGGATTAAAGACCTTAATATAAAGAAGAGTAAGAAAAAAAAATAATAGCAAATAAAAACCATTTAAGCTCAATTCACTTCGTAATGTTGAGTCTATGGGAGTCTGATGCATTCATATATTTAAAATACCTCTTCAGGAAAATAATACTTTTAATTTCTTTTTTTCTGTGTGCTCTTTTTAAAGGATGTCTCTTTCTTTTTTAGTTCTCGAAATATTTTAAAAATCTATGCTAAATTTAATATTTTATGTTTTAAAACACACTTTTTTTAAAGTATAAATATCAGGTTACAAAAACAGATTGCATTACATATCTACTTATTGATAAACGAATATAAAATAATAATATAATAAATAAATAAATAAATAAAATAATAATGTAGTTTTTGACATCGTGAATTTTACCTGCCAATAACTACATCCATACATGCTGATCCATTAACTACAAATAATCGATAAAGAAAGTTTACTGTCGCATTATATAATTATATATGTCGCATATATAAGCAAATATAATTTTAAACTAACTTAAAATTTAAAGTAATAAAATATTAATTTCCAGAAAGATGTAGAAAGAACATCTAAACATGTTGCAAAACCTGATGTGATTATTCATTTAAAAAAAAAAAAAAAAAAAAAAAAAAAAAAAATCTACAGATATTTTCACATTGTAACATAAGGAATTTTAAGTGCACTGCTAACAGGAAATTAATGAAGAAAGAAATATTAATAATTAAAAAAAAAAAAAAAAAAAAAAAAAACGGCGGTGGTGAAGTAGACTGAATTGAGTTAATCGCTCTGCGATTTCTTGCATATTGAATTTTGGAAATCAAACCATGAGCATTCTCAATTTCCCCATTGTCGCATCCACTTTGCAACCAGTTTCGGAACACATTACTTGTAGCTCACCCCAAATTTACTCGGGAGTTCGGCTGGAACTGTCACACCACAACAAATGGGCGGGGTTCAAGTCTCAGACCTTCCCAAGGGCAGGGAGAGGTAACTCGTACCTGTTCGTTGCCCCTAATGCAAACTTACCACCGCTCTAAGCAACAAATTTACATCTTTACTTTATATAGGCAACAAAATCAAACTTTAAAAGTAAAGTGATGTGAATTATTTTAAAAAATAAAAAATATATATATTCTTAACAAATTAACTTCGCTTTGAATAAGCAGCGTTATTGTGCATGTTCATTTTTAATGGGAAAAAAAAATAAGATAAATACTGCAACATGCAAAATTGATTATCCTGCCCTTTTTTTTTTTTTTTTTTTTTCCTATTAGCCTCCGATGCTATTTCTTTCAGACAAGCTAAAAAATGTCGTGTGGTCAGCCCTGGATTTTCTACTCAACCGATTTTGATAATTATTTTTTAACCCTTTAACGTTCATTGGTTTCGCCACGAAACCACCAAATTTTAATTCCGATACGCAACACTGACACCGGTATTTTTATCTAAAAATATCCCTTTTATTTTGTATAAGAAAAATCACGTTTTCTTATTTAGAAATATATCTGTTCTTTATTACCGGTGTCATTCATTTATTTCGACATCTTAGCAATGAAAATGCTATGATCGTTAAAGGGTTAAATGAAAGCTATTTATTTGTAGTTGTGCCCATTTTAGCTATTTTTCAATTTATTTCCATTTTTATATTTTATTTTTAATTTCAAATACTTTTTAAGATATTTCTTAAATATGGTGGCAACTCAGTTTAGCTTTTCCCTCGATAATAAAAATCTAGACACACGGCAGTGTGTCAGCCAAGTTCACAAAGTAAAAGGCGACACACCGGCCGTGGGTTATATTACCCGAACCATTTCGAACCACTTTTGACCCCTCAATAACTTAAATTCTATTTGACCTACACACTTGCAATTTTTTGTGTCGTGTAAGACCATCTTCTAATTTCCGAATCTAAAATTTAAAAAAAAATCTTTTACAGATGACGAGAAATTGACGCCTGAAAACCACTGTTTTTACCACTGACTCACTCACTCACTCACTCACTCACTCATAGAAATGTCTGACTACTTCCACGTGACTTAGGAAGTTGAAATTTGGTGTGAAGGTAGGTTATTGGATCTATAAATAGGAAAAAATCAGAAATCACCATTAATTAAACATTAATGGTTGGTTAGAGGATAAATTATTGGATTACAATGGAAGCTTATGAGAATTTCACAAAATACCAGTAATAGTGCCAAGTTGGCGTCACTTTTGGCGAGTATCAGGGTTAATCTCTGAAACTACCGAACCGATTTCAAAAATAATGGTACCAAAATGATGGTATTCGCCCCGGTTCAAACATAGACTATATCTTATGTCTGTGCCACTAACCAAAAGAGGGTTCAGAAGCGAAAAACATTCTAAAAATGTGATTTTTGTTTTACTGAAAATGTAAATGATCACTAATGACATTTGCTAAAAAAATATCAAATTTAAATGGGTGAAAATCCGGGAAGAGCGTTCTAAAAAAGTTCGAAATACAAATTTTAAAACAATCTCAGCAAACAACAAACCGATCTTAAAAGTAATGATATCAAAATGATGATGACAGTCTTTGCACCAACATAAGATATATCTTATGTCGATTACACTAACCCAAAGGAGGTAAAAGAGCATAAAAACATTCTAAAAATGCGATGTCTGTATATTAAGGGACTAGACTGGAAACATAAAGTTTGGAATTTTAGAGTTATTTCGCGAAATATCAGAAATAGTGCCAAGTTGGCGACACTTTTGGCAAGTATCGGGGCTAATCTCTGAAACCACCGAACCGATTTCAAAATTAATGATACCAAAATGATGGTATTCGCCCCGGTTCAAACATAGGCTATATTTTATGCGTATACAATTAATCAAAAGAGGGTGAAGAAGCAAAAAAATTCTAAAAATGCAACTTTTGTGTTACTGAAGGACCTAGAACTATAAGATTTGGCATGTTAATTATTTATAAGATATAAATGATCTCTAAGGTCATTTGATAAAAAAATACGGAATTAAAAAGGGGTGAAAATGTGCGAAAAGCGTTCTAAAAATGTTCTAAATTGGGATTTTAAAGCAATTTCAGCAAACAACAAACGATCTTAAAAGTAATGATATCAAAATGATGGTGATAGTCCTTGCTCCAATATAGGCTATATCTTATGTCGATTCCACTAACCCAAAGGGGGTAAAATAGAAAACTAATCGTTGGGGGCCACCGTAATACTTACCCATCATGGATATGTATAAGAAAATAAAACATGTGAAAACTATTTATACAATGCATTGCAATTCATAAACAAAATTTAAATATTGTTAATATACATGGTAATGCTCTATTAAAGAAATGATGATTACCGATTTCGACAAATTATATAAAACGCCAAACTACTCAAGTAGTACCGAACTGCGTAAAAGAAACATCCTTATAACTCCAAAAATAATAACTCTATTAACTAAAAATTAACTGCGTCTTATGTCCAATTAAAATATACCTCTGAATTGAAATTTGAATCAAATACAGGGCCATGAAAAATCGAAGAATGTGGAAAACAGGATTAAAAATATCTCAGCAACTAATAATCCGATCGACTTCGTTCTATATGCAAAATGTGTGATATTTTATTGCCTTTTACGTCCATTCCTTAGAACAAAAAAATTCGAAAATTTTTATGTACCTTTCATCAGAACGAAATTTTCGAGAATCCGAAAAAAATAGTTCCGGATAATCGAGGTTGCTGATATTAAATAGGTTTCGTCCCATTCTTACATACTAACTACATACAAAATTTCAAGTCTCTATCTCAATTCGTTCGGGAGATAGAGCGTTTACAGACAGACAGACGGACGGCAAAATTTTGTTTCTAAAAATATGTTTTTCGGAATCTCCACTATCTAAAACGTGTAAATCCGTCAAAAAATTTTTTTCGATTTTCAAAACGATTGCAAGACCTACCCCATACTAGGTACGATGGGTAAGTAAAAGCGTTCTAAAAATGATATTATGTCTAATGACATAATAATGATATTTATTAATGTTCTAAACTTAAAATTTGGCATGTTCATTAATTATAAGATATAAATGATCACTAAGAACATTTGTTAACAAATACAAAATTTAAAAAGGGGTAAAAATGCGCGAAAAGCGTTCTAAAAACTTTCTAAATAGCAATATTTAAGCAATCTTGGGTAGTTAGCGAAACGATTTAAAGAAAAAAACAAGTAAGAAAAATCATGCGTTAAGCATAGATTATGAAGCACTTTCCAACACTTAATGAAATCTGTAACAAAACTTTGTTATATAGGGAAACTATAGTGTATAGCCAAATATACCCAAATATGTATTCCAGCACATTAGAACAGGCCTGTATTTCATATGTCAGTTCATATAATGGGAAAATTTAGCTTAGCAAGAAAATACCCAATAGCTTGAAATTTCTTTTTCAGCAATTCATACTATTAGATGAAAACATACTTGGATACTTTTGTTCAGCCCTGTAGTTTACATTGTATCTTTATTACACGTCAGCATTAGGCTAAAATTTATTGTAAACTAAAACACTTTTAAAACAACTGAAATCACATTCTCATAAATCATCATTCATAGGCGTCCATGTACCGAATTCTTTGCGTGGCCCTGTATATCCCTTTATCTACATTCTGCAAACATTTCTCAGTAAATTGAATGCAGCTCAGCGTAAAAATGCATAGCTTATTTAAGAACCACCTTTAAATAATTTATGCTCATATTCAGTAACGTTGGTGAGCTCTTTTGGGTAGCCCTGTATATCAACTATAACATTTATACACACCATTTATGTGCATATATTTAGCGAAATATAAACGCGAATATCATAATTAAAATGCATTTCATCCCTCCATCAGCCATCATCGGACACATATACGGTACTTCGGAAAAAATATACTATTTGAAACCTTTTGTGTGGCCCTGTAAATGCTATGTACTTCATATTATGCAAGACAGTTGCGTATAATTTATATTAAGCTTCAGTGACATATATCAATTTTATTATACATGAAAAAGCTTAAAATATTTGAAATATGTCACACGCAATTCCTCCTTTTACCATTATCTAATGGAATTCTTTTATGTGGGCCTGTAAATGAATAATAGCTACATTTTCACCTTATATTTTATAGAATGCATATTTTAATATGTTTGACATGGTATAACATCTTTAAAATTCCTTTGAAACGATTTTTCTCCATAGGCCGTAATGCAATAGGAAACTTTTGATTCGCCCTGTAGACAAACTAATCATGGTAGAAACTTCATTTTCGATAGAACTTGTGCTAGGATAAACGTCAATAACGTCCTAAAATTTCATGGCAATCCGAGTATATTAACGATTATGTTCCCCATGGGCCGTAATGTAATGGAAAACTTTTGATTCGCCCTGTAGATAAACTAATCATAATAGAAACTTCATTTTCAGTAGGGTTCGTGCTAGGGTAAACGTAAATAACGTCCTAAAGTTTCATGGCAATCCGAGTCTATTAACGATTTTTCCCCATAGGCCGTAATGTAATGGGAAACTTTTGATTCTCTCTGTAGATAAACTAATCATGGTAGATACTTCATTTTTAATAGGACTTGTGCTAGGGTAAACCTCAATAACGTCCTAAAATTCCATGGCAATCCGAGTATATTAACGATTTTCCCCCATAGGCCGTAATGTAATGGGAAACTTTTGATTCGTCCTGTAGATAAACTATCCATGGTAGAAACTTCATTTTTAATAGGACTTGTGCTAGGGTAAACATCAATAATGTCCTAAAATTTCATGGCAATCCGAGTATATTAACGATTTTTCCCCATAGGGCGTAATGTAATGGGAAACTTTTGATTCGCTCTGTAGATAAACTAATCATGGTAGATACTTCATTTTCAATAGGGTTCGTGCTAGGGTAAACCTCAATAACGTATAAAAATTTCATAGCAATCCGAGTATATTTACGGGAGTTAGAGCGCGGACAGACGGACAGACGGACAGACGGACAGACGGCCATCCGGCCAGACGGACAGACGGACAGACGGCCAGACAAACCGAATGCATAAGCACTTTTCAACTTTGTTGGAAAGTGCTAAAAAGATGCCAAAATGATGGAGACAGTCCTTTCTCTAACAAAATTATTGGATAAATTACCAGATTACAATGGGAATCTATGGGAATTTGGCAAAATACCAGAAATAGAGCCATGTTAGTATGACTTTTGGTGCGTAATTTTTGTCGTCAATACAGCGATATTTCGCCAAGTTGGCTACAAACATTTTTGGTCGACGAAATAATCAAGTAGTACCCAATCACGTAAAAGAAACATCCTTATTAGTGGAATTTAAAGGAACATAAGCAGTCCTAATATTAAATTTTTTAATTTGACTGAAAAAAACAGTGAATAAATGCAGGAAAAAGCTGAAATTAATATTAAATAAAACTAATTTAACCTACTTATTTCAAAAAGGAAACAAATACCTACTTATTTGACAAAAAATAGATATCCTATCAAAAACATGAATGTGAAAAAATGCCAAGTTCGTTAAAGGTTTCGCTAATAAAAGAAGTGAGATGTAACTGCAAGCCAAGTTCTTTCGGAGCTCCTTAAATCATAACTCCTGTCATGCATAATATTATTCAATTGCTTAAAATGATTTGTTAAGTTACTTGTTATTCAATAGAGCGACTTAGCAAGTTTTCAGTTACCAACTTTAATCTTTAAGTCGGAGTACAATTTAATCTAGAATCTGATTAACAAAGATCTAGTCAATCGAGTGTTCGAATAAGTATATTGAAGTTAAGGTACTGATAAATTAAGGAAGGGATCAACTTTAATTTCTGATCAACTAAATAGAAAAAATTGAATAAGAGAAAACTTGCTAAGTCGCTCTATTGAATAACAAGTAACATAACAAATCATTTTAAGCAATTGAATAATATTATGCATGACAGGAGTTATGATTTAAGGAGCTCCGAAAGAACTGGGTTTGCAGTTACATCTCACTTCTTTTATTAGCGAAACCTTTAACGAACTTGGCATTCTTTCACATTCATGTTTTTGACAGGATTTATTTTCCATTATCACTTTCCACGAGTCAGAAGCTTTATTTCATCAGTGAACATGTCCTAGCATTTAAAAGAAAAAAGTCAATTGTTTTCGTAAAATTTAACCACGATAAAATGATTGCGTATAATTATGCACTAATTGAAGTTAAAAAAAATATATTTACTGAGAAATAATATTAATAATGTAAATAAAATAACAGAAAATAATTTATCATAAAAATTAATGTGTAAAGAAAAATTTCAAATGCGGAAAATGATATCATTCAACAACCAGATAAATGGGAATTACAATATTATTACGGATGCTTTTTTCATATTACTAATAACAGTAACTTTTAAAAAACATTTGAAGAGAAAATGACGTCACTATTTAAAACATCGCATTTTTACTCAAACGATATTACATTTCAATATTTCTTTTCTTTATGGACACTGAGATTGAGATTTTACTTTCAGATTACTTCAGTTAGTGAAAATAATGTCATAATAAAAATAGTTTTTTTTTTTTTTTTTTTTTTTTTTTAATGAAACTATTTTTCTGTGAGTGCATATAAAATAAAATTTCCAGATTTCGCCGGCACTCAGATTACAATTTTAACCGAAGATGTGCGAATATTTGCATGCAAAATTGTAACTGACAAACTTGACATTAAGTTTGGAAATATATTTATTATATATTGATTCAATAATGTAATTACTTTTGCTTTTTTTTTTTTTTTTTAAACCAAATCTTTCGGGTCTTTTAAATATTTTATTCGTCGAATTCGATAGGATTCCACTCGTTTTATTGTTAAAATGCATTTTATTTTTCTCAGCGTCCATAAAAAAAACGTTTAAACTAAAAAAAAAAATCCGTTTTTGATGAATCTAGTCAATGAAGAAGTAGCACGTCAAATTGTATCTCTTTATTATTCCTCATTTCCAATGACTCAGAGAGAAATTGCTCATCAATTGGGTATTTCACGCCATTCTGTTTGCCATTATATTGATAAACACAAGAAAAATGAAGTTAGTTCATTGCATTCTAAACGGGCCCGCTTTTCTAAAAGACCCTATCGATTTTTTTTTTTTTTTTTTTTTTTTTTTTCTTAATCGGAGGCGAAACTGAATTCTGCAATGGCAGAATCTACATTCAACTTGTTTAAGAAAAAAGTACATACATCCAGTTTCAGTTCGCTTTTAAAAAGGTTGGATATTTGTTTAAAATGAATAAATTTCGCAAGAATGAATAATAAAGTTGTTTCGAATTGGGCGAAAAAGTATCCAAATTCCAAACGACGATTCGAGCTACAGACCATTGGCTGAGAAAGCCAATGTTTTATCAAATGAGCTATCCCAGTCTAACCTGACAGACACATAATTTTCAGCGAGAAGCCTAATACTATGACATCTGGTCTTGTATGCGAATAAGCTACGGAGAATAAATCACAGGTAACGGAGACTCCAAGAAACGTTGGGTTGAACATGTAATTACGCGTTGATTTAATCGTTTACACCAATTTTTATCAAGCCCAGTTCAGTACGAGATATCCATGATGATTTTAAATCTAAACCACTACCACTTCCATAAATACTGTTGAATAAATAGAATTCTTTTCTGGAAATTACAAAAATTATTGATGTTTTATCTTAGTTATTTTTGTTGGAAATAAGCATTTAAAATTAAAAATGGAATTTAAATTATCAAATCCTACAATTTATATACAGTAAAACTCGTTTAAGATACGAATCAAGGGGCCGAGAGCATTTCGTATCTTAAGCGGGATCGTATCTTATCCGGATTTTATATTCTTGAATAATAACGCATATTAAAGACAGTGCATTTTGTTATTAATGTATTTTAGCCATTCATAACTCTTATTTTACACATTTTTAGCAATTTTTAGATATTCTAGAAAATTTAAATTTAAGATATTGATTGAGATAAAGAATAATTTTATTTTTCTCTAAAATTTTATTGAATATCTGTTTGCACAGTAAAAAAATTAAAATGCCTTTATACAGTGTTCCCTGCCAAAGTAAAAAAAGACAATAAAATGAACATTTTGTTAATTTTTAGAAAACAGTAACTAAAATACATTACATAATTAAAGGGGAAGAATAATAAATTTTCATAATAATTTTTTGAAAGACAAACTAAATGTATGCAATGGGCAATAATTATTCGATACATCATGAAAATCATGATGTAATTTTAGTTTCTTGAGAAAGGGTTGCTTATCTTGAATTGGTGCAACGTAGGGCGAGATTTTATTAGGAAATTTTCTGCCATGTTGATGTAGTAAAAAATTTTTCAACGGAGGCACCAGCATCCATCGAAGAGGCATACAGTCGAAATAAGCCGAACGAGCTCATTACATTTGATGGTATGATTGGTACATCTATTTCTTCATTCGCGTCGTCTTCTATTCCTTCTGAAGACCTAGGTTTATCAGAACTTTTGACGTCCGTGATTCCATCTGCAATAAAATGAACTTCACTTGTCACAACCTGATTGTTAATTTTGACAAATAAGTCCCAATCTTTGTATTCTTCTTGATACTGCTTTTATTCTGTTCATTTTATAAAGTACCGCAAACAAGCGACACAAGAAATTCATAAAAAAGGCACTTCTGAGGGCGATTTATTGCAAAAAAATAATACAACGGATTTCACCAATAACTTTCTCATCCAATCAGGAGAGGGAGCAACCAATGGGATTTCAGATCCATTCACTGCCCAAGTGTAATGGTTAAAGAAATAAAAGCGGTTGTTGTTTTGTATTTTGTTGAGAAAGGAGCCAATAAGAATTCAGAGTACAAAAACAGTGGAAAAGAACATATTTTAGAGAGGAAAAAGGTAAAAAGAAAGTATCTTATGAAAAATAATTAAGATTTTACATATTCTGTCTTAAAGACACGTGATAAACGGTTTTCATAAGCACCATTTCGTATATTAAGCGGGTGTATTGACATCAAGGGACCAATTTTCTTCGTATATTAAGCGGGATCGTATCTTATGCGTACGTATATTAAGCGGGTAATTTTACACGGATTTAATAGGCAGTTTTCAAGGGACCGAAGATAATTCGTATATTAAGCGGGATCGTATTTTAAGCGGGCGTATCTTAAACGAGTTTCACTGTACAAACACTCCCTTTAATTCTAAGGAAAAGAGAGGGGGGGCGGAATTTATAAACGAAAGTATAAATGACGAAAAAATATTATAAATATATGCTATTAAACATATGCTAGGTTAAATAATTTTTAAAACTAGCTTCTATTTAGAAATCGTTATAATGTACGATTTTGCGAGTTATATTCTGAGTGTGATGATATTCTGAAACGAAAATAACTATATAAATAAAATACAACTCAAAAATGATATTGTTATTATGATAAATGATTGCTATAATAAACCATACTCTGTAAACAGAACAACAGTCACTTGAGAAAAGATTTTAACAAAACCTTTTCAAAAGCGGAAAAAAAGTAAGTAAACGGAAATGTAAATTGAAGTTTATTTATTAAGAGAATTTAATTGATCTTTAAGAAGATCTATAAGAACCAATATAATATGTTTGAAGCGGCATGCTTAAAACTTAAGCTCCGCCCCTTATGAGTAAATTTACAAGAAAACCGAGAAGTATTAAATGCAGAAATACGCTTTTAAAATTCATCATCCAAATGAAATTTTGAAGCATCAAACCTACAATTTGTACATAAAGAGAACACAATAATTATAATTCATTTTAGTTAGGATTTATTTCAAAAGAAAAAATAATAATACAAGAAGATGAACGTAAATTTGTGCCTGAAAAAGAAATTATGAAGAAAAAAAAACTTTAATTAAATAATACATTTTGACTATTACAAATACAATAATGGAAAACTTTTGTCAAAGGACATAGCCGATTATAATTTGTTATTGCGCAACAGTAAGATAAGTATTACAGTGAATTATTAAAGAGGCGTTTTTATCGTTTCATCATACTCGGAGGAGGAGCCATGCTTTTATGGATTAAAAGTCATTGAATTAAAAGAAAATAATAATAAAGATGAATATGGTGGTTGGGGATAACGCCAAAAATGTAATCCTAAAATCTACTACATTAGGCCCAAACACAACCGTGTGCTTTTGCAAAAGAAGAAGAAATCTTTAGTTATGCAGTTTTTTATTCATAATACAATGAAATACTACTTTAGAATGCTTAAATATAAACAGATCATTTTCATTTAGAGAAAAAAATGCAGCGCCTATGTCAAAGAATGTCCTTCTTCCATATGATTATTTTGTTTGAGCTGAATGAAGGCATTTAAATTTGAGCGATAACGCGCATTATATTGACCGATTTAGTATATAATGCACCTCCATCTCTCTCTTTTCTTCATGATTAAAAGAAATAAATTCTTGTATCATAGATATATTTTAATATCTTATTGCAAGGATGGCGAGACTTTTTTCGCATACATGCCAAAAAATTAAAAAATAATAGATAAAACAATGCCTATCAACATTAGAACTTGACAAATTTTCAAATTCTGATTGACTATTAAAAAGGTAATAATACAACTGCTAAATATAACAACTAATAATGCAACTACTGAGAAAAAACATATCCCATTGTATGTTCTTTGATAATGTACCAGAAGGAAAAGTTCCACAGTTGACTAATAAAGAGCTGTTATTTAAGGATACATTGCATTCGAATGTGGAACACTGTTGTTTTGAATAAAATTAAAGGAATAAGTTTATGTTAAATGGATATATTTTAATATTCTATTCCACTGATAGCGAGCCCTGTTACACACGCGTGCCAAAAATTAAAAATCAATATCTATCAACAGTGGAACTTCCTAAATTTTTACGTAAAAATATGTTGCAACATATGCTAATCACGCGAAGTCGTGAAAAACTGCGTTAATAGAATCTATCGTTTTCAAGTATTAAATAACTGAAAACAGAAATCAAAATGCAATTTTTCTATACATTGTACTCATCCATTAATTTAATTAAATCGTGATTCCGAAATACTTAGGCAGTCTTGTAATAAGGATTTTTTTTTTTTACATGTAATTTTTTGTTTTAGTATTTTTAACCTATCGTTGTTGTAACATTTAACTTATAATTAATCGACATTAAAAAAATATTAATAATTTATTAAGATTTCGCTATAACTGGTTCATAAATTATTATTTTAGTAATATACATAAACAAACCTTTCGTAATTTTATTGCTATGTCTGTCATATGAAATTTTACATGAGAAAATAGAATCTTAAATTCCCACAGAAAGTCAACATAATTCGGAAACACACCATGGCATCACAGAAATGCAAAAATAGTATTATTTGATTTCATCTGCGCATGGAAAACAGAACTTTATTTTATCCCCACCCCCCAAAAAGATCTTATCAATGTAGCGATCATGTAACTAAAAATTTTCGTATGCCACGGAAATTCTCATGCTTTCAGTGAAAAGTTAATTACCTTGCGAACATGAGACGTGCAATAGGTTCGCCAACTCTGTAATCTAGATCTAGAACGTTATTCTTCATATCATATTCATTCGGAATTTATGTTATTTGTAAGTATTTTATGAAAACGTTTTTGATCGGTCGGAATCGATGTCTACATTTTTAAGTAATTTGTAAACTGATATAAATGTATAAAAATTCTAAACAGTTTTGGTAAATTTCAAATGAATTTATTAAATATATGTACATCTCAAAATCTATGAAAACATTTTCCTTTTATATGCTTTGTTTTGTTATACTCTATATTTTTGCATCTAAAAGAAAAAAAAATGTAGTAAAATTTTATCAATTTCAAAATATGAATATCTGAAAATTCTTGCGCAAAATCAGCATACATTTTTTAAAGTAACGAGAACGTTTGCATCAAAAACGGAAATATCACAGAAGCAAAAAATTAATTGCTTAATATTTAGTTTATCAGTGTTAGAAAATTTTCTAGCAACTTCAATTAAAAAAGATTACACTTTACAAACTTTTAAAAAAACTATAACATGCAATTTTTAATTTACACTTCACTTTTGAGTACGAAATAAAAGTTTCACACCAGTTTCATTTAGAAGCATCTGACTACCGGGTATATATTAAACCATGTCAATGTAATGATTGAGGTTCGCTCTAAGCTTGCTATTGGAGCCACGGACGTGTTCATTGTGACACAAAATGCTCGAGGGAAAGTCCCCGGACCTTATAGAAAGACGCTAGCGAAATGTGACGTCATTCATGATTTGTCGTCTGCTACGGTCACATGAACCCAATCGCCTAATTTTAAACGCCTAGAGACACGCTTTAAAAATTCATATTAAGCCAAATATCGTGTTTCGAAAGCTTTTATTCCTTAATTTGGATATTTTTATATAAGATGTATCAATTGTGTAAGTGTAATTAACGTATTTTTAGCTCAGATTTTTGTATATTTGTTTTAAAATATCAAAAGGCTAATATTCTGGTCCAAATCATAGCTATTTCATAAAAGGAATGGCGCCATCTATGATCAATAAAGGTCATTATTATAGACTTTATGTAATATGAAAAAAAAAAAAAAAAAAACCTCGCTTAGATATTTTTTACTAAATATTTATGATCTTCAATCATTTAAAAAAATTCAAAGATGAACAGAAAATTATATTTTTATTAATCTGATTATTAAATAAAATTAATCGACCATGTGTAATATATAAAGCTTGTTGTTTAATAATAAACTCAGAAAACTAAATACCGTTAATTGTATATAAAGAGAAAGAGAGTCATAAACTTTATTTAAAAAAAAGTGAAAAAAGTTATTTTATCCAGAATAATTATTTTAAAAAACCTTATAAGATTAAAAAAATTTTTTTTTATTATAAAAGTCCATTTAAAAAAAAAAGAAAAAAATTATGTTTGTTTAAAAAAACTATGAATATTTCTTTAAATTAAAATTTAATTAAAGGTTATGACAATATTAAACTACTCTTATGTTAAGAAATTTTGAAAAATACATATAAATAAGGATTTAGTGCATATGGGAGTATTGCATATCTACTAATATGTGCCAAAATCTTCGCCATACCTATATCAGTTTTGAGTATTGAAAATCAATAATTAATTTACAGTGCAGATACATAAATATGTATACTTTTAATCATATTTTATAATCCCGTAAATACTTTATTCCGCTTCTCCCTCAAGCTATCATAACATTGAAAAAATACAAATGTCATAATTTTTAATTTAATAAAAAGCTAATTAATCTATCCCAAATAATATTCATCAAAGGAAAATTTATAAGCAAACAAGATTTTTAAAAATATAATCTTTGAATTTCAAGATTCTCATATTTCAAATCTGGCAGCCACATTTGTAAATATGTATAAAAAAAGTGTAGCATTAAAACTTTTTAGTCTCCAAAATTATTACTAAATTAAAATAAATAAATAAATAAAATAAAAATAAAAATTCATCATTATGCAAGGTAAATAAATTGCATTTTGTGATCAAATTATTGAAACATTAATTTAACAATAATTATTTAACATTAATTTAACAACATTAATAATTATTAAATCATTAAACGATTGAAAATCGTAAGCATTCGGTAAAAATTATGTAGGTAAATGGTTAATAAGATATTTAAAAATTATTTTACACAAGTAAATATATATACTTAGAAATTAGAAAAACAAATAACCTTTACTAACAGATGGCGCCACTCCTAGACTTAAACAGCTAGGATTTGTGTATCAATACTGGCTTTTCAATTTTTAAAACTAAAAAACAAAAAATTGAAAGTTAAAAATAACTAAATTACATTTATGCAAATAATGCCTCTTATATCAATGTATCCAAATCAAGGGATTACAATTTCAGGAACGAAAATATTTATTTTATAACGATTTTTTAATATATCTGCTAAGGGCGCATAACATTAGCGGCTTGGCTTCATGTGACCGTAGCAGACGAAACCAGAAGAAACACGTCATCACTTCGCTAGCGTAGTAGCACACTGTAATTGGTGTCACCCCTCTCTCGTCTGCCTGTTACTACGAAGCTATCAAAAGGGGAGGGGCCATGTCGATATTCAGCTATGCAAGCAACGAAAACTAACAGAATGGGGCTTACTTAGAGTGGATCTCGATCTCTTTTTATAATCTTTTTTGTTTTAATAAGCATTTTTTTTTTATTATTATTTATAAAAAGTTATTTTTTTGTTGGTTTTCTGACCGATATTAAATTTTACCATTTCGCTATTCTAGATTCGCGTGCTTGCTTCTAAATTAAATGTTTGATAATAATTTCCTCCCCCCTTCCCATTCTTAACTCAACCCGAGAAATGTTCTCAATATTTGTCAAATATGAGTAGTTAAATGTATATAAAACAATGAAAAAAAAAAACAGGTATAGAAAAAATATATGTCGGATAAATTGTTTGGATGCCTTTTTTTTTATAAAATATTTAAAGTTAATAAATAAATATTAAAAATGTTATCACCATGTAATAAGACAATACAAATTAAAACACCTTTTTTCTTTTTGTAGTAAACATTTACTACGCTCTTTAATTTCATTTTAATTTACTCTTGAGAAAATATAAATAAAAAGACCTATTGCGGTCAGGTCCGTAGCCAGGATTTCCTTTCGGGAGGAGCTGAATCTTGAAATATTTTTCATCTGACAGCAGTAATGGGCATAATTTATAGCGCAAAGAAAAAAAAAAAAAAATCAAGGCTTAACTTAATATATTATTCTGAATAATATACTTGTCCGTTCCAAAAATTTTTATTTTTCCGATTTCTATTACAAATTTTGGTTTCTAAGAGCTCGTTCAGTAGCAGTTCAAAAACCAAAATTGTTTTTAAAGAAAAAAACTGCAAAGAAAATAAAAAAGCACAAAGTAACAATTTTTCCGATGAATCTCATATATCTTTATTAGAAATTAAACATAATATATATATCGAAATGCAAGCAAGTAATTTTAATGAATTTAAAACTCAGGATAAATATTGGCGTACACGTGCCTTGTGTTGCGACTGCGGGCTCTTAAAGTGATTAATCTTTAGATAAAATTAATTACGCATATTATTTTTTTCAAAGAAAAAATAATTTTTACATATTATAGATAATCGTAAAAATTATATTTATATTTCTTGTTCTTTGATTTCAAAAGTTATAAATGTAGTACTCTTGATACAATAAATTTACTTGTGCTAAACAAGCAATCTTCGTGCTGTGACTTCTTCGCAGTCATAACGCTGATTACTTTATTGGGATCTACTGTAATGTCCTATCGAATTTACATAATTACAAGGCTGGTCAGCTTCTCATTAGTTGTTCGTAGGTGTTCGGTTCGTACCAAATCTAGCCCGTCAGTCTAATCGTTCGGAGTTTGCCATAAGTTTCGGCGAACTTGGGATTTAATTACATAGTTACGGGCAAGGTTCTCTTTCAACGATTCCGATGGGGGCACAATGACGGATCTAGAGAGTCCTCAAGGGGGGGGGGGGGGGGGAGGCGATTTTAAAAATTGGAAGACTCGAATCTCTTGCGCAGGTCGCTTTCACTGCGGGCCGGGTTTGGGTCCGGTTATCTTTTATATTTTCTGCGGGCCGAGTTTGGGACAGGTCGACTTATATTTTTCAAGCGGGTCGGGTTTAGGTCCAGTTGATTTAATTTTTGTTGCTGGTCGTGTTAACTAATCAGGGGCGTGCGAAGAGGAAACTGCGCTTGGGCAAAGTTTCATCAGTTTGCCCCCCCCCCCCTCCCCCTCCCAAACGACTTTTCTTGTGACAGGCCAAAAATGACGTTAGTAGTATAAATTTGACGTTCTTTAAATTTCCGGACCCGAGGCGACCGCCCCCCACACTTTTACACCTTGCTGTAGTTAATACTTGGTTCGCATTTGGGTCCGTTTGATTTCTACTTTTTACAGCGGGGTCAGGTTAACTTCTACTTTTTTGCTAATTGTTGGGTTTGAGACCAGTTGACTACTATATTTTGTTGCTGGTCAAGTTAACTTTCTTTTCTTTTCTTTTCTTGTTGCTGGTCGGTTTAACTTATACTTTTTTCTATGGGTTGTGTTTGGGTCCAATTGACATTTTTTTTGCTGCGGATCGGGTTAATTTCTACTTATAATATAAATCATAATACTAAAGCTCTACAATAAGAACGAAAGTAAATTTTTAAAAATGTATTTCTTAAGATTTCGCTAAACAAATGTACAACATAAATATTTTTTTACGAATAACAAATAAGTAAAATGACAGCCCAAATTGGGCTCGGAGTGAAGAATTGCACGAATCGCGTTCGGGCCAATAATGCTTATCATACAGGCTGGGTCGGACGCGGAACAAACGTTTAGCTTTTACTCAGGACCGAGCCCCGACCTGGAAATTTTGAACAGTATAGACAAGACATGGTTCGGGTTCTTTTTTTCAGAATTAGGTCCCAACCATCAAGCTCGATGATTTTAAATCCGAGCTCGCCCCAATCCGAAACATTTTGCTTCATCAGAGCCTGAGCCCGATAACGAAAGTATACAGTAGAAGAAAAAAATGCATAAGTTTTCTTAAATGTTTCAAAAAATTATAATTTTTAAACTACATTTTACATAGAAATGTTATTCTTAAACGAAAATTTAAATTTAATATTATCAAAAGAAAAGTTTGGTATAAAATAAAAATGTACTTTATGCATAAAAAAAATTCTCATATTTTGTCTTCTTTAAGGGGTCTCAGGATTCTTAAAATCTGATTTTTTTTAAAAAAAGGAGAACATCTTCATCATTTAATATCTTAAAATGTTTATGATATTAAAACACAATTTTTATTGGGATGAAAGATATAAGTACGTTCTTTCATTTTATGCCTTTAAAAAATTGCAAGGTGCAGAATTAGCATTTACAGGGCGTTACAAACTGTCAGATATTTGACGAGCAGAAAATTCGTATAATATCTTACGCGCACGATTACAAAATAAATATGGCAATGAGAATGGAAATTCTGGTGCAGACTTATACATCAGATTATAATAGATACCTTGAACCTAAATAAATTTATATTTAAAGCATTTTTCTATAATGAGTACAAAGTTGTATTTAACCAATACAATTTTTTTAAAATTTCAACAACATAATCACCTAAGAAATAAACTTTTTTGTACAATAAAAAGGAAATTTTAGGTTTACTTTAAGCAGACTAACATGAAACACATATTTTGAAAATTTTATGTGAAAATACAAGATTTTGAAATATCGTGCGCGCTATTAAAAAAAAAAAAAAAAAAAAATGTCATTTGGAGAAAAATGACTTCCAAGTTTCAGAAACGCCACTTCAGCTATTGAGCGGGTAAAATTCTAAAACCCATAACTTTTGTTCTAATGAGAATTTCGCGAAAACAATTATATTAAAATGTTCAGGAAAAATAGCAGTTTAACATATAAAAAATTGAAATTTCGAAAATTTGGAAGCTTTAAGAGTACCCTTAATAAGAAAATACTATGGACATGATAATGAAGTGTGTTTCATGAATAAATGCATAAAATTTGTAGAAAATATTGTCGATTATTTGTCGAATTGAACAACATTTATCAATTTTCTATAAAAAGTGCAAATTTTTAACTATAACCATTTTATTCCTCATAACAATCTTTTGGGATAGGCGTGACCCAGACAATAACCTTAAATAATTTTTTTTTTAATTCCGATGCTTTTATAGGAATAGAGGATAAACACTGCTCAATTGCTTTCTATCGTAATAATATAGGTGGGACTCGTATAGGCTAAAACCATTTGGTAGGCCTTCCCACCTGGCCGAATCTGTCCCTATCGAAATAATATGGATATTAAATTTACTTACGGCCATAAGTGACTTTGTAAATTGCAGAGTACAACTTCAGCATCAGCGGAATTCACAAAAAAGCAACAATCACTAAAATTATTTCTATATGAAATGCGATTACGACCTGTGTACACTGTGTACAATAAAAATCTAAATTATTCGCCAACCGCAAGAAAATATTCTCTTCGCATTAGATGTCCAAATAATAATAATAATAATAATAAACAACCTTATTGCAAAATAACCTCTGTTACAAACAAAAATCAAACTAAAGACAAATTCATTGTTCCCACCTTTTCATTGGCGCCGGAACATCGTCGGAAATGGCAAAAATAGTTTTGTAGAAATGACTAATAATTTACTTTTAAAATAGCATTCTAATGCTAAAATAGAAAAAAAAACACAATTTCTGCTTCCCTTTCATTTTAATCAAAATGTCAATACAGTGATTTGAAAAGGAATAAGTAATGTTTGAGGGGGAAAAAAAGTTCTTTGAATATTTTCTATTCATTGATAAATAAAATTTATACATTTAAGATAAAATGAGTCCGAATCCGATCACTATTTCATCTCTAATACAGACATTTAGGAAGAATGACTCCAGGCTGGACACACACCTGGAAAAAAAAACAAGTCTGGTCCGACCCAAATCGGCAGAATAATAAAGATCAGGACACGGCCCGGCTCTAAAAATCAGAAGACCTGACCGAGCCCGACTCTAGGATGGGCGATCGCCCCTTCGCCAACTCCCCCACCCTCCCCACCCCCTTAGATCCGCCATTGCCTGATTCATGAATTGGCACCGACCGACCCGGGCCGCGCCGCGCCGACCTTGACTTTCAGCTCAAATCCTATTCCATGAAGATCTCTCATGTTGGTTTCAAAACCTTTATGGGGGGGGGGGGGGCGATCGCCTCGCCCTCTCTTAGATCCGTCACTGTGGGGGCACCCCATATCCCTTCGGGCCTGTATTGCTCGTGTAGATAACTGATCGTCATAAACAAGGGCAACAGTAGTCTCTCATCAACCATAGTGCTTCGAGGCAAAAAATTAAATTTCCTCTTATTCAAAAAGACCTTTCAGCCCTGGCTATTTTTACCGGGATATTAGCCAAGACTATTAGCGTTTCATTGTACTCTGATGCATTGCATTACACCACTCTAAATCTTTTAGGAACTTTGTATTTCTAGTATCAACATTACGAATTCTCTCGCACCATACTTCATATTTAGCTTTCACATACGACATTAACATCTTCTCTAATTTTCTTGCTTATTCCGGAAAAACACATCCTGAAAAAAATATTTGAAAATCGGGTTGAATGCCTTCATTTGAAATGAATTTGTCATTCAAATTTTGAAAAAGACTTTCTACACAGGAAATGCAGGCTTTCGTCCTCAGCGGATTTAATTAGAGGTTTTGTATTTGTAGTCGGTCTAAATTTTGGTCTTGGGATTTTTATTTCAATTTCAAAGACGTTTTTCTAAGTTTTGATGTAGAATTAAATGTCTCTCAAAAGATTTCCATCGCATTCCATTTCTCTACGTTTTGTAAAATAATTAGGATATCTTTAGCGTGAGTTACGGTCGAAATGACAGGAGATTTTTCATAAAGATGAACTGATAATGGTTTTTAGGTCTATAACTGTTGAAGAATAATTCACGTGTTTTCCGAAATATTTTCTAAGCTAATGCAAATTTATTCAAACAATTTGACAAAATTTATCAAATTTTCATGATTTTCTATAAATTTTGTGTTTCAAAGGCGAAGTAATTTTGGAGCATATGAAGAACTTGCTTAATGAAGGAAAAAAAATTACCTTAAGGTGATTTCTAAAAAAAAAATATCAGTTCATTAGCTGTTCCAAGCGAGATTTGGATGGCAGGAATCAGCATGTGTTTTTGGGGCCATACATTGTCCAAAAACACATGCTGATTCCTGCTTTAAACAGTGACTTTCAAATTGGAGTTATCTGATTTTGGCACATTTCTAATGAACTGTAGATTGATCCCACTAACATATCCAACCATATTAGTCTCTCTATCATACGCCTGTGTGATGCATTTAGATAGGTGTGATGCATTATGTAGTTCATTACAACGTTGTACTATTTCTTGTGTTATATTTTCGGCCTATAATAGTTACTTGAATGAACCTAAAGTAATTTGCCGAATTATTGGGGTTTGAGCATTTTATAAATACTAGTCGACAGATCTAACTTAAAGGGTAAGCTATTCTGTGCTTGAAATGCCCAGAGTTTCATAAACAGTCCTAAAACAGACTGCGTTATTTATTTGGGTAATCAATTCTTCATTAACTATATCCCAGCATATTTGAATGATTTCATTCTGAATGTCTGGACAAGAAGTAGTATTTCTATGGACCTTTATAACGTTTCAATTCTTCATCTCCAGGCTTTTCTATAAAGTTCAGAAGAGTTCTTAGCCTAGCATCTTTTTTATTTGCTCTCGTAGAGGATTGGTACATAATTAGCCTTTAGTATCATTTCTTGCTCTGCACAAAATAAGACTGCTAGAATGTTAGATGTTGCCTCCTAGAAAACTCTTTAGGAGGCGCTGTGAAAAATCATCAAAAAATCCTATTCAGGAGTATCCATCCCTTCAGTTGATAATTCGAATACGAAGAACTATACTCTATACTTTAGAACTATACTTCGATACTATAATACGAAGAAACTTTCCCACACAAACAGACTATTCTGTGCAAATTCTCTTCCAATTAACTCCTTCGTTACGGGAGCATTTTACGATATTTTTAAATGTTTTTTCACCGGTTTTTAAAAACAGAAATTTGTGCATTGTTAAATCTCGAAAACGCTCCGATTAAATAAGTTACATTTTACAGTAAAATTTTACGGTTGGGATAAACAAGGATTCTTAAGCCTTTTTTCCGGTATCTATATGAGTCGCTTGTCCACAACGGGTTAAAGATTAATATGCAAACGATTTATCTCAAATTTATTCAATGAAGAGCCAGGAAATGCCGGCCGCTATGGCGCCTTTGAAAGTTTGTTGATACCATATCGTCTTTTTTCGTACCATTTCTTCTAGAAATTTCTTATTTACTAGTTTATAGATATAGATATATGTAAAGCCTTTTATAATGAAACTTTTTAAAAATCATTATTTTTCACATAATCTTAGATTACAAGGGTCTATTATAATTCTTGGCTGCTTTTTTAACAAAACATTTTAACACTGATCACTCCAAGTATTTATTATATATCGGGATATAATGAGCTATAGGAAATTAAGGAAGATCATAACACGAAAATAAATGTTTTAAATTTGACTAATAAAGTTAAATTATACGCCATACACGTATTAAACTTATTTTTTCTAAGTCAAATTAATGATATGATACGTGCATTACACTTATCAAATTTTACTGTGCATAAAGTAAAATTTCTATTTTAAGAACTGATATTTTTAGTGGTAGATACGAATAGAGAGCAATATTTCCGAATGAGAGGTATCATGAGAAACTGCTATAACTTTAGCTGAACAAATTTATATGTTTATAACTAAAAATATACGAAGTTCTACGGTAATGAAAGAAGAAAAAAAAAAGAAAATTTCGGCAGTCTTTACAATCATTAGATCTAACTTTTTTTAACTTTTGGGAGGGGCTTCAGCCCCCTTAGCCCCCTCCCTAGCTACGTGCCTGGTTGCGGTGCGCACGAACATAACTGTTATGGAGTTGGTCTTTTAAAGTATGCACATTATACAAACTACGAGTAAACAAACGTAAAGGCTGTTAATAAAACTATTATAAGAAATGTGTCATCTAGCATGAATAGCAGAAATCTAAATTTATAATCTGTGCTTCTAATTTTAAATCCTATGTTAGAGTGGCGGTCAAAAGTTTCCGGCCAGTTAGTTTCTTTGATTTATTTACTAGAAGGTTTCAGCAAAGAAGTACAATTGCTTCAAAAGTTAGGAATATGTGAATGACCTCTGACCACGTGATCATTTTGATTAGATACTGTGGACGCTTCATGCAAAGGGGTAGAATTCGAAATTCGCGTGTGCAAAAGTTTTCGGCCACTCATCATTCCTTAGTTTATTTTTCTATCGGTAAAGTGTTTTTTGGTCGTGTTAGTGAATGAATCAACGTGAATAGCATAGTTTAAATTCAAAATTTAAAAGCTCAATAAATATTGTCCGTAAATGAGTCATTAATTTGTCACTAAAGGGCTAATCTTCTCGAGGTATTGCGGTAAAGTTATCGATCAGTAAATCAACTGTAAACGAAATTTAAAAATTATATAAAGATGGCCGTGGCCTTCAGGACTTTGTAAGGTCCGGAAGACTTCAAAAAATTACTATTCTGGTTGACAGAATTAACAAGAAAAAAACAATTGATGACCCTCATAAAAATCGCGTTCCAATATACGGCTATTTACAAAATGAAAATATTGTAGAAATAAGTCGGTCTAACCGTGTCAAGATTCTGACGTGATACAGAACTTTATGGAAGTGTCGGTATTCAAAAATTTTTCGTAGGTAAAAAAATATAAATGTACTGACTGGCGTTTTCCAAAAAACAAAAGTCTGGTATAGTGAAAAGTGGACAAAAGTACTATTTTTCCATCAATAGAATTTGAAACTTTTTTGGGAGTGATGGCAAACACTACGTCCGATGACCTAACAACAAAAAATGTGATTCAACATATGTAATTCCTACAATGAAGCATGGCGGATGACACGTTATAATGTGGGGAGTATTTTTTTCAAAAATTGTCGGTCCGTTATTTAAAATCCACGGCAAGATGAATAATGCAATGTATAAGAATAGCTTGCAAGATTATTTTCTACCTTATTAGAGGAAAAGTTTGGTCGCAACTATTTGTTTTAACAGAATAACGACATAATGAACGCATGCAAGCCTTGACAAACAATGGTTTTCGCACAAAAAAAAAAAAAAAAAAAAAAAAAAAAATGTTTTTGAAATGGCCAGCCCAAACGCCCAACATGAATCTAATAGAAAATCTTTGGAAAGAAGTTGACAAACGTCTGCCGAAGAAATGGGTAAAAAACGTACCTAGATGAACTTTAATCGTTGATTGTATGAATGTTACGTTACTGCGCCGTAGAATTTATTTCTAAAGTTAATAAAATACTAATACTATAAAATACTAATAATAAATGTTGTTGATCGCTGTAGTTTTCTATTACAATACATTTTATAAAAAAATTGCGAAAGTGGCCGGAAACTTTTGAAAACATGCGTTTTCCTTTGTACTTAATTTTGTCAATTAAATTTATTGATATTTACACGTTATTCCACAAGTAAGTTCCTAACTATTATGTCAATAATGTGTATAAATATCACTTTGAGATTCTTCTTCATATGGGTATAGTTGCAAATTAACTGAAAAATTTTTGGTGGCCGGAAACTTTTGACCGCCACTGTATATACGTATATTACGAATTGCATATTGGATCTCAAAATCCTGGTTGATAGTAGACAAAGACGACCTCTACCTGACCCCATTCCCTTTTTTCTCTGCCATGTACAATATCTTTTAATTCTTATAATGGATAAATATGAATTTAAAAAATACATGTATGGAAATGAAACACTAAAGTTTTTGTACATATGTTCATATGTATAAGGTGTATCTGGAAAAGGGGCCAAAACATTAATTCCTTCGTGACGTGAGCCATTTACGAAATTTAATAAAAAAATTTTAATAATTTTTAATAATTTTAAAAGGTGGTTTTTTACTGTTGTAATTATAAAATTAACACAAAAATGATAGTAGATATTTCAGAAAACATTTTATCAAAAAGAATGTAATTACATGCTCAAAAGATCTCCCGTCAGCTGTAATGCACGCTTTACATCTGCGGGATAGGGATTGACTTATATTTGCGAAGGCACCAGGAATTTTTCGAGTAATGTCGGCAACAACGGCAAATCTGGCGACTAGATCCATATCCGTTTTAATGGAACACTCGTAGATTAGGCTTTTCATATGGCCCCGCAGGAAAAAATCCAGACACGAGAAATCCCTCGATCTTGGTAGCCACACTATGGGACCACCTCGACCAATCCATCGTCCTGGGGCAGTGGAAAATCACCTTTTAATTTTTCACCGCTTGAGTTCCGACCATAAAATCTGTGACGAAATCTGCTCGTATATCTGTGTTCTATCCAGGGCAGTTGCTTTGGGGGGGGGGGGCAGGGGAGGTTCAGACCACCTAAAATTTTGTGAACCCCTCGCCCCAGATAAGACCAATTTTTTTTTTTTTTTTTTTTTTTTTTTTGGTTGATAGTGTACTTTTTCTTTGAAAATTTGCCATTTTGGTAGGATAATCTAGCAGCCGATTGCTTATAAAAATCGTACAATAATTTCTATACTGATATTGATATATACCCTCATAATCAGGTAAATCAAAAGTGGATCGAGTACCAATAAAGGTTGGGAACCAGTGAAAGAGAAAATAAAGTCCAAATTAACTTTTAATTTCTGATTTTTTAAAAGCTTATTTATTACTATCAAATATTAATACATAGTTAAAATGTGCAGTAATATCCAACGCATTAAAAGCAATTTTTACTCTGTTATATGAGGACAGACCTGACGATGACTGTTTCTGCTATGTATCTATCTATATTATAAAGGCCAAATATATCGATGCATAACGCATACGTCATTTTGCGAATGGCAACACTTTGAAATTTGAAATGAAATTTCTGTTTTGCAATTTTTGCTACTGCAAATTTTTAAACTTCTAAATATCCCACATTTTCAATTTTTAAACCACTGTATAGAGAAAAATATGTGCTTTTAATTGCAATCTGTTTGAAAACTGTACCTTAATTTATTTTTGAGATATTATTTATTTTTGTACTTTTTTTATGCCACTTTTGTAAACGTGGGAACAAAAGCACTTCATAAGTAAAGGGGAAAAAGTAGATAATTGTATCTTTTCGTTGCCATTTTCTTATAAAAAGGTGAAAAAAAAATTGAAATTAAAATGCTTGCTGTGCATAATCAAATTAAAATACTTTAAAAATTGTGTGATTAAGTCAAAAGGGGGAAAAACTTTGCTTTTTTTTGTTTGGGATATCAACCATAGGAACCTTAATTGATAACTTTGTCATAATAACAATATTCATTGTATTTAACTGCTTACATTACGACTGTAATGTAATTTTAATAATGTCTAAAACTAAACTTTATGGAATGGAAATAGTATTTTGTTAACTTTAGTTTAAATATCATTTGTTTAGGAGTTGAACTTACCAATATAAGGTGCATTTTTTATTGAAACTAATTTTGAAAGCTTATTATAAATCAATGAAACAATTTCTTCTTGTAACGTACCTCTCAACTCCACTATTTTTTTCCAGAGCCCAGAGGGCGCTGTATTCACTGGCTCCTTGCACGGAACACTTTTCTTACCCCCCAGAGAGATCTGAGTTAGCCCGACTGAAAACATGTCGCACCGTTGACATGTAAAATGTTCCACACCTTATCCAAGGTGAATACTTCCCATCTGTGTCTAAAATCTCATCTGTAATCGTGGTATGTTTTGTGTGTGTTTGTTATGTTTTGTGAAAATAAATGTTTTTGTGACGTTAAGTCTTCGATTCTTCAAATAACCGTCACGGCGCCACTCTTTGTGACGGTTATTTGAAGAATCGAAGACTTAACGTCACAAAAACATTTATTTTCACAAAACATAACAAACACACACAAAACATACCACGATTACAGATGAGATTTTAGACATATATGGGAATTATTCACCTTGGATAAGGTGACGAACGTTTTACATGTCAACGGTGCAACATGTTTTCAGTCGGGCTAACTCAGATCTCTCTGGGGGGTAAGAGAAGTGTTCCGAGCAAGGAACCAATGAAAACAGCGCCCTCTGGGCTCTGGAAAGGGTAGTGGAGTTGAGAGGTACGTTACATTCTTAAATATTTTCTTACGTCGAAATTCGACTGGTTCTACCTTGTTTATATAATTACGAAAGCTTCTACAAAGGAAATTTTTAAACTGTTTCAATGTATTATTTAGTATAATATTTAGCTTTTTCCGTCGTACTATAACTGAATAGTAACTAATAATGTACAAAGGAATTTAGAAAATTTGAAAAAAATATTATTAAATCTATTGAGTGCTCTAAATTTTACAGTTGTTGCAAGTGGAACCCATATAATAATCATCATCAAACAATAGCTTCAATACATCAAAGTTTGAATAAAAATAAAACAATTATTTTTATACTTGATTCTTTGTTGATTTGTAAAAAGAACTCCATACTTTCTATTTCTTCATTTCTCAAGACTCTTCTCTAGAATGGTTTTAACCCTTAAATGCCTGATTAAAAAAAAAAAAAAAAAAAGTTTAAAATTGCTTTTTGGTTTTCACTTCTTAAATAAGTTATGGAAAAAATGGATTAAAAAATCATATTTTGTTTTAAGTATGGATTACTGCTAAAAAACAGGATGTTGCTAACAATGACATGTTAGAAATGTAACACATTTTGTCGAAAATCAGATGCAACTGTTTGCATGTTTTTGATTACACTAAGTATCTTGTAATGCACCGCTAAATGTATATAAATTCACCGTGTTTAATAAAATGTACTAGCATTAAAATACACTACAAATATTTTTTTCCGCACACCATTGTATTAAAAATGAAGCATATTTTAATGGACCTCAGAAATATATATTAATTTCATTATGTCTGAAATAGTGTGACATTAAAATATACTGCGGGTGATTTTTCCGTGCGAAATGGTATTTTTATTTTAGTGTCAGTGTAAAAGACCTTTTAGTGTTGTACATTACATTTGTAATAAGAAACATTCCATCGTCAAATTCAATAACATGACAGTTCGAATATGTTTACAAGAGTTAAAGCACATACGGATGGCAGACAAACCGAATATACAAACGCTCTTAAACTATGTTGATAAATACTAAAAATTCAAATTAAAAAGTTGAGTATTTAATACTGAGTTTTATCACATACTAACTAAGCGTAGAACCAACAAAGTGAAAAATGTCAAAGCCGAGAATCGAATCCAGAACCTTTGGATTAGAAGTTTTTAAGTTACGAGGACGATAAACAGTTTAGCATCTCTCACTCACATGTTCCTAACCCCTTATTGCATGAATTATGAAGGAGGCAGAAAAAAAAATTTTTTTTACTGGATATGTCTTTTATTATACCTAATCTAATAACTTGACATGAGAAAAAAAAATTAGTAATAATAATTAAGAAAATAGCCAACGAAGCCATATATGGCTTCGTATGCATTATAGTAAAACGATATGATGCCATATATGGCTTCGTATGCATTAACAATTAAACTTTATGAAATTCCAGAAAACAGTTGCGTTTGTCATTAAAACATAAAAAAACATTACATTTTCCACATTTTGTGAAAGAACGATATTTTAAACAATTTTGACATATTTGTCGTGTTGACTTTATCCATTCTGGGTAATGGGCCACGTTATCTGTTCGAACAGAATTCAAAGGTAACTCTTGGTGTCTAGCTGGAGCTTTTCGTGCCTTTTTGGAAGGCAATGGTGACTCAGGCAAACCAGTGTCATTGTTGCCTTGGCTTGAAGTCCCAGGCAAGTTGAGACTCCTGAGGCAAGATGGACGTCCGCGTTTTTTTGCCACCGCGCTTGATGGACTTCCGACTTCGCTAGTGGGAGTAACGCCTCCACTTGAGGTCGGTGTTCCAAGAAGGCTAGCTGGACGACCACGTTTTTTGGCCACCATAACCTTTCCAGCTTTGCGCATATGCTCCGACACTGCAAGTTTGAAATCAAACAGCGGCAGGTATTCAAGTCCATGAATTCGGCGCCATAACAACCAGGCATTAACTAATGTCATATCAATCATGTGGAAGAAGATTCTTTTGTACCAATTCCGAGATCGCAGTTGAATTCTGTAATAACCGAGCATGGAGTCGAGTAAATCGACGCCACCCATGTGTTGGTTATAAACATCAACTGCTTGGGGCGACGTTATATCCTTGTACTGTTTTTCTTTTCGAACATACCGCTGCTTTGTTGTTGTCGGTTCACTGCCTACGTAAGCCGAGAGCATATTTACGATTTTATTATCAAACCAGGACACTAAACTCAGCTTCACGCCGTCTATTTCAGCTGTCTTCTCTTCCATACTTCCTCGTCCCTTCTTTTTTAGTTCCTTTTCAGTAGGCATATTCGAGTTCGGCACGCGGTTAAGCCTGACAGTTCCCAGTGGCAGTATACCATTTTTAAACAAATAAACTTGCAGGTTAGGGCTATTGAACCAGTTATCGAAAAAGAGTTTATGGTTTTGATGCTTTGGTACTGTGGAAGCAAGTCTGGTCACAACATTCGAACTCACCCCAAGATCAGGTGCATCTGACGGAAAAGTATTACTTTGGTCTCCAGCAAATATGTCAAAGTCGTAGCTGAATCCTGACACACCACTTAAAACCTGATTTTTATATCCCCATTTATGAGGTTTTGCTGGATTGTATTGCTTTATTTCATGACGACATTTGGTGGGAATAATTTGCTCATCTACGGCTAAGTACTCCTCTTTTGGAACCAGCAGCAAACGTTCACGAATCTTATCCAACAATGGTCTAACTTTGAAGAGTTTGTCGTAACCATCTGTGCCACGGGGCTTAAAGTTTTCGTTATTATTGAAATGCAAATTCTTCTTAATCGCATCAAATCTGTTACAGGTCATTGTTTCATAAACTTGCTGCTGGCCTACATGTTTTGACCAATACAGTCTCGTTGACGGTAACTTTACACAAGACATGAAAATTACCATGCCAATGAATTGCTCAATCTCTTCTTTGGTTATGTTTGCTGGTTTATTAGCGTTGTTCTGAATAGATTTTAGGTTGGACTGCTCAACAATCATATCAATCAACTCATCCGTGAACAAGAAATTGAAAATTTCTTGAGGTGAATCCAACTTTATGATTTCTGCAGGCAGATCGGAGTTCCCTAAAAATTTGAAGTTTTCTGCATCATAAGCTTCCATTTTCTGTTTTTTCCAAATTACCGGGACTTTTTTGTTTTTTTTGCCCTTAGCTGTGGATGAGGATGGAGCATGCAAGCTTTGTGTGGTGATTTCATCATCATCGGAACTATCCGATTCAGATATGACAATTTTTTTTTTACGGGTACGGCGTGAGGGGACGGATGCAGGTTCATATTCAGGATCAGAGTCAGAAACTAGATCATCATCACTCTGACAGCCGTCACCAGGAATGGGATTCACATGCTTCGATGTACCATAAAAGCGTGAGGGATTCATTGCTGCAAAGAAAAGAAAGCAAGCTTTGAATGCATATAAAGCCATATATGACAGACAGTGAATATGTCTTGAACGCATACTAAGCCAAATATGGCAATTCAAAAATTGCTAAAACTACATGCACAAAAACACTGAAATCCGAGTTATATTATGTTTATGAATGTACAATGAATTCATTTTAAAAATCCAGCATTTTTTACTTACCAAATTATTGCTTTTTTTCCAATTATTAAATCAGCACTAAATAAATTCACTTCACCGGTCGGAGTTGCTGAACATAACCTCTAATAACTTGACAGATAGACCTTACCATAGACAACAAAAAATGCGTTCCGTTACACGAAGAATTCTGTAATATTTTTTCTTAGTTGGATTATAAAAAATAAAAAAAATTATATGTTGAAAAAAATAAACAAAACCAGAAACCATATATGGCGTTGTATGCGGTAAGGGGCTAAAGGATCCACCTCCCCGAAGAATTTTGGGTCCGAATCTTGGTTTAGACATTTTTCATTCTATTGGTTCTACGCTTAGTTAGCTATGAGATAAAATCACGTATTAAATATTCAATAATTTCGAGCGTAGTTTCACTGCTGAAAATTAATTAAAATTATACATTAAAAAGTTGATTACTTAATTTGGTAGATTTTCTCCCCCCATCATACGCAGAAATCGCATTATACGAAATAGAGAGAACCTACAAAATATAGAGGTTGGATATTCGCGAAATGGCTGCTATGTAATTTTCAAAGTAGATGCATCGTCAAAGGACGCAATGTATTTTCATTGGCATCTAACACTTTATTGTATTAGGTGAAATAATTTACTTACCTCTTTACCATAACTGATGACATCATCTACGTTTCCCGACGTTCCCCCTCTTTCCACTTTTGACCAATAACAGTGCAACGACTTGCCGATTTCGTAGCCACTTGTTTGTAACTCAGACTCGTTGAATTTCAACCAGCCATCTCTATCGACTGAAGTCAGGTCACTTTTCCTAGATTTGCAGACGATACTCTTTTGGGGTACCAAGTAACCCCAGATAGAGGGATCGAAAGGATGAATTCGAGGAAGGACGCATCTTTGATTGTCGATGCTTCGAGGCTCCAGAGCATCCAAGTCATACTGGAAGTAAGGGTGGTCGAGAATGTAGGAGGGAGGCGAGGTAGACTGGTAGAAAGTCAGCAGAACAACTAAAGGGAGAAGAAGCACCAGAACGAGGAGTCCATTTCGTGAAGTCCTGAGAGGAAGCAGTCGACGTAACATCACTTCATTAGTCCGCTATTCATCTGGAAAGAGATTAACAGAATATGTTTAAATGTATAGTTGGTTTTTAGGCCAAATCTAAAGCAAATAAAGTATGCAAAACTATGAAGTAAACCAGAAAACAAAGCACTATCTATGAAAAGCGAATAATTAGTGATCACTGGTTCAATACTTAACGTAAAGACGAAACCTTACCTGAAAAAGCATTTATATACACAAAATAATAAATACAAACTTTTCATATTTATAGTTTAGTACATCGTTCAAAATTAGGTGTATCCAGCGAAAGCACCACAAATCACACCGTTGATAAACGACCCGCTTATGCAAGTTTTTCTGTAGTTACATAAATTTGAAATCAAAAGTATTGACAAGCATTTATTGTCAATTTCTATTATACAGGGTGATCATAAAAAAATAATTCTCCGATATATGGTATTACCAGAGACCTAACCGCTCAATCGGTCTAAAGGAAATTTCAGATTTAGTTATTTGAAGTTATGAGCGCAAGATCGTGATAACTTAAAACCAAGGCTAACTTATCATAATATAAAGGCTTGTCATTCACCAAGTTTCCTTTGACTGCAGTACAGGGGGCGCTGAACTACATGATTTTCACGTTGGTAGCGCCATCTAATGTTAGAAACTGAAATGTTTTCCATTATTTCCTATGGGATTATTAGCAGTAGTATGCACCAGGTGGCGTTACATACGAGACAAAGTCATATAATAAGTTGGCAATTATAGGGACAATTTCAATAATAGATTTTCTCCTGAATGCGAGGCCTTGATATTATGATAAGGGGGCCTTGCTTAAAACAATAGAGCTCTCACAATTACGATTACAGTGAAAAATTTTCGGATGGTAACACCCATTTGGTTCCTGCGCAAATTCATGAAGACACTGAAACGCATAAATAGCTTTGGAATGATATGACTAAAATAGCTGATAATGACTAAAATAGCTGGTGTAATATTGTGGCACTCAATTCCTATGTAATGTAATATTCAGCACTCTAAAACAAATTATTATATTTTTACTTTATGTACACACAAACACAATTCAAAAACACATTTTAAAACAATTTTACAACACTATACAATTTACAAGTAAAAAAACAAAAATCGGCTACTGAAAAAACTTTGATTTTTTACAATGGTCTTTTTGGTAAGTGTTCTACGCCGGCAATTTTCATCATAAGTGTATCATTCCAACGTCATTTATGGTTTTTCAATGTGCGCTGATGAATTTGAACATGAAAGAAATTGGTGTTGCCACTTGAAAATTTTGAATTTTTTTCATGGTGACCGTAATTGTGAGAGCTCTATTTTTTTAAATCATCACGATCTCGAGCGCATACCTTCACATAAGTATGACTGAAATTTCTTTTTGATTAGTTGGGCAGTTAGGCCGCTAGGGGTTCATATATTGGGGAAGTTTTTTTTATGCCCACCCTGCATAATCAAATTCTATGGGCGATACCACTTAAATAAATAAATAAAAAAAACAATCTGCTTTTTTTTTTTTTTTTTTTTTTTTTTTTTTTTTTTTTACATTTCTAAAAATATTGATCATCTGTTATACTAAAATCTGACTATCTGTTTGCTTTCCGCTACTCCTTCTTCTAAAATATGAAACACAACACGATGCAAATAATACCCGTTATCCGTCTGGATCCGAAGATGTCACGAGGACTCAGAATGTTAAAATGTGAATTAGTTTCCGATATATTATTTTTTTGTAACTTTTAAGAAATATCTATAAAAATGGCAACTAAATTGCAGTGAAAAAAGTAAAATAAAAAGGAATATGGTGAATTCCATGAAAATGCGACATGGGCATCATTTTTTAAATTTGAACTAAATTAGTATTTTTTTGTTCCAATTGATAGAAAATAAGTCAAATTTAATGAAAATAACAAGATATAATAAGATAATTGTAAAAATATTTTTTTATAGCTAATTACTCTTTAGACTAACTTAGATATCAAAAATCTGCTATTTTTACCTCTAGTTTAACATCCCTTGAAGCATTTAAATACCACATAGATTTTTGAAACAATTATATCTTTTAAAAGAATGGCTAACAGTATGCTTAAAAACACCAAAATTTTCACCCGGAATATTTTAATTATTTTGCTATTGCCCCCAAACTTTTGATTAGTCTTCATGTCATGTCTGTCACAAAAAATGTCGATTTCTTTATTTCCAAGAAAATCTACTTGACAAAAATTATTAACACTTTATTTTCTCTTTTTATATGTCAAAAGAAACAGTTCATAAAAAAATTGAAAGATAAATTTAAAATTTGAGTGAACTATAAAGCATTAAATTTTGTCATGTCTGTCACATTTGTCATGTCTGTCACACTAGTCATGTCTGTCACAATTAGTTTTTCAAACAACTTTACCTTAATCTTTTGCTTTGAAAGTTATTGTTGTAATTATTTAACTTAGTTTTGATGGCAATAATATTTCTTTACAACTGAACTCCACAAAATGCTTAAATGTAGAATGCATGTAGTAGTTACCAGATAATTATGTTGATACCAATTTCTTTGTGGCTGATATATTATCTGTCACAATTTTTTTTTTCAAGCAGTTTTGCTTTAATCTTGTGATTTGAAAGTTATTATTTAATTTGGTATTGTTGGCTACGGTATTTCTTTATGTGAAATGTACACAATCTAAAGTTTTCTACTATTTAAAAAAAATCTGCTAAATAGAAAACTTTTGATACAAACTGATTTCAATGAAAACTATTCGCATAGTTATCATGATGAGATTCAATCTGCTTATTGGCAGAATACTTCCTCTGCTATATATACTATAATGGTATATTATTGTGATAGTGACTCAGTTACTGTGTCCTCAGAGCTATATATAGTGATATCTGATTATGGTAATCATGACAAATATGCTCTTATAGAGTTTAACAATTTGATCACTCCAAAAATCGTAATAAATAATTCAAAGTTAAAGGTTAAAGAGATTGAATTCCAATCCGATGGAACATCTCTACACTTCAAACAAAAATATATAATATTTTCAATGACAGAAAACAAATTCCCAACAATCTGGCATTTTTCAGTGAAATCACACGGAAAATGATGTATTGGTGGGACTATTAAGTATCAGGTCTGTGATGCTACTCAAGCTAAAAGTATAAATCCTAGAACATCATGTAAGTGTGCTGAAGCTTCGAGGAAAATTGGTCCTGGGATCAATTTCTTGCGTGAATCACAAGAAAAAATACAAAGAATGAATGCAAAACTTGATCTGACATGGCAAGTAATCAAAACAATGCTTGGAACAAGAAAGTCACATCGTTTCCAATCATGTGTACCTGGCATAATATTTTATAGCCTCACTTCTGAGTATAAATAAGGTACTAATTTCAATACTGGTGCATGTAGTGAAAATTACCTCTTGGAAAATGCAACAAAGTAATATGACCAATGGGTGAATGTCCAATATGATAATAAGGTTTATCATGGAATAATAACATAAATCGAACAGACACAGCATAAAATAAAATGCTTAGCACCAACTAAAATTAAAAGAATGCTTAAAATTGAAGATCATGTTGTCTTACATGAGAAGAACCAAATATTATCAAATGTTTCAACTCCGACACTAGTCAATTCCAGGGGATTTTATAAATTTTAAATATGTTTTATAATTTATTTTGTGATTCCTATAACATATTATACAAATGTTATATCACATTGTAATCTCCAAGTTGTGATAAAAAGTAAAGAAAATGATATTTAAGGAAAAGATACTTAAATTTAAAAAAAATTTTACACGTGTCATGTCTGTCACAAAACTTTGTCATGTCTGTCACATTGATGAATATTTTATAATATTTTTCTAATTACAAATATTTTAATATTTTTCTTTCTGCTTCATATATACAAGTCTTATTTTGATTCCTAAAAAATTCTGGGCATGGTATGCATGCCAATTAAGAGCAAATGATAATAATATATGGCCAGTCAAAAACCATGTCTCAATTTTGTCATGTCTGTCACGGCAGGTTTTAACCCTCAATTAAATTAAGTTTTTTATTGAATTAAAATTTTAGTGTTTTTTTATAACTTAAGACCTGTATTTGCATCACCCCAGGTAATTTTTTAACTATCAATTAATATTTAGTACGTAAAGATGAGCAAAAAGTTCTCTCAGTCATGTCTGTCACAAAATGGAATTCACCAAATGTGAAAAAAGTAAAATAAAAAAGGTAAATAATGGTATATCGTCAGCTATACAAAATATCCATATTTTTGTGATTTTTTTATTACATTTTCTTAAAAAAATTTTAATGTATAGAATTGAATATATGTACAATTCATACGCTGAGATTAAAAGCTTTTTTTTTTTTTAATACAAATCACAACAAAATTTGATGGTATTCCGCTTAAGAGATTCCGCACAGGTAAACAAACATTAACTTGACAACTATGCAAGATTTTGTCTTTTTCTCTCGACCGATGAAATTTCCTTCTGTATCACCATCTTGTAATAAAGATATTCTGTTTTAACTGAATAAAAATCATGTAACTTGGAAAATGTAATTTTCATTTCATTTAATTGCAAATGCGTTTTTTATAATATAATATTTAATGAAATTTTTATAAATCATTTCTAAATGTTGAATTAAACTAGATTTCTTTTTCACCCCTAAAATTTAAAGACCACATGCGACCCAAATGCAGAATATCGGAATACAACAGCAAGTAGCTTAATAAAAAGGTAATGACCTCATGGTCATATTAGCTGATAAAAAAGTAAATGCAAAATGTTCCTTGTAAAATTCAAAATGAGATTACACAACAAAAGAGGAAGAATTATAATAATACTGCAAAGCGCCTATAAAGCGTCATTTAGAATGTCCAACCGAATCCTGATTCAATTCACATCCATTCCATCTTTGTATTTGCGTACCCATTTACAATGTACAATCCGAATTAAAGTTAAAATCAACTTACAAGGAAGGTCTCCATTGGGGGCATACTCAGAATTTTTTGAAAAAAATACGAATTAAACTACTCATGTAGGTAATAAAGGATCAGTGAAAATTAGCGGCGGAATTACATTATTACATATGTAAAAAAATAAAATAGTTTGGAATAATTGGTGTGAAAAGCTGAAAGCGACGCGGGATTTGGCAAGCAGTGCATTTCCTCGCCAAAAGCAGACGATTTTAACGAATCTGAAAATTGATTTCAATTGACTTCACTGTTAAAAATCTGCAGCATTTACTGCAACGTCACTCCACTACTTTTAAAGAATATCTTTCTTCTGACCAATGAGAATGCTCCATAGCACCGTGAATTGGCCGTGTCATACACTGTTAAAAATCTGCTGCATTTTGTTGCAACGCACTCCTCCGCTTGTATATAATATCTCTACTAGCAGGGTAGACCGAGCTTAGCTCGGTCAAAATTAACTTTGTGTTCAACTCGATGTAGTATTTTCACTGTATCATTAACTCTGTATTATTACTGTAAAACATGTTTATAATAGTATTATTTAGAAAAACAATCAATAAGAAAACTAAGTTTTTATGCGCATGTTTATAAATTTTACTTTATTTTAAAATTTACAACGAAAGGACATCGATCTAAATCACTTTTTTAGCTCGACTCTGATCGGTTTAACCATGTATCTCGAATCCTCTTAAGAATGTATAAAAAAATTCTTTACATTCTGAAAGACAATATTTTTTGCTAGATATAGCCAAATTTAGAGGCATTCTTTCATTTGGCTCCAAATACGTGTTTTGGTTTTCGTAATTTTTATAGTCGATTTTTTGGCCATATGTCGCCAATATTTTGTCAAATATCACCAAGTTAATGGCTTTTGCCATATTCTCGTGACCCTGACCCGTATTACTCAAAATAAGCCACTAATCAAATTTGATCAAGCATGTGACATAGCTCAATCGTCTTCAGGTAATCAAACACAGTAGAATATAAAATTGAATCAAAATCGTTTAAGCCATTTTTTAGGTAAAATTAGCTTGGCAGCATTCAACAATGAAGCGAAATGACCCACTAATATAATTTTGTTTAACATGCGACTCAGCCCAATAGTCTTCTCGTGACAAAAAACGTTTTGTTTCAAAATTTAGGTAAAATTGATCGAGTCGCTGTTATATATAATTAGAATGACCCTAGCTCATTAAGGCCCAAAATGACTCACTAATCGAATTTTCGCGAGCATGTGTCCAAGCCAAATGGTTTTCTCTTGCTCAAAAACGATATAATACAAAGTATAGTCAAAATGGTGAGCACCATTTTCTACATAAAATTAGCATGACCCATCATGACCAACAAATGACCCTTATAATCGAAATCTCTGGAACGTGTGGCCTAGCTCATTAGTTTTAGCATGCCGAAAAACATTAGATACAAAAATTAGATAAAATCGATTGAGTCGTTTTTTAGATATAGTTAGTTTGACCCTGACCCCTTATGATCCAAAATGACCCATTGATCGAATTTTCTCAAAAATCTGTCATAACCCAATGATTTTCTTGTGCCCGAAAATGATAAAATACAAAATTTAGTCAAAATTGCGCGAAATGTTGTCTAGATAAAATTGGAATGACCCGAAAGTGGCCCACTAATCGAAATTTCTCTAACATGTGACCTACCCCAATGATTTTCTCATGCCAAAAATATGTTGTATACAAAATTTCGTTAAAATCGACCCATCCATTCTTTAGATATAGCTTGACCTTGACCCATTAAGACCCACAAATGACCCTTATAATCGAAAGCTCTCGAATATGTGACTTAGTCCATTAGTTTTCTCGTTTTTAAAAATTGTTACATACAGAATTTCGTTAAAATTGATCCTGCCGTTCTTTAATTATATATAGCTTGACCCAGACCCTTTATGATCCAAAATGACCCATTAATCGAAATTTTTCGAACATGTAACCTAGTCCAATGATTTTATCGTGCCAAAATAAAATGTTGCATACAAAATTTCGTTAAAATCGATCCACCTGTTCTTCAGATATAGCTTGACCATGACCCATTATGACCCATCATGACCCACAAATGACTCTCATAGTCGAAATCTCTCAAACATGTGATTTAGCCCATTAGTTTTCTTATGTCAAAAAACTGTTACATACAAAATTTCGTTAAAATCCATCACGCCGTTCTTTAAATATAAATAGCTTGACCCAGACTCTTAATGACCCAATATGACCCATTAAAATTTTTTCTCGAACATGTAACCTAGCCCAATGTTTTTCTCGTGCCCGAAAACCATAGAATGCAATTTTTAATCAAAATTGCGTGAGAAAATCTCTAGATAAAAATAGCATGACCCACAATGACCCCAAAAATGACCCACTAACCGAATTTTCTCGAACATGTTACCTAACCCAATAGTCTTCTTGTAATCCAAAGCGATACAATATAAAATTTGGTCAAAATCGTTAGAGCCGTTTTTTAGATAAAAATGGCTTGACCCATAATGACCCAAAAATGACCCACTAATCGAAATTTTTCGAACATGTGACCCAGCCCAATAGTTTTCTCGTACCAAAAAACGATTGGGTACAAAATTTCCTTAAAATCGATCCAGCCGTTCTATAGATATAAATAGCTTTATCCTGACCCATTATGACCCAAAATGACCCAGTAATCGAATTTTCCCGAACATGGGACCTAGCCCAATGGTCTTCTCGTGCCCGAAAATGGTAAAATCCAAATTTTTGCGAAAATCGTTAGAGCCGTTTTTGAGATAAAATTTACCCACACACACACACAATTTTTGCTCGCATTATAGTATAAGATTCCAACCAATGAGAAAGCTCCATTTCACGGCCAAGTAACAGTTTTCTATGCAAGCAAGGGAATGCGTTGCAACAAAATGCAGCAGATTTTTAACAGTGTATTTTTCAATTTGGAACAATTTTAATCAATTTAAATTGTGTTTTAAATGATAAAATATATTAATTTCATTTTGTTTAAGTACGTATAAACGTATGTGACAAAATTACACTTAAAGTAAAGAAAAAATGCAAAACTAAAATTACTTAAACTAAACTTATTTAAATAAATTGAACATAGAAAGTTTTTTCTTTAAAAAGTATTCGAAGCGTAAAAGCGTATTTTTCAAAATTTCGTTTTTTCGCCAACCGGAGATAAATCGCCAAATAAACGAAATTTTTATTATTTTTTTACGGACGTTATAAGGAGATTCCGCCGAAATGTTTTTTATAAACATGTATAACTATATGAGAAGAACATTCTGTAATTTTTTCAGATTTTTCTGAGTATGCCCGTATGGAGACCTTCCTTGTTAGGACATTTCTTTCGCGAAATCGCACCTGCTAGCTCCTAGGGCAGTAATCCAGCTTTTACCCATGATTCCTTTCGGGTAAACAAGCAACCAGTGCCACTTCATAGAAATTACTGGGCGTGTTCAGCGGCTACTCTGAGCTCGCGCGCTCAGGAGTCACGGACATGGAGTGGGTTATTATCGTGGACACGATATCCGTTCAGTACTCGTTACTGTGCTACAGGTACTGCGACTGTGCGCTCAATAGCAGGTGGAGAACAGATAACGGACTTGATTAAATACGGTGCTAATTATAAAGATAATCTGTTGCAAGCGAAGGTAAGCTCGATGTCCGAATTATTAGAAAGTTGAGTTTGCAGTCAGACTTTATTGCAATCAGACGTTATTCGTGTTCGAATCCTTCGCGGGTCGAAAGTTTGTTCATAATTTCTTTTTATTATTATTGGTTGTTTTTTATTAATAAATAAGAAATTTTTAAAGATAAATTTTATAATAATACAAAAGCACATGTATTTATATAATAATTAAAAAAAACATCTATTTAAATGCGACAAAATGAGATGTTTTGCGGAGAAAGTTTTATATTTGAAACCTTTTAATATTCTAAGTATCGTTCCAAAGTGATTTATAATGACATTATATATGAATTTATAATGATATTTATAACTCTAAGTGATTTAAGCAAATGAAAAAAAACATGTATTCTGCGAAAATATCCGCATACGCGTAAAATAATTTCTTAATGTTTTTCTTTTCTTTTTCTTTTTTTTAATTTTAGAAGTGAATTTTTATCGAGATTAGGATGTAAATATTATGCATGCGTGGATCAAAATGGGAAATATAAAAGCAAAATGTAAAAGATATACATTTTTTAAACTAAAAATATCTGCATACATATTTTTTAAAGAGGTGAAATATTTGGTGTTTACCTTTTAGTTTTGTATTGAATAAAGTGTGATTAAAATGTTTATGAATTTTCTATTGAAAGTATAGATAAGTGTTTTGTTTATACTAACATGATTTCGGATGTCGTTTGTCTCTCATATTTTATAATATATTTTGGCCTGTTATCCACAGGGTATTAAAATATACAATCATTAAATAAGAAATATATACATACTAAAACTTTCTCTGAAAAATTGTCTAACAGTGCAAATTCCATTGAAATCTTATAATATGTGGATATCTTAACCTTGATTTATAAACAGCATTCTATTTAGCACGAAAGATATAAAGCAATTGATAAATGATTTTTAAATATATAAAAAAAAAGAAAATTATTAAAAAAATTAAATCATCAATTGAATTGTTAAATTATATCAGTCAACGTACCAAACAAAGTGCAACCAATAACAGATAAGCACAAAACACACAATCACCATGCACGTAGGGGGGGGGGGGGAGGGCCCTGGGTGCCCGGGCACCCCCCGCTCGCGCAGACCCAAGCTTGATTATTTTAAAAAATCGAAATTTATAAAAGAAAAAAGAAGAAAATTGAAAGCTAAGTTAGTTCAATTAGTTACTCAAAATTAACAGTCTATGTTTTGAAATGTAATAAAAAAAAGACCCACATTCTTTTTTTTTTTGTTTATCTTTTTTAAAATTAGAACATTTACTAGAATGTGTATTAGTCACAGTAAGTCAAAAAGTTGTTTTTTTAATCCCAATTTAATGTCTTTTGTTTATGGAAGTTTTTTTTAACGCCGTTCTTTCTCATGCATGTTTTTGCAATTCTTTAAGAAATTAGCGCAAAATTTAGACAAGGATAGAAACTATTTATAGCTTTTCTTTTGTAATCTAAAATCTAGATAGGAACAAAAAAAAAAAAAAAAAAAAAAAAAAAAAAAAGGAAATACAGATGTGAAATGATAATTCCACCGCGTGATTAGCCTGGGGAATGGAGGGGTCTCACAAATCTGCTTCCTTTGAAAATCAGAAATAATGATACGCAAAATTCAAATTGCTTTTTGTTGGCTTTTCGTTAGCATATATTTTTAAATAGGATCGTTTATTTACTTATTTATTTATTATTTAGTTACATAACACGAAGATAGTACTTTCTTCATGTCATCACAAATTGTAATTTCTGCAAATTTCATGCATTTATTCATTAAGTCACAAACATGTACATGAAATTTACTTTTTAAATTAGGGGAAAATTTGAGATTAATTTTAAGAGTCAACTGTATTTTTATTTGATACGGGTTTTGATAAGACTGTATTTAAATTTTCATTTAACAATTTTATCTGTGTAGGAATTTTTAATATTATAATAATAAATTTATAATACAATAATAATAAACAAAAATAAATAATTAACATAATAATAAATTTTTAATACCATTTTAAATATCATACTATTTTGTTTTGTATATTTTTGGTATCGGGCTCGAGGTCTGGTAACAAAAAATCTTTCGGGCTCGGATTTAAAACCGTCGATCTCAGGCGGACCCGGGCCTCAGAAAACGAGCCCGAACTTATCTCTAATGGAGAATGGTCTGTTGGTTGGTTAAGTTTCGTTTTTTGCGGCCATATTTTGACATTTTTAAAAAGAACATGTTATAAAGAAGAGATGGGCTCTTTTTTTTTTAGAGAAAAATTTATTTATTTATGTGTAGGAAGATTGAAAGAACTCTTTTCTACTTTAAATTGTGTACTTATTCCCTTTACAAGTTACTCTATTGCTACTTTGATCAAAATGACGGGAGAAATAAAGCCGTGTTTATTTATTTTAATATTTCATTGCTGTTTGAAATGAAAATTTGTGATACTTACAGATTTCTGTTTACGAATATCTTTGTTTTATATCTACCATGTTTTATCTGTGTTTATATACCTTTTTCGTATCCATTAGATTTATTTTTGAGCAACTTCTCATTCTTCTTCGCGCAATGAAAAATTGCGTTTGGGTCCGTTTAAAAAAAAGTATCATACAATAATACCTTCAGCGAATAAAAACCTGTCTAAAACGGAAACTTGATAGCTTTAAAGGGGTTCCGTTTTATTACATAAGATATTGTTTGTACCCAGCATGTTCAGGTTAAAAAATTTAGGCACCCCCCCGTTCAAAAGGCTGGCTACGCCTATGAATCACGTGATCAAATCGCCCAGCAGTTTTTATTTTTTGGGTCGCGCGCGCGATCTTTGACCAGGTTTGGTGGTCATATTTTAAATGCTGATAGGGCTTAATTAGATGAAATAGGTCACGTGGTACTTTTCGGAATATTTTGGATTTTATTTGAGTGACCCCAGGTATGTATTTCCGTTGCGAGAATCATGTTTTGGAAGGGTAAAGGGATATATTATTTGTATTTACCAATTTTGAAACATAAAAATAATGCAATAATTGAATAACTTTAAAATTCCCTTCTTCGATGATACCTACTCCATGCAGAATCATCTGAGCGCGCGCGCAAAAAAAAGGTATCCCCTGAACACACCCATAGCAAACGGGTTCTGTTTATGTTTATACTGGGAGCTGTATTCTAGTTCACTAAGCAACCAATCAAAATAAAGAAGAAAAAATTTAGCAGTTTCCGGATGTTTAAAGGGGGTGGCTTTACGCTTGGGTTTGTAAATGGGTACAAAATTAAAGCAGGAATGATGGCGGAGCAGTTCCACTTCGTATGAATCCGGTTTCATTCTTCTGGACATTCTAAATGAGGCTTAAGTCGCGTTTTAATTTAACCAATGTTAAGTCAAGCCGTTATTCTAAGGTCAGATGAGATAAATGAAAAAACTTTTCATGTGGCATGCAATGTCATCACATGGTGTTTTTGGTCGATTTTTACTTTCTTCTATCTTCAATAGAAGAAAATATTGTAATCGAAAATTTTTTTTTTCTACTTCCGGTTTTCGACGGATTTACACGTTTTAGGGGTCAGAGATTCCAAAAAATATGTTTTTACAAAATGTCTGTGTCCGTGTGTCTGTATGTCGCCATTCTACCATCAAAAAGTGTATGAAGTTATGCATAGAATTGAACCAAATTTTTTGTGAATATTTTTGGCTGTGGCAAGCAGGTCCTCCTTCAAATTTGAAATATTCCGCCGGAAGGGGGCGCTGCAATCACGATTTTTGTGCCATTTTCAATATTGTATCGACCAAAAGTATATGAAGTTATGCATCGATTTGAACCAAATTTTTTGTGTATGTGTATGACTATGGCTAGTTGGTCCTCCCTGAATTTGAAAAAAATCCGTCGGAAGGGGGCGCTGCAATCGCGATTTTTGTGCCATTTTCAATATAGTACCGACCAAAAGTAGGGGAGAGAGAAGTTAGTGTGGACAGAAAAAATTAATTTAATTTTATAAAATTCTATGAGCATTTTAAAAATTTCACAACCCTTTCAAATTGAAGAATGATATTTTCTATTTATTAATATACAGGAAAGATGATGATAAATACAGTTAAACAATAAGAAAATTGGCAGTTTTTAACATTGATCCATATGTCCACACTAGGTTGTAGGGGTTAGTGTGGACAAAACCAAAATATGTTGGAGGCTAGTGTGGACAGGTAATTTTTTCACAAATATTCCTTATTATCTAAACTTCTAAGTTTAAATTACAGTCTAAAGCATAGGTTCCCAACGGGGGCGGTACCGCCCCCCCCAGTGGGCGCTGGAGCCTTCCAGGGGGGCGGTAGCGAGTCTAGAGAAAAATGGGGGGCGTTAGGACAGTCGAGGGGGGCGGTCATGTCATACCTACTTATTTAGGAACTAATGTAATGAAAATAGTTGATCTCTTCTCCTTTGCCCAGTTCGTGACAAAAACCTTAACTGCACCTTTAAGTGCACCTAAATCTGAGGGGGGGGGGTGAATTTATTTTACTAATATCAAAAAATAGCTGTGGAACTCGAAGAAGGGTTATGACTCGAATTAAAAATCATTATGAATTCAAAAATTGAGGAGTGAAACATTCGCGATAATTGGCTGGCTAAATGTTTTAAACATAATTATTTTTTCATTAGCCTGTATTTCGAAAAATTCTTAACTATGATGAAACATGACTAAACGAAGATTTTTAAACGAACCCGTGATTTGAATCAGTTTCAAGAAATTTGTTTAACCCGAGAGAAAGTGATAAAAATCGTTATATCTGTAAATTTGTTCAAAAGTAAATTTATTTAAATTTATATAGATTTTTTTTTTAGTTTCACAATATCTTAATCTAAGAAGAAATGTCAGCAGTCCAATATTGAGTACTTGAAATATGGATCTAGGCACTCTCCTGCAAACCAATCATTACCTATGTGCTTAAATGCTAAATAGTTTTTTAAAAGAAGCCATGAAGCCTTCTAGGCTGCAAGAGCATTAGAATAAATGCGACAAAGATATGTCCTATTTTTATTTTCTTCTATCTTTGCAAGAAAGTATTTGATTGGTGAAAATTTTCAAGTTCCGGATTTTGACGGATTTACACGTTTTAAGGATCAGAGATTCTAAAAATATATTTTTACAAATACAAAATGTCTGTCTGTGAGTCTGTCTATTAGCCTATACGTCTGTAATGTGACATAAATTTTATACGCGGTCTATCTCAACAACCAATGCACGGAATTTATTAAAAATCTATATTCAGGTATTCTCTGTTATAAATTCATGCTCATTAGTTTTTGGTGTAAAATACTAAACAGGTGGCGATGCTATGCAGTTTTACCGCAACGGCTTTATCTCAAGAACTACTACACATATTTCCACCAAACTTCTGATTTGATAATTCCTTGATATGAATAGATGCTGTTTACGTTTTGTGGTAAATCGCTCAACAGGTGGCGCTGTTAAGCTGTCTATCACGATTTCTGCAGCAGTTGTATCTCAAGAATTAATGCACGGATTTCATCAAACTTCAGATTCAGTTTTACCTTGATAAATATTATTGTTGATTATGTTTTGGTGTGAATCGAGTAGCAGGCGGCGCTTTTATTCTGCATTTTTCTTGACAATTGCAGTAGTCTTATTTTAAGAACCAATGGACGGAATTTCATACCATAGGGAAATTCATACCTATGTCCACCCTCACGATGGACATAGATTGCCATGTAATTTTGATACTCTGATAGCGGATTTTGAAGCATTAACATTTATGCGATAGAGGAAAGTTTTGGATTGCCAATTCTGATAAGTTCAAAGACTGGAAAAGAAAAATTTAAAGCAATCAACTATATCAAATCTTTTTAAGTCATCTACTAAACAAGAAGATGACGGACTACGAACCTCATATATCATTATGATTTTAATAACAAAAGTATTAAAATTGCAAACGGAGATAAGTTAATCTCGCCTGTAATCAGATAGATAATAAAAACTTTTCTTCATCATAAGAAACCGCCTGATATCAACAGAAAAAAATCCTGAGTAATAATTCGGTGCGTAGAGGAATAGGAGTCTAAAAGCATTGAAATATAGATATGCTTTTACTTAAAGACCTGCAACTTTTCCATTGAACTCCATGGATCAGCGTTACCAAATAACAAAAACTCATAAAAGAAAATAAAAATCAAGAGAAACTATTTGCTAAAAATTTGAAGACTAATACAAAGAGAGAATCGATATTTAATATCACGAAGTTAGTAAAAGAGAAATAAATTCTTTATCATAATATTTTGTCAGTTGCTACTAATGTTACTCGAACAACGACGGGACATCAGGAGGGTTTCATTAACACATTTTAAATAAGCAATACTAAATGTACTCTCTGTACATTCCGTTACATACGGCATCAGCAAATGATTTCAAAAAACTGGAATGAACACCTGTATACTTCCCTTCATTAGTGTATTACAACAGTCAAAAAGAATAGAAGCAATTCACAGGATGGCAGGACATTTTGCTAACTTTATAGTGAAAATCATTTCACAACAAAATGAAACAATTATTTTACTTTGTCACTACAAAGTAAAATAATTGTTTTATTTTGTTGTTGCAGTTGTCTATCACATTGTATCCGACTTGTAAAAGAATTCAATCAGTTGCTGCTGTAGACAAGTTCATTGTCTCTGAAAAGGTATTTGTCTTAATCTTTATCGATATACTGTAGAACCCCGCAAATTCGGACCCCGTTAATCCGGATCTCCGTATAATCCGGATCAATCTGGTCAATTTTTCTTTTTTAATTGTGAAAAGCGATAGGCAAAATTTCGATAACTTTAATTCATTTCATTTTCGTATTCTGAATAAAAAAGTATTTTCTAAAATATTTTTGGAAGAATACCTTAATCTTTTTCATTTTAACTCTTTGATATTACCTTTCAAAGAAACAGTAATGCATCATTTAAAGTCTGCAAGAAGGTTGCTGAAATTACTCTCCAAAAGTCGTGGAAGATTTTATGTTCTACAAATTGTGATTTCTTGAATAACAATCAAGCTTGAAACAGAAGAAATAGGCGAGAATGAAATGGAAATTACACCTGAAGATTTTGTGAACTTGTTAAAAGATAATTCTTGAGATATTGATATCACCGACATTAGCGATTGAATGAACAGGGGTCGCAGCGTCCCTAAAATTTTCACACTTTCCCACCACAATTTTAAAATGATGATGGTTATTGTAGATTTTTAATATATATGTTAAAGGAATATGCCACGAATATTTTTCGTTTAAAATGCTGGTAGGAATGTGCGAAAATTTTAGGGACGCTGCTACCCCTGAAGGAAGCAAAAAATATTAAAGTTTACGCCTTATTTACAGATGAGAAAATAATCACTTTATGTACAGCTGAAGAAGTTGAAAATGAAGATGATTCAAACGAAAACACTATTTATCAATGATGATCAACCAAAAGTCCTAAGCCATTATGAAGCAACAAATCATTTATAGCAATTAATGGTACATTCTGAACATCAGGTGGAGATTACACCTAACAAATTAACTATGCTCAAGTGGATGCGTGACATGTGGTCCGCAAAAGTTATAGAAAACTGGTACAGCAGCAGATTTTATAATTACAAAATAATTTATTTTATTGTCTGTAAACATTCTGTATGTTTAATATAAAGGTGATTTTCTTTAAGTATGTTTTATTTCATTTTGTTCTCATTCTCCGTATAATCCGGATTTTCGATAATCCGGATTGGGTCTAGTCCCAATTAATCCGAATTATCGGGGTTTTAATGTATTTGATTCAGTATTACACTTAACTAAAAACAAAGATGTAAAAATACGCTAAAACATGATTTCATTTAAAAATGACTAGGATTATGTGACAAACCTGCTTAGAATCTTTAATTAAATAAATTTAAGTATTCAAAATATTTATAATAAGGCATAAGATGATCGAAAGATGATGAGTTGAATTTAATTAAAACAAAAAATCTCATAGCTGTTTCTGTGGGTAAACTGTGGGTTCTCTTGCTCAAAGGAAATCTAAGTAGACGAGAACAAAGACAAATTTCCACATTATTCGCAGTCTGTGAAAACAAGAATATTTACTTACTTACTGTAAAAACTTGGACGTTCTTCATGAAGTTTTCTCGGAGCGGTTTCAAGATATTTATACATGATTATACCGAGTTGGTTTTTAGATCCTTTCGCAAATGCAAATACAGCAGTATCATCAAATTTTGAGGAGGAAATCATGGAACTCGTAGCAAATGAGAAGTAAAATTCAGAAATGGATAGCAAGAGTTCTAACTTTAAAAACCTACAGCTCTCTAATATGGATTGTGCGGGAGAGTACATAAAATTTTAATTGCTTTCCTTTCATGAGAATTTGGCTGAAACTGGGTTTCATGCAGTGGCTAATTTACTGTCTAAGAAAAGGAACATGCACCTTTGAACCCGACAATTTGTGACTGATGTTGAAGAAATCGGAATCTAATTTGAAAAAATTGTTAAAACTCTAATAGCCTCAACTATTTTGTTATTTTTTAAAAATTCTTATTGGTTTTGGGTTTATTTTTCAATTTTTATTTTTCAATTTTTTTTCTACATTTGATGGTAGTTTTAATTAACTTCTACTTTAATTAATAGATTGACAGACAGACAAAATATAGATAATATGCAATAATATATTAACATTTTGTACAATTAACTATTATAGAAGAGGGGGCGTTGGTATTTTTTTCTCTTATAAAGGGGGCGGTAGACCAGAAAAGGTTGGGAACCTAGGGTCTAAAGGGTTTATGGAGAAAGAAGAAACACCAACAATCACAAGCTGTATGATTTTTTTTTCTATTATTCCCCATTTTTAATCAGGGAATTATTTTTCATATCAAGAAAAGTAAAATGATGTGCCGGATCGTGTTTTCTGCAGAAATACAACATCATAGACACTAAAACCATTTACACTTTCCACTATGCCTACAAAATATACAATAATGGAACATCTAAGAGTTGGTGACGATGGGATTCGTTTATAATAATGGAACAGTTGATATTTCTCATGCTTCTAACCAACATAAAATAATGTATATTCTATTTTATTGAATTAATTTAAAATTAAGGCTAAATTAATCCTCTAAAATGCAAAATTGGTGAATTTAAACAAAAAAAATAGCAAAAGAAAAAATTTCAAATTTCTGCTTGAAATGATTTGATGAAAATTTCAATACATATCCTTATTTATATGGAAAATAGTCTTATTTGATGTTTAATATAATAATTACATTTGTAAGTAAACATACTTTCTGTAAATCTTTACATTATAATAAATTTAGTACTTAAAATACAAATTATGCAGTACAATAAGCTGTCTGCACTAACCCCTAGCATAGTGTGTCTACACTAACCCCCATGCTAACATTGTGAAGTTATTCTTCAGTTATACTCGTTTAACCAATTTAATATCTTAATGAAAGTTATAGAAATAAAGAAGATAATTTACACTTGTCTTATAGCAACTTGTTTATTGGATTCTAAATTTAAATTCTTTGTGCTGCAAAAATGAAAAAGAAATCGTATTTTTACTTTTCATGCATGAAATTAAACTTCTTGCAATTATTCAAAAACTTTTTAACCCTTTGCAACTAAATTTTTGCTTAGTAAGGAGTACAATGCTGTCAGTTTGTGTAAATTTTTTGGTAATTTTTTCTACATTATTTAAATTTTTATTTTGAATGTCTACACTAACCCCTTGTCCACACTACCCCCCCTCTCCCCTACATGAAGTTATGCATCGAATTGAATGAAATTTTTTGTGTAAGTGTATGGCTATGGCTAGTTGGATCGCCCTGAATCTGAAAAAAAATCCGCCAGAAGGGGGCACTGTAATACCAAATTTTATGCCGTTTTCAATATTGCACTACATAAAAGTGTATGAAGTTAGTTCTAGAACTGAACTAAACATTTTGTATATGATTATTTTTTGGTAAGGGAAGTTGGTCTCCCTGAATTTGAAAAAAAAATCTGCTTATCATTCTATTGTCCATCGGCTCGTGTAGAGACGGAAATTCGTTTTTACTCCGATTAATTGATTGAAGCAGAAATTTAAGATGAAAATCAAAGTTGGTAAGGTATTGAATTAAAATTATTAAAGCATTAAAATGAGTAACTATTTTTTTTAAATATTAAAATGTATGTATGAGATAGAAGAAAGTTTTGGGATTGGCACATCCAACTAGTTTATAGATTATGCGATGATATTACATGCCATCTCAAAATTTATTCAGATGAACATATGAAATTGCATCGATTTTACCCTGCTAGAAAAGCACTTACATATACACTAAATTATTCCGGTTATTAAGTTATACGGATATTATTTGTTAAAATTTTTTTTAACAAATAATATCCGTATTCCAAGAAAACATGTTTTATCCGTGATTTATTCTCGAAAATCGAAAAAAAAAGGGGGAAATTGCGTTCATTCACAGTACTCGTGCGTATTGGCTCTATTACAGGGTGGCGAGTGGTCAGGGAAAACCCGGAAAAACACAGTCAAGAAAAGAAAAATCTACCAGCATTTTCGTACAGAAAATACTTCAAATAATATAAAAAGATTATATAAACTGCATTTATCTTTAACAAAATACTGGTATTTATCATCTATATTGACTGTGTTTTTATCTAACCGCTCGCCACCCTGTATTAATATTAAAATCCTAATTTTTTTTTTTTTTTTTTTTTTAAATGTATGAATTAAGATTTCTAATTTAATAATATTAAGAAAGAAAGGTTTTCGTTTTAAAAAATAAATAACAATTTTCTCGTTCATTTCAAAATACTCATATTTTTTTTCTTAAGTTATAGCAAAAAATATTCGCATTTAAAACATTTTAAATAAACACATCGAAATAAATATTTTAATTAAAATACCAAAAAAAAAAAAAAAAAGTTATCCCAAAAATTTTTCCCAAATAAATATATAATATTCATGTTTTACACTTACAAGGAAGGTCTCCATTGGGGGCATACTCAGAATTTTTTGAAAAAAATACGAATTAAACTACTCATGTAGGTAATAAAGGATCAGTGAAAATTAGCGGCGGAATTACATTATTAGATATGTAAAAAAATAAAATAGTTTGGAATAATTGGCGTGAAAAGCTGAAAGCGACGCGGGATTTGGCAAGCAGTGCATTTCCGCGCCAAAAGCAGACGATTTTAACGAATCTGAAAATTGATTTTAATTGACTTCACTGTTAAAAATCTGCAGCATTTACTGCAACGTCACTCCACTACTTTTATAGAATATCTCTCTTCTGACCAATGAGAATGCTCCATAGCACGGCGAATTGACCGTGTCATACACTGTTAAAAATCTGCTGCATTTTGTTGCAACGCACTCCACCGCTTGTATATAATATCTCTATTTCAACCAATGAGAAAGCTCCATTTCATGGCCAAGTAACCGTTTTCTATACAAGCAAGGGAGTGCGTTGCAACAAAATGCAGCAGATTTTAATAGTGTATTTTTCAATTTGGAACAATTTTAATCAATTTAAATTGTGTTTTAAATGATAAAATATATTAATTTCATTTTGTTATAAGTACATACAAACGTATATGACAAAATTACACTTAAAGTAAATTAAAAATGCAAAACTAAAATTACTTAAACTAAACTTATTTAAATAAATTGAACATAGAAAGTTTTTTCTTTAAAAAGTATTCGAAGCGTAAAAGCGTGTTTTTCAAAATTTCGTTTTTTCGCCAACCGGAGATAAACCGCCAAATAAACGAAATTTTTATTATTTTTTTACGGACGTTATAAGGAGGTTCCGCCGAAATTTTTTTTATAAACATATATAACTATATGAGAAGAACATTCTGTAATTTTTTCAGATTTTTCTGAGTATGCCCGTATGGAGACCTTCCTTGTTAGCAATCTACATAAAAGTATTTATAATTCATATTTTTATCCTACAATAACATTAAGTATTAAAACCTTAGCCACAATCTCGTTAAAGATGAAATTTCCCAAAATTAACTTTATAGTTCAAAGTTTTTTAAAAGAAATTAATCAAGCCATACCCGGTTGAATCAAACATATTTACGTCAAATTGTTTTACTAGTGCACAATTGTAGCAGACTGGCTTGAGTACTCAGCCTGTAACACTAACCTCTTCAGTTCCAAACCTAAAATAATAATAAAAATACCAATTCGTTGTTTTTTCCAAATAAAATGACATTATAATGGCGGAAAAAAAGAAAAATTCTTCTCAAAATTGATGCTTTAGAGTTTAGATGTTTAGCAATATAGGTTCAAAAATATGGATCTAAAATTACGAAACTCTTTATGACATCAATTTAATAACCATTAATTTAAATTAACGCAATCGCAAATTTAAGAGCTTTAAACAAGTAATAACTGATAAATTCCCCAAAAATGATATTGAAAAAGATTATTTATCACTTTCTTGGTCACACTGTTTTTCAGGACATTTTTAGGCGTTTTGCAAACTCAGATGAAAATAACATTTATTTTATGAGGGATTCAGCTTAGATGAAGGGATTCATTCGTTTGCTTTCAATGCAAAAAAACATTTAGTTATTAAGAAGTGATGTAAAAATGGAAAATAAATATCAGAGGATCGAAGAGACTAAGGTAACTTTTATTGTAACCCCATTTAATTCAATTGGCATGATATTTTACTTTCCGTAATGCAGAAAAAAATGGATATTCGTCAAATAACAGAAAATTCCCGATAATAGTTCTGCCTGGAAAATTTCCGTGAAATGAAGAAAGTATATCTGACAGCGTAGACCTTTCGTGGCTTCAGTGATGATAACTTTGTTTATTCAGGAAATAAAGTCAAATCATCGCACACATTAATAATTATCCGTGAATGTGATATTTACATTTGACATATCTTCTCATATTTAGCATCACCTATTGCACTTGTTTTCTGTAACATTATCTTCTGAACCATCCTGTAATAAAAGCATAAAATGTTTTATAACTAAGCATCAATTGAAAGCATCAAAACCTCTAATTTTTTAAACGTCACTATTTACAAAAAATTCTGCCATAAAATAAGACAAAGATTGCTTTTGAAAAGAAGTTGAGGATAAAAAAAATCGGAAGACATTAGCTGTTAAGTTAATTAGCAAAAGGAATTTCGATTATCGGTTACCCAATACTTTACATTTATCATAATGAACTGACAAGGAAGGTCTCCATACGGGCATACTCAGAAAAATCTGAAAAAATTACAGAATGTTCTTCTCATATAGTTATATATGTTTATAAAAAAAAAATTCGGCGGAACCTCCTTATAACGTCCATAAAAAAAATAATAAAATTTTCGTTTATTTGGCGATTTATCTCCGGTTGGCGAAAAAGCGAAATTTTGAAAAATACGCTTTTACGTTTCGAATACTTTTTAAAGAAAAAACTTTCTATGTTTAATTTATTTAAATAAGTTTAGTTTAAGTAATTTTAGTTTTGCATTTTTACTTTACTTTAAGTGTAATTTTGTCATATACGTTTATATGTACTTATAACAAAATGAAATTAATATATTTTATCATTTGAAACACAATTTAAATTGATTAAAATGGACCACTAGCATTTCTGACGTCAGAGAACATCACGATGGATTCTAGCTAATCCGCTTCTCAATTTATCCCACAAGCGTTCGCCAAAAGCGAATCAAATACCGCAATGCTTGTGGGAAACATTGCAAGCTCCTCCCCGTGCGTGTGGTCAATTGTTCCAAATTGAAAAATACACTGTTAAAAATCTGCTGCAACGCACTCCCTTGTTTGTATATAAAACGGTTACTTGGCCGTGAAATGGAGCTTTTTCATTGGTTGGAATAGAGATATTATATACAAGCGGTGGAGTGCGTTGCAACAAAATGCAGCAGATTTTTAACAGTGTATGACACGGTCAATTCACCGTGCTATGGAGCATTCTTATTGGTCAGAAGAGAGATATTCTATAAAAGTAGTGGAGTGACATTGCAGTAAATGCTGCAGATTTTTAACAGTGAAGTCAATTAAAATCAATTTTCAGATTCGTTAAAATCGTCTGCTTTTGGCGAGGAAATGCACTGATCGCCAAATCCCTCGTCGCTTTCAGCTTTTCACGCCAATTATTCCAAACTATTTTATTTTTTTACATATCTAATAATGTAATTCCGCCGCTAATTTTCACTGATCCATTATTACCTACATGAGTAGTTTAATTCGTATTTTTTTCAAAAAATTCTGAGTATGCCCCCAATGGAGACCTTTCTTGTGAGATGCAACTAATCTATTATTTTTCTATCAGACTAATAGCGCAGGAACATGTTGGAAGAGGAAAGCATATAGCAAAATAAGTATATAAAATAGATGAAGATGAATTTCCTCTCGCCTCAATAACAATTATTACGGAGGAAAGGGAGAAATAAAAAAAATCTTCTCTCATATTGGCAGGATTTCTAAGTAATTGCGTTTTTATTCATCTCAACTAGAGATGAGTTAGTTTTCTGTTATTCGGAGTCCGAGCCAGATAAGTTGAAATCCCAACTAGAAACAAATTGTGTCACCAGAGCCTAAAACCGAAAGTAAAGTAGAAAATTTTAACTTTTTAAAATTGTTTCAAGATTAAGTTTCTCATTTGAAAATAGAGTTGAGTTTCTATATAGCGAACTTCCATAAGAGGAATTTCTCTGTATAACGAATTTTTAGTTGGGATGGTCACTTTTTTCATTACTATATACGCTTTAATTCGCGTAAATATATACTCAAATTTTCACATAATTGATAAACCCTATTTAGAGTCACCTAGTCAAATTATCTGGGATTAATAATTTATTTACAGGGGCACTCAAAAGAATTCCATTACATTATGATTATATGGAAGAAAAATGCTTGCAACACATTTTAATGACATTACGCTATTTCAAATATTTATTGAAAATAACATAAATCACTAAATTGCACTACAAGATGATTACTATTTGAATAGGGCATTCATAGTATTTGTTGCTCATTTACAGTGACTTACAAAATAAATGGGTTACAGTACTGACTTTGAGTAATAATTGCAAGAAGTGAGTTTTCAATTTCGGTATGCGCTTTATATTTTAACATAATTTTACACGTTACTACTTGTATATAAATTCTTACCTTATATACAGGGTTACACAAACCAATTCTTTCCCCATTCCCCTTTATCATTCTTAACGAAAATTTCTAAATCTGAATTTTCATCTGAGGTACATGTATTTCTTAAGTGAATTAAAATTGGACATGCATGTGATTAATTGATTTACAAATCATAAATCTGTAAACCATATGCAGGGATGCTAATGGTATTCGGATAATTTTGCAGCTGTAAATGGGAACAAATGAAATAGGGATTTCAAATAGGTTTTGCATTTTCATATGATTGAATCAGTCATGATATTTTAACTTTATAAACGGTGCATTTTCCTTACATTATTCTGAATGTGTTAGAAAGTGTTTTACAATCTATGTTTGACCTTTGTTTGTTTTTCTTGTTTAAAGCCATTTTTAACTTTATATTCATTTTCATTTTTACGTACATTCTGCTTTTATTAATCTTGTCTTTTTCTACATATTTTGACAAAATTATGCCCTTTGACTGAAAGTTAGGTCACGTGTTTAAAATAATACATATTTCAATCTCATAAATTAGTTATGATACTTTAAGTTATGTAAGCTAACTTACTATGATTTATTGATAAAAAATTTAATATAGGGATTTTTTACTCTCACTATTTAATACACAAAGTGTAACAAACAACTGGATGGAAGAAAAACAAATGGGTGAATAAGCAAAATGTTTTATTCATCGCTTCATAGTATGTTAATTCACCGTGTAGTGCAAAAGAAGCTTTTTTGTTTTGATTGTTTTACATCACGTACTTGGAAGACTTGCCTCGAAAAAATTTTGCTGATGCATCAGAAATTAAATATGTCATTATTGTTTCTTGACCCTTTTCCTTCTTTTTTTTTCTTTTATTTGAACGTCTAGCAATAATGTATGTGTTTTAGAATTTTAAAATGCACAATCCTTTTTTTTTTTTAAACTTACAGTACTTATTTTATTAAATCGTCATATTTAATTGTTATTATTATTTATCAATTTGTTAAATTCAGATTGGGAGATACTCTTCGTCTGAAAATTGAGACTATTTTCTAATTGTGAATATAATTTTTGAAAAAGAAGGCGTTTACATATTAAAAATTGTACTAATTTTAAAAATTAAAATAGCAGCACCCACCTTTTATCAAGATATTTGAGCTTATTAAATATGCTTCTTGAATAAAAATTACATATTATTTCTTAAATCTTCATAGAATTATTGTGTTTATAAATATAGAACGCACTCACTTTAATTGAAAGAATATTCAATTAACAGAACTCAAGCTAGTCATAAAGATATTCGGACTCATTTAATTTAAATAACACAAGACTTTTTCAAAATTTCATGACTTGTCGTTTGACGGGAGGTATTCAGCGATTTATACTCAAAATTTCAAGTCTCAAAGTTATACAGTTTCCACGTACGAACTCTGTGACTGACAGACAGAAGAGTGAGGTGAAGAGGGTTTGGTTAGATGAACGAAACCCTAAAAACAGTAACTAAAATAGAAAAAGGTACAAACACACAATAAATGTTATCAATCTCTGGTATCCTAAGCAAAGAAAAAATATTAAAATGGGATCGCGAAATATCTATAAAAAGCGTTCTCATAGGATTAACACTAGCTTGAATGTTTATTTAAGTGATTTCAAAGAGTAGGCTCTGAAGCTTGCAATTCAATTATGCAAGTCTATTTATTGCTAACAAAATTTGAGGCTTTTCTCGCGTAATAACTGAAATACGCCAAGTAATATTTGTAGATCCAATTATTATTATTATTAGAAGTTTTAGGAATTATTAAAAAATTATTAATTAAACTACAATTTGACTAAACTTCTTTATTACATTGCAATCACGCTGAAATGCAACTTAAATTAACAAGTTGGAAATTGCACGTGAAGCTTAGCAAATGAGATGCGTTCCTACAATAACAATGTTTTTAAAATATTCAGATCATTTCTGCTATAGTATACAGTATTTCGGGTACAATAGAGTGGTCGAAATCTTTCGTGTTTTCCTATAAATATACAACAAGTAACTTTAATTAAACATCAGCTGCATATATCGATTTCATAAAATGTGAAATAGTCTAATATAATTAAAAAACGTCCCAAATAATGTTTCTCCGTATACTATTAGGTAGTGGAATACTTTTGTGTGGTCCTGTAAATTATTAATAAAGATTCTTTGCATCATAGATTGTACAGAATGTATATATTCCATAGATTCATGTCAATTCTATTATATTAAAAATATATATATAACATCATTAAAATGTACTTGAAACAATTTTTTCGATTTGACCATAATGTATTGTTATACTTTTGATTGTCCCTGTAATTAAAATATACATTCGATTTTCATAAAATTTGAAATGTTTCAACAAAATTATGCAATAGATATACTTTAAATTTCAAACGATTTGATTGGGTAATTTCTGCGTTGTCATATGGGGACAGACTGAACGACAAATATAGGTGCTAGATATTTACAGAATTACGAACGCACCTAAAAAGAAAGTTTTGGAAATTTTATTTTTTTTTTTCTTGTTGCGAAAATAATTTACCTTTATAAGATATGTTACATGTACAGCCCGTGCAATATAAAATTCTATAAGCATCACATCTTCAATATATGAAACAATTTATAATTCACATTTCATTTAAAATTTAAAAAAAAAAAAATAGACATAAAAAAATGCTAATTTGCGCATGGATTTTACTTATTTAACAGTCAGAGACACTTCTATTTCGAGCATTACTATTTCCGAAGAGTGATATTCGTTTTATTTGATCGCATATTCCTAGAGTAGAAATAAATGTATTCATGCGGAATTTGTAAAATCCGAAATATTGGAGAAATGACAGTCATTTAACACATTGTGCTAATAAAATTCAGAGTGTAAAAGGTTAAGAAAGGCGTTTGGATTTTTTTGGTTGGCTGTGTTTATGACGGTCAATTATCAGCACAGGGGATATAGGCCTTAAAGGTGGGTGAGTGTCCTCCGTGGGGGTCTTTGTAAAGGAACCTAATCCATATTTATGCACAAAAATTCAAGAATCGAAGAAAACCACGAAAAATGCGAACGATTAGGCCGACGGACGCGATTGGGTTCGAGCCCAACATCTTCCGTCTACCAGTTTCGAGGGTAGAACCGCTCGGCCACTGGTTGGACGTGTTTGAATTTGAATAGGGAAAGTATACAGCCAACTCAGAACAACTTAAAATAAAGTGCAAATAGTCAGAAAGTTTCAGAGGGAAAAAGAAGCATTCAAATCTTAGGCAAGTCTTCTTTCAAGATCTATCAACGAATTAAAAATAAAATAATAATAAAAGAAAAATAAAGAACTTGCGAATTTTATTCATGCACCAGAGAAGCTACTTTACTAATTTTCATTTTAAAAATATACTTGTTCCCACTGGTGCGTTAGTAAAATTTACAAATGAGACTGATTTTTTTCACACTTCAAAGTACATTCCGAAATCGGGTAAGATAACCCAATTTTATCGAACCTGATCCGACCCGGAGTACGGTGTAGATCGGATTTATGCTAATATTTTGCATTATGAGATTGGTTGAATATAGATGTTCGGGTCAGGTTCGAGTTGTGATTAGATACTTGCGGTTCGGGTTCGTCCGATTTATCAAAAAAAGTTAAGAAAATTTTCCCTTTATATGATAAAAATTATATTTTTGAAATTAATGAGTAGTTATATGTTCATTTTTTATATAAAACTGATATTGAAATCATAATGGGGACTATTTGTGGATAATTGTACTAAAATATGGTTTAATGTTGTTTCATTTCAGGTTCGGCTTTGAGTATTTTAGATTCGGGTTATAGTATATGTCTCAGGTAAGGGCTTAGAATTCACTTTAAACAGATTTTTCAACAAAATTGCTCTTTCTACAGTTTTAGATTTTAGCCTATGCTCAAGTATTAGCTATACAAAAAATCTACCATAATCGCTTTCCGGATAAATCAGTTTTTTGACAACTTCCTAAGAAAAAAAAAAAAAAAAAAAAAAAAGAATTAAAATGAAAGAATGTTAAGAGGACGGGGAGGGTGAAAAGTTACAATGCCATCACTTATATGAATTATGCAGAATTTTTCGTAGAAAGGCGTGCTTAGATTGTTGATTTTAAGGTTTATGGTTTTAGTTCATTATTTAAAAAGACAGTTGCTAAGTGATACCAAACAAAACGCAATATTTAAACGCTCCTAATATTTATAAATGGAGGGCAGTTTGTTTGGGAGGGAGAAAAAGACTATTATTTTGCGAGCTATTTAAATAATTACATCAATACATACATTGCAAAATACCATAAAAATAATTTAAATCAACAACTCAGAATAATTCTGTAAAAAGTTTATTTTTATTTTTTAAAAAAGGAAAGAAATTGTGTTTTGTATATACAACGGTTATTTTCCAACTTTCAGCAAAATTGTTGGCTCATAATACAGGATTTTTAAATGAATTTAGATTTTATTTCATTTTTGGGTGCGTATCTTTTGCTTTTCACTTCTGGTACACTTCTAGCTGGCAGCCAGCGAAAGAGCAACTTTTGTTACTTTAGAATATGCCACAAACGGTTAGTTACGTTCTCTAAAAAAATTTTCAGAAAACGTGGAAAAATCTGATATTTGCGTTAAAAATGCATATTCCGTGATGGCATTAACAATATCCATTTCTGAATGAATTTGCTTTATTATATCTTTTCTGGAATTATATAGTCAAATCCAGAAACGTTAGTATTTTCTTTGATTAAAATAGGTTTTATGCACTGAAAATTTTACTCATGTCAAAGTTTGAAAGGAGAAACGTCGATTCATTTCTTCTATACACGAAAAATATAGACACCGACTTTTACATTGTTAAGTCCTAATTTTTATGAACAGCAAAGATCAATTCGTTTGTTGTTTCTAAATATTTTACCTTGGAATAAAGCAAATGGTTTTATTTGTGTACATCATATGAACTTTGCAATTCTTCCAATGTCATTAGGTGCGTTCGTAATTATGCAAATACGTAGCACCTATAGTTGTTCACTCCGTCCGTCTGTCCGCATATAACAACGCAAAAACTACCCAACAGAATCGTCTGAAATTTAAAATATATAATTATTACATAATTTTGTCGAGTCATTTCAAATTTTATGATAATCGGATGCATAGATCAATTACAGAGACAATCAAAACTATTCCATTACATTACGGCAGTGTTCTCGCTAACATTTGATCAACGTTAGTAATTTGGCTAATTAAAAAAAAAATACATTCGCCAAATGAAAAAAGTATTAGCAAAATAGATTCGCCGTGTAGCACAAAAAAAAAAAAAAAAAAAAAAAAAAAAAAAAGAAAGAAAAGAATATATATATATATATATACAGAGTTTCCCCCAGGTTTAAAAAAGGGCAGGGCGCTACTGTTCTGAAAAGGGCACTTTTTACATTTTCAGGGCACTTTTTACATTTTTCAAGGCACTTTTTCATTTTTAAGGGCCTTTTTATAGAGTTGAATCTAGAATCTAGCGATTCAAAAAGTCGTGAAAAAACAGAAATTTCATCAAAAAAAAGAAAGAAAAAGGTCAATTTTGTTAAAAGATCGCAAAAAACAGCAAATATTGTTAAAAGATCACGAAAACATGGGCAATTTTGTTATAAGATCGCAAACAGCATATTTTGCTAAAAAATCGCGAAAAAACGGCAAAATTTATTATAAGATCGCAAAAACAGCAGTTTTTGTTAAAAGATCGCAAAAAACGGCATACTTTGCTAAAAAATCGCAAAAACACGGAATTTTTCATAGAATTTTCCGTTTTATTGCGATTCTTGGACGAAATTTACCGTTTTTTCGTAAATCTTTTGACAAAATCTGCCGTTTTATCGCTAATTTTTGACGAAAGAAACCGTTTTTTGTGACTCATTTGAGAAAATTTTCCGTTTTATCGTAATTTTTGGAAGAAATTTGTCGTTTTTCCACGATCTTTTGAGGAAATCTGCCGTTTTATGAAATTTTGTGACGAAATTAGCCATTTTTTTGCGAATCTTGCCAGAAATTAGACGCTATTTCGCGATTTTTAACGAAACTTGATTTTTTTAGCGATTTTTTGACGAAATTACCCGTCCCAAGGGACGCGTATGAGGGTATTTTTTGCGTTCCGTCGCCGATTTTTTGCGTAATTTACGCGCTATAGTGCGTTCAGATCATCGTTGCAGTGCTGCGTTTTTTCAAATGTGGGGCAAGAAGGGCGCTGTTTTTTTTTTTAATGAATGACAAGGGGGGCGCTAGGTTTTAGATGAGGAGCAAGAGGGGCGCCAGTTTTTAAACTAAAGGGCAGGATGGGGCGGAGCGCCCCCCTGAAACCCTCTGGGGGAAACTCTGATATATATATATATATATATATATATATATATATATATATATACATATCTTTAATTCTTTAATGTACCCCTTTTTTTTCAATATGTTCTAAAATAACCTAAGTTTTTATAACTGCGACAGCGATTGTTATTAACCTAATTTCAATTATCCGCTACAAATATATTAAAAAAATATGTAGGTATGCATATGCATGAAAAACGAAAAACAAAAGAAAAACAAAAATTGATCACTAGAAATTTGTCGAATCTAATCGCTTGTGTACTCGCCAAATGAAGAATTTAGTCGCGATTTGGCGCAATGGCGAGCGACAGCGAGAACTCTGGATAAAAAGTTTCAAATGCGTTTTAATCGTTTGAAATTTAAAATACACAATTACATAATTTTGTCGAGTCATTTCAAATTTTATGAAAATCGGATGCATAGATCAATTACAGGGACAATCAAAAGTATTCCGTTACATTACGTCAATGGAGGAAAATGTTTCAAAAGCATTTTAATGGTGTTACACTCATTCGAACATAATAAAATTGATATGCATCTATAAAGGACATATTATAATATACATTTTGCATAATCTGTGGTGCACATTTTTTATTGATTTACAAGGCCACACAAAAATATTCCATTGCATAATGAGCATAGGCAGAACATTGTTTGGGGCACATTTTAATTGTAATAAACTATTTACAATTTTATGAGATTGATATATGAGAGTGATATTTTTAAAACTTCGTTATCGTACGAACGCACCTCATTTGCTACGATTTACGTGCAATTTCCAACTTGTTTTTCTTTAGTGCTGATTCAGACTAATTTGACAGGGTGACATGCTCTATGGCTCTTACAACCTTTTTTGTTCTTTTCTTTTTTTTCAGTCACAAAAAAAGAAATTGTGAAATACGTATATCCGTCGTAAGGAAAAAAAAAAAATTGTGATTTTCATCAATTAGTTAAGGGTACAACCCAATACAACCCAAGGGTAATACCCAATGTAATTCGTTGATTGGTCGCGGTAAAATATCGTGAAATTCATCAGTCGGTTACAGAGAAAAATGACGAAAGTTTTCAATAGGACGCATGAATAAAATCGCAAATTTCGTTAATATGTCTCAAAAGGAAACCCTGAAATTTGCCAATCGATGGGGAAAAACATCATAAAAATAGTTGTCGCGGGAAAAAAAATCACGAAATTCGTCGATTAGTCTTAGGAATAATTCGAAATTTCGCCAGGAACAAAAAATATAGTAAAATTCTTCATTCGGATTCAAGAAAATATTGAGAAATTCTACAATGGCTCGAGGAAAATAAATCACAAAATGTTTCCGTTGCCGGATGTAGGAAAAAAATAGCGAATTTCATTTGTATATTCCGTAAGGAGAAACCGTAAAATTAGTCTATTGATCGCGGAAAATTTCCCGAAAGTTATCAATTAAACGTAGCGGAAAAATCGCGGAATTCGTCGATCGGTTGCGAAAAAATATTAAATTTATCAGTCGATCGGAGGACCTAAGATCGTCATTTCAAAAAGAAAAACTCTGCATTAAATGATTTTTTTTTTTTTGGGGGGGGGGGGGCTGGAGAATCCTGATTAAATTTGCAAAAAAATGAGAAACTGATTGTTTAATTTTTTTTCCCATAGAAATACAACGTCAGCGTTACTCGCAATCCTATTTTTGCTTTATAATATACTTTTATGTTTTTTATTGTCTAAAATATTTTATTGTCGCTGTTCCGGTTTCATAGCCTGTTGTCGTATTTCATAGCGAGTGGTTGACGCTCAATAAATTCCATTGTTTTTTTAATTTGTAAACAGTGTTATAATCACAAAGATTATTTGTTCATTTATTACCTGCTAACAGTAAAAGTTCTTAAAATTAATTTATTAATTTATATTTGAATTATTTTTTAATGCTTATTTAGGACATGAAAAGCTACAATTATACGACATGTTAAATTACGCATAAAAACCAACTTATCATACAGCACGATAGTGCTGTATAGTAGAGCTCAGATGCATCTCTAATGTTAAAATCCAAAGTTTGCCTCTTAATAACTTTGGAACTAATCATCGGATTGCGACGAAATTGAAAAGGGGAAGTGTCCAACCCTAGATCTCAAAGTTTACAAAAATTCATCCAGATCCACCGATTAGTTTCAGAGATCCAGAACCCCTGTTTTGTCACTTTTTGCTCGTGAAACAAGAAAAAAAAAAAAAAAAAAAAGAGAAACAACTCAATTATAACCCGAACCAGGAAATATTCAGCGACGTGTAATAGCTTGTTCGAAAGCTTTTAATTTAGGGATGTGCCTTTCGAAGGTCCGGTAAAAAAATATCAAAAATTAAGGAAATGGCATTCATTTAAAATTTACATAACGGTATACCTTCCATAATTTAACATTATATTATACTCTCCTTTTTAATTGATAATTCAATCATTTTTTTCGAGTTGCCATTAACTAAAAAACAACACAATAGTTAAAAAAAAGAAATGATAACACGTGTTCATTTTTTTATTGGGCAATAAAAATTTAGATTCTGTTGATATATTTTTACATTTTTGAAATTGACGTCATTCGAAACAGAAAATACATATTTTTCATAAACATATATATATAAACTGTAACTGAATATGTGTTAAAACAACATCGCACCTTTATTTGAGTGTTTTCGACGTCAAAACAGTTACTACAATATAGATATTTCAATTAAAAAGGGATAATTTAGAAAAAAAATTCTTCTATATTTATAAAAATAACGATTTGAAAATGAAGCTATAAAACCTGAGTAGATACCTATGATCATAAGAAAATCTGCGTAGATACCGAGTAACTGCAGTGGGACTACCATCTCGGAGGAGGCGGTTCTGTGTCCAAACGTCGCCAAGTTTATCGCCATATTTGGCGCAAAAAATTACTCGCCAAAATTGAAGTCAACTTGGTGTTATTTCTGATATAACGCCAAATTAATATGTCTAAAAATAACTTTAAACTAATACTAATAATAGTTTAGATTTGTTAGTTGAAGGTGATTGATAAAATTCCTGAAAAGATCTGAAAAAGCTATGAAATCATATAAAAAACTGGTGGAACCAGAGAATGAACTAGAGCTCGATCTAAAAAAATGTTACAGTAAAAATTGGGAAATATTTTCGATCTAAAAATGTGCGTAGAAAAGAAATAGAATCAGATGATCTGTAAAGCTCATGAAATAAACTAAATTTTTGTTAGCTGAAAATGTGGAGTGAGCTTTACTGGTGCCTAATAGTCAGAATTATATTATCCAATCAAAATGATTACTGAGGAAATTAGTCAATATAATATATTGTTATGTTGTCTCAAATAAGTTAAGCTCCACAATGCGAAACGAATATAAACCATGAAGTAACAATTAAAGTATAACATTAATATAATCAGGTTGTTGAGGAATTGATGTAGATAAATATGTCTGAACACAAATATTTAGTATATGGTTGAATCGTATCTATTCAAAGTTTTAAATTTACTTGGAGCTTTGATCTTTCACTTATCAAAACTGCTGGAATGGAATTGTGTCCACACTTTGTACTGAATAAACCGTTCTCATACTTCATTACATCAGCCTGTAAAATACAGTTATAAACCCAAATATTTAAACTAGTTATGGATGATTGAAATACGGAGTGAGTTAAAAATGCCTCTTTTTTCCTGATTGATTTTAAGGCACCAGTAAAGCTCAGTCCACATTTTCAGCTAACAAAAATTTAGGCTATTTCATGAGCTTTACAGATCATCTGATTCTATTTCTTTTCTACGCACATTTTTAGATCGAAAATATTTCCCAATTTTTACTGTAACAATTTTTTAGATCGAGCTCTACTTCACTCTCTGGTTCCACCAGTTTTTTATATGATAACTTTCGAGAATAAACACTTCTTCTCATTACATACAATAATTATAATTGGATATACACTCACTGATTTTATATGTATGTATATATGAATTAGTACTTCTTGTGGATTTTTAAACTAGAAAAACTTAAATAGCCACAAGAATATGTACGTCAAAGTACAGAAATTTTGAAAAAAGTTAGTTCTTGTAATAAGGTCTTGAGAGTGTCAAAGGTTCGGGATGTTATGCGATACCAAATCTGTTCGAGTTATGATAACAGGTGTTACAATGACAACTAACTTTTTTTCTACAGCCAATTTAAACAGTCTCTCACATCGTTCGTACTTGAAAGAAAATCGACTAAAATTATGTTTGTTCCTAATAAAACTGTTGATCTATTTATCTGAACTTTCATGTAACTTATGTTCAAAATACATTTTTTTTTTCACTGGTACAACTTTTTTATTGCACTAATGTGCAAAGAATTTTCGCTATTAAAATTTATATTTAAAAGTTAACTTTGATTGTTATGTCATATATTGAATCAAAAAACAAGCTCCTATTTTAAAAGGTTATCATGATGCAGTTAAGTAGTTTTACACGCAAATTAGAAAACAGTAAACATTTTTACCAGTTCACACCAAAGCCTTTTAACAACAAATTTAATGACAAAGGAAGAAAGAAATAGAGGTCATTCGTTAATTACGTCGCACAATTTTATTCTATTTTATTTTAGCCTTTCCTTTAATTTTGCCACAGTTATGACACTCGTGAACCCTTTTCTCCCGCTAGGACATCACATTTTTTTTTTCTCAAAATACTAATTTACGGCTATTTTATGATAAGAAAATGAAAAAAAATTATATATAGTATATTACTTATATAAATACTATATAAAACCATTAAGATCTTGTGTATTTTTACTTCAATCTGTTGCAATAATAAAAACATTAAACATAATCGATATTTCTCAAAGAATAATTAAAAAAACAAACAAAAAAAGAAATTTTGTAATGTTGCTTGTGAAACTACGCCTTCTTAATTGCTTTCAGATTTGGCATCAAAACGCGTTAAGAGTCGGATGATAATGTTAAGTCTATAGAGACGTTATTTTTTAATATCTCGCTCAAATTTTAATATTTTTGAACGATTTTTTCATAGAATAACTGAGGACGGCTGGTTTTTACAAATTGGAACCGGTTCTTAAATTGAAAATTGAAACTATTCCAGTATTTAAAAAAAATCTAATTAAAATCGAAAAATTAAAAACTAGACTTAAAATTAGCCGTCCTCAGCTATCCAATGCAAAAAAATTGTTCAAAAATATTAAAACTAGAGCGAGATATTTGAAAATAACGCTTCCATAGACTTAACATTATCATCCGGGTCTTTTTGAGTGACTCGTGTGACATCTTAATCCTATTCCTTTCTGAACTCACACTGAGTCACACTTTATGTATTTTACATTATATTACTCTTCATATGTTATATTACTCTTGAAGTGTGACATAATTAACGAATGATTATTAACTAATTTCTTCAGCTTTTAAAGATTTTTCAAAGAATAGCAAGAAAAAAAAAGTTCAATAATTTAAGTTCGATTGTTTGCAACGCATAAAAAGTGCTCAGAATTTAATATCCTACCAGTAATTTTTATAAGTTTTGTCTTACTTAACAAATCATTTATTTTATTAAACTACACAACATTTTTTATATTGGAAAATCTGTAATAAAGGATTTGAAACTCGACGAAGAACACTTGACCCGAAGAGATTAAATGAAATATAAAATATTTTATTAATTAAAATAAAAAATACCAATATAAACGTATTTTTCGTCACTATTTTTAAACTAATTAATTTCATAACTATTTATCTGCTAACAAAGTACATCACAAATTCGTGTTTTCGCAAATAATAAATCCTTTAAATTTAATTAGGGAGTAAGATTTTAGTAAAGTAGCTTTTCTTATTTCATCGAAACCAAATACCGAGATTCATTAAAAATAATGTATAACGCATGTAAATGTTTATTTATATATTTTTTAAAGAATGGATAGATAGTAATATCAGCAACATCTATCATTAATGTACTACATTAATGATAGAATACGTAATAGGATCATTAATATTATCATTATCGACATGTAATATGAAAATTTCTGTGCAAAATATTCGCATAAGAGGCTGTGCATATAATAACGTTATCATTTTAGGGGGGCGAGGGGTGTTTCTGTCACTAGATATCATAAGATATCTCCAGGGTTAGGAGGGATTGTATTTTGATATCGATATAATTTTTGATAACTCTTTCCTTTTTATTTATAACATTGTCTTCGGTTCAAAATAGTATGTTGTTTTTTTAGTCGGTTATCTATTTTTATGAAAATATCTGTTATTAAAATCCATTAAATTATTATAAAATTGTTTAATTCTAAAATATGGACTACCCCAACTTTTGACATTCCTATTTTTCTAGATATGTATGCAAATATAATCTCGGTTCGGAAAACCACATGTAAAGTACATTTGAAATGAAGCTTGTATTTACTAATAAATAAAAGAAAATATGTCATCGACTTTCTTTGTTGCTTAGTCAATCTACTCCCATCCCTCCTCCACTCGATAGCAAGTATAACAGGACTTTATTACTGTTTAATGCCTAATGCAATAAAAAGCTTTTTAATAGAATAACTATTTCTTTTAACTGTAATTTTATATAAAACGATATCTTATCGATTTCTCTTTATTTGAATCAATAACATATGCGAAAAATAAAAGTAACCACTTTTGTATATCCCTCCCCCCCCTAAACAAAAAAAAAAAAAAATTATGTACATATTTTTTAAACATTTTCATAACGGTCTCATTACTTGTGAGAGGGGTTCGAGGGATGATATCATATGATATCGGAAGAAGGGTGTCCAGCATTATCAAAAAGTTGATAACGTTACATTTGCACAGCACCTAAATGTATGTGCAATATTCTTTTAAGTGTTTCCAAATTTGCATCGTTCTTCGTTCAATAGTTATTCAATCTTTGATACATTCATAGTTCCATTTTCACTCGTACTCGTTTTACAGTTTTCAGGTATTAACATTCCAGAAGCCTTATAATCGAATAGAGCTTTTAATAGGTTCAATGCATCATGAGTTTTGCCGATTACACTCTCCCACTATTCGAAAACAATTTCGGCAGTTCCATACTTAAACATAGGTTAATATATATATTTAGTGTTTAGCTATATTATTATGTGTATAATAATATAGGTGAAGCTGAATATATGTATAATATTTATGTCTTAGGTATATTTATTTAGCATTTTCTGAAAGAATTTTTACAATTATAGAAAAACGAAACGCATTGATAGATATATACTGCTATCGGAAAACAAAGGATTGCAAATTGAACATATTTAGAAATGAAGAGATTTTATAAATCTTTCTTAAAACAAAAAGGAACTGATGTTGTTACCGCTGACGTAAATGAGTTTTTTGTGACCGGAGGTTTTTCCCGCTAAGGGGCTGCGCAAATAGAGCCTTATCAACTTTTTTGAAATTTTGGACCCCGTCCCCCTTCATATCATTAGTTATCATCTTTCGAATCTCCGCCCCATTAATGATATCGTTATCAAAATGTAATTATTTTTTACAGAATTTTTCTTTTATTTGAAATGATATATGCATAGTATACAAAAAGGGTTACATTTATTTTTCGCATACTTTTATAATTCAAATGAAGAGAAGTCAATAAAATATCATTTTGCATTTTAAAAAAAACTTTATATCAAATAGCACTAGAAAGAAATAGTTACTATTTAAAAGTATTTTATAATAGTTTTTTTTTTTTTTTGTTACATAATGCATTCAACAGTAATAAAATCCTGTTGCACTTGTCCGGAATGGAGGAGGGATGGGGAAAAGACAGAAATTCTTAATAGGAAAAGAAATGGGCATTGTTCTTTTATTTATTAGTAAACACAAATTTCATTTCAAATGTACTTTACTTGTACTTTTACCGTGACTATATATGCATTCACATAAGAAGAAGAATAGGAATATCAAACGTTAGGGTATTCAAAACTTTAGAGTTAAATATTTTAAAAATAATTTAGTGATTTTAATAATAACTCAATTAAAATAAATAAATAAATAAATAAATACATATAGCAAGTAAAAAACATGTTATTTTATATCAAAAACCATGTTACAAATAAAAAGAAAAAAAATTGAATGATTAAACATTATAATGATATCAAAAGACAAACACCCCTCCCACTAGAGATACGCCATGTCATACGCCAGACCCCCTACACCTTAAAATGATAACGTTATATTTGACAGCCCCCAATATTAAATAAAAACTGCTGCATACAAAAATAGGCTTAGTATTATAGAGATATGTTTGATAAATACGCTGAAGCAGATAATTTTTAAATCGAAGAATTATTTAAAGAGCTATTGTTAAAGTTGGTCAAAATCTTTATTAAAAAAAGTTTTATAGAAGTAAAAACTAAAAATAGGATTTTTTTTTTTTTTTTTTTTTTTTTGAGCAAATACATTACAAACTTGTGGCTTAACGACTGTATTTATATTTTTAATTTGACTAAATTTAATCTTTATTTTAAACTGATTTTAAGACGGAATTCTTTTTAAACTTTATTCTAATTTACAGCATTTCTAGAGATTTGTTTTCTATTTTAGAAAAAAATATATTTTTAAACTGTAGGTCATTTTGAAAACAACGAAAAGAATAATATTTCCTTTGAATTAAAAATTTATTTGCACAAGATAATTAAAAATAGAAAAAAAAAATTAAAATTTAGATGTTAAATATTTAAATGTTAAAAGTAGGAAAATGCTGAAATATCATAAAAATTTAATTATACGTGAATGTTTAAACAGAAAGAAAATTTTAAAATCATAACTTTATTAATTTGCCTTAAAAGCAGTAAATGCTGATAATTGTATCATATTTTAAATCCCCAAATAATAATATTGCCGAACAGCTTAAATTTTAAAGTATATTCACACGAGATTTTTATTTAGTATTTCGAGATTATATTTAAACTATTGTTGCCAATTTTAGGGCAGTGCAAATATTTTTTTCCAACAACAAAAATAGTCATGTGAATATTAAAAAGAAAATTTGGTGAAAATTATGTCAGATTTGAAATGTCTTGTTTAAATCTATTTTTTATAGCGCTATTAAAAATACAGGAAAGAAAAAATTACCTTACCTAGTTTATTTTATATTAGCTTAATTTCACATGTTCAACTGATCTTACTTAATCAAACACGAAAACAGCCATTAGATGTTTTAAAAGAGCAACTCATTCGGCCTTAAAATTCCCCAACAAAATGGACATGAACGAAGGTGATCGCCATTGGGGTTTTAATTGCAGTTCAATCCTCTTAACTCTTTTGAAGTCGATCAAATGAACCTGTTTGTAGAATCTGCAATGTCCAAACGGGGTTTCGCAAGAGTAGATCGTAGAGGGCAGAGCTTATGACTCCATCTTAAATAGGATATTATCATCAGAGCAATGTAGAACCATTATCAACCATGGGATATCACTGAATTAATTACCACGGTAGTACGGTTATGGAAAAAACGGAAAAAACAGGGAAAAGTCGGGGAATTTGGAAATTTTGGCGAAAAGTCAAGGAAATATAAGAGAAATTTTTAAATATTTGATGTGGTCAGGAAAAATCCGGGAATTTTTGGTATACAGCTTTTACATCAGAATCTTGGTTATCATCGTAAATGAAGAAATTTTTAATTATTTATTCAACTTAAAATATTTTTATAAAATTTATGCAAACTATATAACAACAGAATAATATGAAAAATAATTAAAAATTAGAAATTTATACAATGCATACTTTTTTTCAGCATTTATCTAAATTAAACTTTCCATTATAGAGGTTTTTAAAACTATATATAAGTTGAATTTTTATGTATAGAAAGGTCAGGAAAATTTCTGAAAAAAGTCAGGCAATTTCTTTACCAGAATTGTACAGGATTTCTGATTACGTGTGATAGGATTTAATAAAGGAAGAAAACTTTTAGGAATATCCTTTAAAGTTTTGATTCGTTTTTCATAAAATTTGATAAGATTCTGAAACGATTATGTATATATGTATTAAATTTTAAACCAATTTAGGTTTGGTAGATTTTGCTCTGTTATAAGCAGGTAAACAGACCAGACGACGACCATCGGTGCTACGTATTTATATAATTACGAACGCTCCTAATATGATACCAAAATGGAATAAAAGGCTGGTCCAAATTGAAGTATATAAATAAAAAAGGAAAATATATTTTGTAGTTCCCGTTACTATCAGCTTTCATTTTTTTGGGTAATTCGGGAACCAAAGGGAGCGGGAGGCGGGGCGATTCTTTCCCGGAATATTAAAATGTAATTTCCCTAAAGATTTGAGATTTTATCTAATTATCCCACACACACTCTTTGAGCTTACGGAGAAGAATATCTGAATTAACATTGCGTTGCTATGGTTAACGGGCTTAGCCACACATAAATTTCTATCTTTAAAATGGCATTAATTCAATAAAATAAAATCAACCGAACTCTTTTCAAGCACAACACAGAATAAATACGATGACTTATCTCGTTTATGCACCTGATTTTCGAGGAGAGATTAGAGACATGTTTCAAATCTAATCTTCCCCCTCCTATAAAGAGCTTTCCAAATAAGAAAAGAATGTAAAGATATTCAAGGATTTTGAACTCTTTTAGTGAGGGATTGAAATAATAACGATGTTTATTATGAAACAGACGCTAAATATTTTTTAAAACGGATATTAGTGTGTCAAAATGTACGACTCATCTATACTAATAAAAGAACAAAACGCTCTGTCTGCGTGTGTGTGTCTGCGATGGCTAGCAAAATCTACAGCACGTACGAAGCTCAAAATTTTTTTGAGAGTAGCCCAATACCTCTCCTGATGTACCTGAGACTCAGAATTTTAATTTTTTGATTAGTTTCATAGATATTAATTATGAAGCGGAACTCACTCTCATCAAAAAGTCATTTTTTAAATGTTCTTGGAAAGAAAACGTTTGCACATGCGCAGAAACTCAATTACGCATCGAATCGGAGGAAGAACCTTTTTCCCCCGTTTATATCTGTTTTTGGATCATTTTGTTTAAATCCAAATCAACCAAACTGCTCGACGTAGTTAAACTTAAGAGACATATTTCGAAAGATCATATTTTTAGGTCTCAAATGCAATAATCAATTCGAAAAAATGTTGCAATTAACCCTTTGAAAACAAATATTCAAAAATGGTCGTTTTTTTCTAAAACTATTTTTCTCCTTTTTGTCAATGCCCCTACAGGGCGTAATTTTTAAGATATAAACAAACCAAAAATAAGATCTTAAAGTTGAAACTTTCTTCTGACTGATGGTGTAATTGGTTTTAAAATATTTGGATTTTAACCCTTTCAAATACACTGGCAAAAGAAGGTCATTTTGCGACTCGCAGAGAGGGTATTTTTTCCATGCTAAAATTATCTTAACGTGCATATTTCAACTCAATCTTTTAAAATCTTCTCAATAGACCAAATTTATACTCCCTACAAAAAATTCGACACGTTCGGACGGATAGAAATATTTTTTTACAAAATAAAATGTGCGAAAAATTTGATGAAATCAATAAAAAACAGATCGTTTTCATTGCGGTTTTGACTTAGAAAAACGCAATTCTAAAGGTACCGGTAAACAAAAACATATTCTTTAAGCTTAAAAACATTTTTATAATCTATGATGCAATCGATTTTTAAAATATAAGATTTAACCCTTTCAAATACACCGGCAAAAGGAGGCACTTTGCGACTCACAAATAGAATATTTTTTCTACGCTAAAAATATTTAAGCGTACATATTTCAGCCCAAACTTTTAAAAGCATCTAAATAGATCAAATTTACACCTTCTAAAAATTTTTTAAAACGTTCGGACGAGTAGAACTAATTTTTACAAAATAAAAATTGCCAAAAATTTGAGGGAATCAATAAAAACCAGATCGTTTCATTGCGGTTTTGCCTTTGCAGGGCGCAATTCTATATACGTCTTACAAACCGAAAATATTTTCTTAAAGCTAAAACATTCTCATAATTTATGTTGCAATTTGTTTAAAAAAATATGAGATTTAACCCGTTCAAATACACCGACAAACACGAATTACATCCCGGCTAAAAGTAACTAGATGCCCATATTTTAGCACAATCTTTTTAGAGCCTTTCAATAAACCAGATTTACATTACTTTCAAAAATTTTGGAACTTTCGTATGGATAGAATTCTTTTTTTACAAAATAAAATGTGTGAAAATTTTTACGAATTCAATAAAAACCTGAATGTTCCGTCGCGGTTTCGTTCGCTCTCGGTTCGCATAGTTTCCAAAAAATCAAATTATATAGAAAACAAAATACCAAAAAGCATGTGCTTTCAATTCAATATCTTTCCGCGATTTTTCCGTTTTAAAAATATAAATTTTGACAAAATGGATTTAAAGATATAAAATCATAGAAATTTGAGTTTAATTTAAGGGTAATTTAGAAAGCAAATAACACATTTGAAAACTGAATAACATCACGGGCTCGGGCAACGCCGGGCAGGACAGCTAGTATGTATATAACGAATGAGCTATTGATCATTAAAAATTAGTATTATGGAGAGAAGGCTCGTGTGAAGAATATTTACATTTTTGATTATTAAGAGCTATTTGAAACAAAAAATAATTTATACGAATATTTACACTTTTTACGCTCATTTGGTGAAACTTCTGAATACATTTATCAAGATTTTCTAACTTATATCATTATTTTAAAACTGTCTAAATTTGTTTACCTGTGGCCCGGTGAATGGGTAGCTGTGAACATACCAAAAGCAGATGCGAACATATGCATAAGACAAAATAATTTTTTTGTGAATAAAAACTGATAAAAACTAATTAGATGCTCTCTTTCTAGTGGTGTGAAATAATTCAATAGATATTTAATGAGGTACAAGAAAGTATTCGTAAAATTATATTGTTGCAGCGTATATGGGGTTCTTTTGATCTTATGGTTAGAGAACTTCAAACTCTTGTCTCTTAGAAAAGTAGAAAATAATTTATTTACAGATCTTCAGAACAACAGAGTCTTCGAAACTCACAAATATTGCTATATATTCAAAAATAACTGCTCAAATCTATCGTACAAGTATAGCTTTAGATCCCAGAGACTTTTTATACAACGTCTCAACACTTAATAACATCCAAAACAACATAAATGAAACTCAAGCAAACTTGCTAACAAACGCCTTGTTCACTCAATGACTGACTGGTAAATAATAACAACAGCTCGTATCGCTCTCCTTATATAGGCTCGCAGTAGGTGCTGGAAATTTCTAGAACCATCTCGAAAAAATCCACGGAACAACATTCAATGTATCAGTATATCAATAGGGTGGTTACCATAGAGTAGGGTGTGATGTAGAATCACATATAGTATTCTTAAATTTTACATTTTTCTAAATTACAGTTAAAAATAATCTTTAATTAATATCTATTTTATCTTAACGCTTATTCTCGATCCCACAATAACTTTTCGTTCAAAAGAAAAGAAAGAAAAACACCTAGCATCTGCTTTATTACTGAAAAACGGCTGTCAGATAAAGAGAATTCATTAAGATGCGTATTTCACCCTTGCTGGAAACAAATAAAAAAAGAATAAAGTTCGAATGTGTTTGCGGTCAGTGAAATTTCATTTTCCTCTCTGCGTAATTTTAAGTATAACTTATTCGTTGCATATGAGTCTTTTTATGTACATAATGGTTGTTATGTCTTTTGAGAACATTTTCCCAAAATATGCTCCTAACGTACGAATTGGCAGTCGGATTCCTTTTTGGCGTATTTTTAGGACTGCTGTTTTCTGGTGGCCCTGCTATTAAATTCAAAATCCTTTTATTGTTTAAGCGTAACAGACATTTTGCGGAGATGATATCAGTCATTTTTCATATGCTTAATGTCGCCAATTGTGTGATGCCAATGTGTGAATTTTTCAGTGAGGAACGAATTGCCTCCCTCTCGCTTCATGAACTCAGTCATGTGAAAACTGTTTTCTTAAAAAATGCGTTCAGGCACCATCCCTAACTTTTCTGTATGAAACCCTTAAATTTTGAAGTTTACTGCAAATAAATAACTTTTTCGTAAAGAGCATTTATTGTCTTAAGCGATCATAGCCTATAACTAGCGAATGCATTTTTAAAAAGAACCTGTCAACATACTTTAAATTACAGATCTACAATATATAGGGAAGGGTTACCATCGCCAGCAATCGCCAAGTTTGTCGCCAACTTGGCGATATATCGCCAAATTTGGCGACCAAAATTAGTCGTCAAAAGTGACGCCAACTTGGCGATATCTCTAATATTTCGCAAAGCTGCCATAGACATTCACTGAAAATAATAGACAAGTGCAGGCCCTGATTACCGAATAGGCACGAGAAGCACGTGCTTCCCCTAGAAAAATTTTGAAGGGGCCCGAAATTGAGAAAACAGGGGGCCCCAAATCTTATGTTGAATTAATTCCATATGAAAGTTTTTCCTTTTTTCTTTTTAACTAATTCATGTATATGGATTTTAAAAAGTTTTTCATAAAAAGTATGTTTAGCGTTTAGCAAATAACTTTTTTATCATCCTTCTATATTTTGCCCGACCAATCAAAGCCCTCAAATTTATCAAGTAGTATTATCATTCAACCAATCAAAATCGAAAGAATCTAGTCGGCAATCATAATGCCCACCAGATTGTGAAGTTAGTTGCTAGGGTGTGACGTCTGTTGACACTGATTCACTGTCTCGTTGCGATGAATTTGCCATGCGATTTGCAAGTAGAATTTGATAAAGCAGTAATGAAATCTCTCAACTTTTAGATCTGTGAAATATTTACATTCAACACCGCTCTCGCTGTGTTTACATGAAGATAGATATAGTAGATAGATATATTATTCTATCTTCATGGTGTTTATCATTAACACGTGCGTTGTAGTTGTATGGATATTTTATTACTCTTTTACATTATAGTTGAATTTTTGCAGAATTTTATTTTGTTTAACTTAATTATTCAGTATGGCTAAAACTAAGCCTCAAAGTCTTTCAGGATGTAGTAAACGAAAAAAAAGAGCAAAAAGACTTGCTTGTAACAAACGATTAAGAGTGGCAATGAACCAATTTGTTTTAAAAACAGAAGACAATAGGGGCGATTCAGAAAACTTACCTGGTGCAAAAATATCTACACCTGCAAAAGAAGAAGAAATTGAAGTTGAATCCACATCAGAGACTGAAAAAAAAATTTCATCTTTTCTCGTTCCTGAAGTTGAAATCCAAGATAGTGATTTTGATGCAAATTTCCAAATCGTAGCTTCTGTTCCTGATGAAGAGATTCCAAATAACTTAGATTCAAATTTTGAAGTTTTGACTTCTGTTCCTCAAAAGTGCGAGCTTAAGAAACAAAACAAATCTCAATGTGAAAATCAGCCAACTTTCACGGAAAATATTTTTACAAATTTGGAATGTCGCCCGTTTGTTTCTAAAGAAGAAACTAAGGAAAAGGAATTAGAATGCATAGGTAAAAATTCAACATTAAAACAAAATGCTTGTGATTCGAATTCTAATGATTTCCTTTCAGTTCCACCTGAAAAGGAAAGTAATACAGAAGTTGAGACTACATTGATGGAAGCAAATCTTGTGCAAAACTTTATAAATTATAGTGATCCTGCTTTGTGGCCTCCCATAACTGATTCTATTAGGGAATATTTTACTAACATAAAACTAGAACAAAACATAAGTTATCTTAGCAACTCCAAAAAAGTAATTGGAGGAATTGAGCGAACATGTTCAAAAAACAATTTCTTTAGATATAAAAAAAATGGAGAATTAGTCAGTCGAGAATGGTTGGTTTATTCACCCAGTGTAAAGGCTGTTTTTTGCTATGTATGCAAGTTGTATGGTGGTTCAAATGATCAAGCGTTATGTAAAGATGGATTTTCAGATTGGAGAAACATTGTAAAAAGGCTCCAATCGCATGAAAACTCAGAATTTCATCGAAGATGCATGTTTTCCTTCTCATCACGATCAAAATCCTCTAATCGTATTGATAACAATCTTGTAGAGCAATTTGAAAATGAATGTGAGTACTGGCGGAAAATCTTATTCAGAGTTGTTGCTGTTATAAAATATATATCGCTACGTGGACTATCTTGTTTTGGAGATGATGAAACTTTTGGATCTGTACATAATGGAAATTTTTTAGGTATATTGGAATTATTAGCCTCATTTGATTCTTTTTTGGCAGATCATATTTATTATTATGGTAATAAGGGTAAAGGCAATGTTAACTACCTATCATCAACAATTGTTACTGAATTCATAGAGATAATGCCAGACAGAGTTCTGAAAGAAATAGTAAAACAAATCCAACAGGCAAAATATTTTGGACTTATTGTGGATTCCACACCTGATATTAGCCATATTGACCAACTTGCTATTGTCTTACGTTATGTAAATCAAGATGAACCAGTTGAGCGATTTTTAAAGTTTATTCCTATTCATAGCCACAGTTCAGAACATTTGCATGAAGTCGTTATAAATTTTCTTCAAAGTTTGAATATTGAGTTGAAATATTGCCGAGGTCAATCATTTGATAACGCTAGCAATATGTCTGGTAAGTACTCAGGTCTTCAAGCGAGGTTAAAAAAAGATTTTCCCTTAATTCATTATGTTCCATGTGCAGCACATTCCCTAAATCTTATTGGCACAAGTGCTGCAGAATGTTGTCATTCAGCAGTATCATTTTTTGGAGTTGTTCAAAGCTTGTACAATTTTTTTTCGGCATCCACACACAGATGGGAGTTAATGAATGAAGAGTCATTATTTGATGCAAGCAATTTGACACTTAAGTCATTATCAGGAACCAGATGGTCAGCTAATGCTGATGCAGTGAAAGTCTTGAAGAAAAAATACATGATTATTTTCAAAGTTCTGGATGCTATTTCAAGCAATGAAAATGAAACAGCTACAACTAGACATGATGCTAAACGTTTACATTCCAAAATGTCAAAATTTGAGTTTGCATTAATGACTGTTATTTGGGACAGCATTCTTCAAAGAATGAACAATGCTAGCAAGACCATTCAGTCTGAAAATTGCAAAATGTCTACAATTGTACCATTGTACAATTCATTGATTAAATTTGTTCAGCATGTGCGAAATCATTTTGATGATTGGGAAAATCAGGCAGAGACTTTGATCGGCAACAGAAGTTACACTGAATCTCGACCAAAGAAAGTGACGAAAAGTAGAATGTTGGATGAAACATCTAGCAAAAATGTTGAACTTTCCTGCAGAGAAAATTTTTTATTTCAAACTCACTATGTAATATGTGACTCCCTTATCAGTGCATTGGAAAAACGAAAGTGTGCATATGTTTCTCTAGAGTCGATATTTGGTTTTATGTGCAACGAAAATCTATCCGAGCTGAACATTAAAGAAAGCGCTAAAAAGTTTCACGATATTTACTCTGAAGATATAGAAGAAGAATTTCCTGATGAATTTTTGCAGTTTAATGAGTTTGTAACAAAAGACTTGCAACCTATACAAAAATTGAAACTTATTAAATCATTAAACATAGAACAGACTTTTCCTAATGTTGAAGTAGCATTGAGAATAATGCTTTCAATTCCCATTTCAAACTGTTCTAGTGAACGGTCATTTTCTGTTCTAAAAAGGATAAAAAATCGCATGAGATCATCACTTTCTCAAAATAAAGTAAGTGGCTTATCCTTACTAGCAATAGAAAGCGACATAACTACTAAATTAGATTTTAATGACATAATTGATGAATTTGCTAGGCGTAAATCAAGGAAGAAGGCAATATAATAAAATATAACAGGTAAAAGTGTTATATTAACTGTTATTTTCAATTTTGTTAAACTGTTATTGTCAACTATTTTCAATTTTGCTTTTATATTTTTAACTTCTTGTATATATTATAATTTTGCACTATTTTTTACACTTAAACAAATCAGCAAGCAGAAAATATTTCTAAGTTTACAGTTTTCAGTGAAAATCTTAATGACCATGCTTAGAGCTGGCTTCATATAATAAATTTATATATTCTTTATTTTCTTGCAAAATTTTAAACTTTGTTTTGGTTGCAGTAGAAAACTTTGAATTTTATGTGCTTAGTAATTTATAAAATTTCATTTATTTTTAAGTTTTTGAGAAGGGTGTACATAATTGCGATTCTTGTCATTTTCCATCAATAAACACTCCATTTAAACATTGCTTAAAATGGAATTTTTGCAATGTTTATAGTACATAAAATGTTTTGATGCAATTTAAAACTTAAATAATAAAATTTAATTTTTAAATTGCACTTGCCAAAATGTAGTAACACCAAAACTTTTATAAATAGCTTCTTTCGCTCCAAACATCATTTCTACAGTTTTATTTTGAAGTTATTTTATTTAATATTTTCAATGTCTAACTCAAAGTATCACTTCTTTCACATTTGTAATATCTGTTACTTACAAGCAATCTGTAGACGTTTGTTGGAAATAATGAGACAAAATTATGCCCTAATACTTTAAATGTTTTATTACTGTTGACCTCCCCTAGAGTTTCAATAAATTTGACAGTAGTAATTACCTGATACCTCTCCCCCTCCTAGCATTTTAAACTATTCATCTAAAATAATTAGGTGTCCATTACTAGAATTTTATGTGTTTTGGAAAATTTTTGTGTACTATTAAATTTTGATTCATATTTGGTTGCTTAAATGTTGTTTACAGATTAAAAAACAAAAAATATTTATTATTATTACTTTTAAGATTACTTGTTTGTCCATTAAACTTGCACATCTGACATAATACAAGATAAAGTAAAAAAACTAAAACCCAACTACGACAAAAAACTACGCTGAAAAAGTATAAAAGTACCCCATGAATACAGGTAAAGTCACAAGCAAATGCTAGTAATATATAGATATATTCAAAATGTACAAGTAAAGCGCTTTTGAATGATACCAAACACGGCATATTTATCTTAACTTTATTTTTTGACGTATGACGCTTCCAGTATTTGGTAGTAGTGACGCACATATCCGTCGATGGCAGCAAATGGGTAATGGACCGATTAGTGGATGAGGTCGTTAGTGTAATGTGTAAATGTGTAATGTAGATTGAAGGTTTCATGTATTAAGATGACCTAGGAAGATTTCTTAATCTATCTAATTCTGATTACTAAGTACCAAAGAAATTAAGAACGAAAAGATGTGAATTATATGCAATTAGCCCATAAATGCAAGTAAAGTCACAAGCAAATGCTAGTAATATATATATATTCGAAATGTACAAGTGAAGCGCTTTAAAATGATACCAAACACGGCATATCTAGCTTAACTTTATTTTTTTACTCTGTATATTTTGTCCGCTAGAGGGCGCCACATTGAATTTGGTGAAAATCTATATAGCCTATAACCAGCGGACAATTAAGACGCTTCTAATGATATGTCATTTGTCGAATTCTGATTAGTGGTTTAGAAGTTACGAGGGAACAGATGAACATACATACATACATACATACATACATACATACATACATAGCCTGTCAAAATCATAACCCTCCTTTGGCTTTGCCGTAGTCGGGTAATAAAAGGCAGCATATTTTTAACTTGTAATAGTTATATCATTGTTAAAACTGATTTTATTAAATTTTCATTAAAAGCAGTTTAGTTTAAAACAGTTGATTCAAGCTACATAGAAATAAATATTTAAAGATAAAAATTTATCAAAAAAGACTATGAATAAGTGAAAACTTTGTTTATTTTATTTATGATTTGTATAATGTGTATAAACTTATTATTTATTTTTTGCTTTTTAAAAACTTATAATAACCAAGCTCTTAACCATTTAGTTTTGGTCTAATGGCTTATTAGAACGGTTTCAAAATTATTCATTGCTGATCATTCAAAAAGATTTTGGCACAGATGTCATATACACATTTTCACGTGCTTTTTCCCCTTGCCAATTTGGGGAAATTTTTGTTTTTCAATATAAATTACATACAATGACAGCAGGTGATTTTTTATTGCAATGTAAAAATAAAATAACATGAAACAGAGAAAGACTCTAGTATTTTAAAAAATAAAATTAAAATAAGAAAATGATAGTTTGAAAAATAATTTAAAGAATTAAAATAAAATATAACAGTAAAAAGGCATGAATTTAAATAAGAAACTTAATCTATCTATATATTTAAAACACCTGGCTGTTTTTTTAGTCATCAGCCGTGAGCTTCCTACTGGCCCGATTTTGATAATTGTTTTTTTAAATGAAAGCTGTTTATGTGTAGATGTGCCCATTCTGTCTAATTTTTAATTTATTTCCATTTTTATATTTTATTTTTAATTTTAAAAGCTTTTTCGTGACATTTCTTCAAAACACTGGCAACAGGTTAAGCTTTTCCCACTATAATAAAAATTTATTTTATTTTATTCCTTTTCACCAATCAGGATCTTGATCTCATCGGTGAATTTGTAATTGCATTTCAAAGAAAAAAATAATGGTTTTCGTAAAATTTAATCCTAATAAAATGATTGCACATAATTATTCACTAATCGCTGTACAATACACAGATTATTTACTGTGTGATATTATTAAGTATTATGTAAATAAAATAACAGAAAATAAACTTTTATAAATATAATATTTAAAGCGAAATTTTGTCGATGGAGAAAATGTCGTCATTGAGAAAACAGATAAGTTTGTTCCATGAATATAATACACATTGTTATAGCTGTTTCAGTGATGATGTCATATTCACTGACTTTTATTCCTACATTTAAATAAACTGAACTTCTATTTATTTAAAGGTCCGCGATGTGCACGAATGAAAATATATAAACTGCGCCATTTCCATTTAATTACAATAAATATTTTATGAAACTAAGGAATTTTTAAATAACTGCATAAGTCACGCTTTTATTTCTGAAAAGGACGAGTGTTTCAGAAGGTGTAAATGATGTCATATTAGAAAAAAATATCCTGTGATATAACGGTATTACGATATTTCTATTTTACATAATATCATAAATTAATTAAAATCATTTTGTTGTATTAAGTTATTATTTAAAATAAAAATAAAATGTTTTCTGCTTATCAACAACAAACACAAAAATTTTGTTCTTTTTTATAACAAAGATATCGTTTTTCTTTTCGTTGTCATGACAATAAAATTAATTTTGACAAGTTCATGGAGGCTACAAATCAATAAATAAATTAAATTTATTGCAAGTGCTATAAATGTTTAGTGGATTGGTTATGCAGTTTAATTCCCTGTTTCTATAATAATTAAAATATTTTATTGATACTATAATTATTGTAGATTTACCAAGGTATATTTAAACGGAGAAAAAATAAACTATGAAAATATTTTTGAATTCGTCTTCTGAGGTATTATATTAACTTCCTAAACAATTTGGCATTTAAATAATGTTTAATGTTTAGAAACCACATTAAAAAAAGATTTGTAGCTGAAGTTAAATCCAACATAATACTTTATGAGCTGTTTTCCTTATTTTTTATTATTATCTGAAGTTTGTGTATCTTCATCATGAAAGATTTTGTTATCCCTATTTTAAGAAATGGCAATTGTTTATTTCGCTCTGTATATTATTGTGTATTATAAGACTGACATGTATCACATCCAATATATACTCTTTTCCGTCGAATTTCGACGGGTGCAGCTAGTAAGTTACTAAAACAGTAAATATAATTTTCACAATAAATCTTAAATATTAACACTTGTAGCTATATTGAATGCATGCAGCTATATCATTTATTATTTATTATAATCATATCAGAAGAACATTTATAACATATAAATCCATATTTAAGCAAAATTTGTTAACATATAAAGATTTAAACAAAATATAAAATGCTAAATTCATTAGGCGAGATATCAACTAACTAGGTTTACAATAAGAAACAAAAATACCGGGTTACAATGTTTGGCGTAAAATCGCCAATTTTAAAAATATGTGCAAATGTGGTGCGTATATGATATCTGTGCCAAGATTTTAATTAAATGTACTATCAGGAAAAAAACTTTATTTTAATAATGAATGAGGGATAATTTACTTTCTCCTTTAATAATTGCTTTAATGTTCCAAATATTCTAGATATTCTCTCTTGTTTCATTTTTTAAGTTTGAATTTTCCATTTTATTAAATTATCCATTTCATGAATTATAGCTAATATCTATAAGATTTTGAATGTTTCATTTTATGTTTTTACTGTATCAGATTGTGGATGTTGTTTCTGTTCGATGTAATAAATTTTTTTTTCAAAAAAAAAAAAATATATATATATATATATATATATATATATATATATATATGTATTGTTATTACTGCATTCCATTATTTATTTTCCACTATTTATATATCATTTGTTTAATGAAATATATGTGAAGTCAGCTGAGCCACCATAATATGGCGAGATTTTGGGTACGTAAAATTTAGAAAGGTCTTCTCGAATGGGGGGGGGGGGGGGCTGAATGCCACTGTGCTTCCCATAGCTTCAGAGGTTAATCGGGCCCTGGACAAGTGTGCTTGATAACAGAGACAATGAAACAAAAACTAATATTAGTAAAGAAATGGAGCTTAATAAGATTATTTACATTATTTTACAGTACAAACACTAACTATTTACAAAATTCGTAACACTATATTGATATATCCACTCCTTTTGAGTAAAGAATAGCAAAGCTGTGTTACTTTTATATAAGTTATTGAATAATTCTGTTATTCTGTTTTTACTTTTTTTACTTTTACAAAATTGTGCACCATGATTTTAAAAATTGGTGAAATTGCGATTTAAAAATTTTCTGATTAACATAGTACTACTTATCACATCTTTTGGCCAACTAAATTTTACTTTCATAATATAAAATATCCAACAAATATTCTAATAGGAGTTTAAATATATTGATTGTGAAATTCTTTTCTAAAATGTAAAAAGTATTTTGATTTACATGATAAAAATTTATTTTTCCTTTCAACAGCTTGATTTCGCAAATCACAGAGTTTTTTTTTTCTTTTTCGTCGACATTCGATGACTCAGCTATTTATACATAACGATAAAAAGTCGTCAGTAATAACTGAGATATTAACCCTTAAAGACACGGACGGTTTGGACATACATAATGACAGGGGGTGACGTACTCTATGTACCACCGCGTTTAAATCCTAGATACCTTTTAATGATATATTTGTATAATGTAATTCCCAGTAGCAGTATAGAAACAATCATTAAAAAACTAGACTAATTTAATAAAAAATTATCACATAAATACTATGGAATTTCCGACTAATTTTTATTTAACGGATTTCTCAATACGCCTCCTGTGTCTTTAGAAGATAATTCGTAAAATTATAAAAACTGTTTCCATGTGGCCTATATGGAAAAACGCCACACGGACCAAGGCAGCGTTGCAACTATGCAATCTCTTTTCGAAGCGCGCTTAGCACAATGCCAAGTTTAAAATTTGAACAAGGATTTTGATGTAGATACACTTTAAAAAGTAAAGATTATTACCACGCTGAATTTAGATTTGTGAAATGCCAAATAAAAATTTAAATATGCACTGCTTTTACTTTCAGTACCGAATTAAGTTCATACAAAAAACAGTTTGGATAAGATTTAAAAAAAAGTTATACAGAACTGCTATATTTGATATTATTTACGGTTTATATTTCTTCTAACTTTAATGGTATGCCTACTCATACTTTTATAGTATATACAGCTATTCTCAACCCTACGTTGTTTGATATTTCAAAGTCTTATCTTATTATTCTTTTAGCACCGATTTTTTTAATATGAAACGTTTTCATATCGAAACAATTCATATCGAAAACATGTTATTTAATTAAATCTTGTCAGAATTATGACTAAAGCGACAATATTAAGCTCTTTATAAAACATTAAAAAACACATAGTTGAAAAAAATGAAGCACACCCAAAAATAAATAAAAATTCATCAGAAAAAGATTACATAGAAATACATATACTTATAATTTTATTGGAAATTTAATGCAATAATAAGTATATGGCTTTAAAAAAATTTAATTTGATGTGCAACTTTACTTCAATAGATGAAAAAAATTATATAAATTTATTTTCAAAACAAAACTGATATAAATTTTTAAAAGGGCGTCTATAAAAAAATTATTTTTTTATTTATAATTTTTTTAAATATTTTTTAATATTATTAAATCTTTAAAATTATAGAGTGAGTTAACACGTTCGCTGCCATATACATGAAGATGTGATGATAGTTAATGCCGCACTGTAGAAGTGGGTTTTTACCAGAAGCCGATTTACTTTTTAAAACAAAGAACCAGTGAAAGATTTTCCCGCGCCAGCGCGTGACTGGCTACTGGACATCATCCGAAATCACGTGCTGGCACGTGAGTGGCCCCCTAGCGTTGGCGCCATATCACGCGCTTTCGCGTGAGCGGCAGCGAATGTGTTAACAATAGAGTTCAGGAGTTACAATAAAAAGTTAATTTAAATACCAGTTTTGACTACTTTACTAATTGTAACTTTTGTAGGTATTTTATTTAATTTTTTTTTCAATAACTAATTTTTATTGAAATTCCACGCTAAGCTCTAAAATTTTAATCTTATAGTACAAAACCTCAAATCCGGAGGTACAAAATTCGAAATTCTGTAAAACTCGAAACAGAAACATTCTTTTTCTTCTTTTTAAATCGCAACGGAGCGAAAACAAAAGCGTAAAATCGCAGAAGACAAATCTACTATATCAGGATAAAAGACTGAAACCGAATTCTTTTTATGTACGTCAAAATATTGCTGCCGAAAAAAAAAAATTGCATAGAAAAATTTCCGAAAAATAAAAAAACTGCTCTATAAATTTCGAATAATTTTTATTGAAAATCGAGACATTTACTTTATTCGCTAAAATATTAAAATCAGATTCTTTTTACTAGTGTAAAAAAAATCGCCGTGAAATTCGAAAAAGTTAAAAACCGCATAAAAAATGCTATAATTGTGAGTTTATCTTTTTTTTTAAATATATTTCGCCATTAAAATAGCTGCTTTAGTATTATATTTCTCTAGTTAGTATTACAAATACTTTCCTGACGTAAATAATTTGCGAGGTATAGAAGGAGTATAGGGACATATAGATTGATTACTACTGTTCTGCAAATGATTTAAAATTTGGAAAAACCCGAATTACGGAATCTCAGAGACTTTAAAGATTCCGGATTTCGGATTGTAATATTATAGCAAAAATTTTCAAAAAATTTTAAGAACATCTCGAAAGATTTTATTCAGTTTGTTTTGAGTAAAAAAAGAAATCTTTAAGCAAATGTATCAAGTTGCGTATCAAATTAAACCTCATCGAATTTTCTTTAAAAAGAGGTGTTATACAGCACTATAAACTTTAATCGATAAATAGGAAAAGTTTACGCAAGCCAAAAAATGTTTTCAAAGTTTTTAAAATTGCGTGAAAGTTCTGTAAGATTGTACACATGTATAATATCTAGTTTATATTGCGATTTAATAGTAATTTTATTAACAAATAGTGCTCGAGCCCACACAATAATTTATTTTTAGTCTACCTGATTTCCATTATTGAGCTATTTTGTTACTTATTTTATAATTGCTGGAAAAATAATTCCTTTCATTGAAAATCACTGTTTGAAAACACCGTAACGATATCAGTGACATGCACATAGGATTGAAATCTAACCTATTTAATCTAACCTAAATAAGCCAGTTAAAATATTATTGTATCTATATGATAGGAGTTGTGGGAAATGAATGATTACAAGATAAAGGCTTTGCAAATATATCGCTATCAGTTTAGGGGGAAGGGGGGGGGGGTAACACATGATATCGTGAGATATCTGTAGGGGGCGAGGGTTTTGTCTTTTAATTTCAATATCTTTTTTTTTTCCACCAAAATTTTGTTTTTATTTGCACATGATCTTTGTTTCAAAATATTGTGTTATTTTTTTTAGCCTGTTGTCTAAAATTATGGAAATGCAAAATTATTATTAAAATCTCTAAATTATGATAATATTATCTAATCCTGAAATCCATCAAAGTTTAACATTCCTATTCTTTTGTCATATGTATGCATTTATACTCACTGTTCGAGAAACTATATGGGAAGTATATTTGTATTGAAGCTTGTGTTTACTAATATGTAAAAGAGAAAGAGGAAGAAGTTTTCCAATTATTTTGTCGATTAGAATTTCTCCCCCCCCCCTTTTCTCCGTGCAGGGCAAGTCCAACAAGACACTATTGCTGTTGAATACATTATGTAACAAAAAGCTATTATACAATGTTTTTAAATAGTAACTATTTTTTTTAGTATTATTTGAAAGAAAGTGATTGTTTATTGACTTCTCTTCATTTGATTCAATATAGTATGCTGAAAATAAATGTAAATAGCTTTGCATATCACTCCAAATAAAAGAATAAATTAAAAAAAATCGACATTGATAACATTATCATTACTTGAAGGGGGGGGGGGCAAGAAATAATAACGTATGATTTACAAAAGTGGGGGGGGGAAGCAAAATTACCAAAAAAATTGATAACATTATATATGCACAGCCCCACAAATGTGTACTTCACAAAGAAATTCTCAGAGAATGTAATGAGATTCATTCTTTTTATGCATTACAATCTAACATTTTAGTCTAAATAAATGCATACAAAAGTAGCAATGCTAGGCTGTATCAAACTGAGATTGGCTATTTTCTGAAACCGTTCCGTATTAATTTTTCATCGGAAAGGCACAAACATAACAGGCGTTCAGAAATAAAGACCAAATAGAGTTTTCTGCTTTCTTTGTGTGTGAACATGTGTCAGACATTTAAACCTAATTTTGACATGAGTCATTTTTTAGTCCTTAGAATTTTAACTTGTTATATTCACAATATAATGGCAAGTGTAAGAGCCCATAAAATGAAAAACTTACATGAGAATTTAATAAAATCACAATTTGATATTCTGTTTAAGAAAAATTCTAACTTCACTATCGTTACTTTCCTATCCATCTCCTTATCTTCAATAAAAACAAAATGCCCATGTAATTTTACCCTGATATAGTCGAGCCCATCCAATAAATTTTTTTAAAGCTTGCGTCACTGTATACATACATGATATACAGCTCATATTCAAAATATTAAAACTTTTTTTTATTATTATTTTTAATTTTTTTTTCAACAAATTGAAATATCGTTTGGTAATTTAATGTCTTTTAATGCAAATATGCAAACGATATTTTTTCCTTTAGAACTTAGGGCGCGTTCAGCACAACTTACCGGACACTTACCGATAGTAGACAAGTACGAAATGAAAATCAAGGCGAAGTGTGACGTCAGCTACAATTCAACAGGATAGTTTTCATTGGTGCTACAATTTGCTTTCGTAATGCCCTAAAATCGGTCGGTAACATTGGTTACTTTAGTAAGCTGCGCTGAACACGCGCTTATTGTTGATTAAACTTATTATCTTAAATTTAATGTCATTTTTGAAAAGATTAATTGAACAAAATTTTTTTTTAAAAATCAAAATATTAGAATATTTATTCAAGTGGTTCAAAATATTGGATTTTTTTACATTAATTCTCTTTTAATTATCACCAATTCATAACTCTTGGCTAATTTATTAAATTCAGACGATTTTATTTAAAATCAGTATTCTTTTTGCAATTTGTTTGCTTTTTCATTTTAAAAAAGGTCGTGTAAGCGATATTTCTGAATCTATTAAACTTCATATGGCTGATTTGTATCGGCACGGTAAAAATCAATTTTATATAGAGAATTACTTACATTATTCGCAATCAAGCATTAGTAAAATATTAACACAATATTCAAAAAATGGAAAAATTCAAAATGATCGCCAAAATGCCGGCCGGAAACCCAAAACATCTGCTACAGATGACAGGAAACTGAAGTGTAGAGTTAAGAAAAACCGTTTTAAAAGTGTGCGATTTTCACAGCGAAAATGGAAAGAAGGAGGTGAAGTTTCTACATTGGCAACATTAAGATGTCTCCATAAATTTAAGTTTGAATCTCGTGTACCGAAAACAACAAAACCTCTCATGACTGCAAAACAAAAGCGTATAAGATTGAATTGGTGTAAATCAAGATGTTTATGGGGCGAAGAAGATTGGAAAAATGTATTATTTAGTGATGAAAGTATGTTTTGTATTTCATATGGTAATCTAATCAAGTACTTGAGTTTGCAGAATAAGCAAAAAGCATTTGATAAAGAATGCCGTAAACATTCCATAAAATTTGTGTTCCGTGAAAAAAAAATTTTCTTATTACTTTTTCTTTTCTCAAGTACTTTTTCTCAATTATTCTAAAATTTTTAATAAGCTGCATATCATCTGAGAAAATGGTTTATAAAAGTTTTATTAAAATCTGAAATGGCTAAGAATTTTGTTTAGTTGGATTAACATGGGATTATCCATTTTCTGTAGTACTGTTAAAAAATTAAAGCAGACAGCTGATAATAATAAAAAAAACCGTAAATTTTAATTCATATTTGTGATTCACTAACCTTATAACTACTTTGTTTTCTTCTTTGAGGGATACATTAATTGTAACAGCTGTTGATCTTGTAAGCGGGTGCGGCTACAGGAAGCTTCTAGTGAAGACTTACAGATAAGCGAAAGTAATTTGAGAAGAGGTCGTCTTTATTATATAGTGAATAATCTTAAATATTCAGAAACAAATTTAATCTAAAAGGAGGTTAATAATTTCAATAAAATTTTAAAAGCAGCTTTCATAGATATAATAAAGGCAATCTTTAATCCAAAAATAGTAAATATATTTACACTTAAAAAAGGCTTCGCAATAAAATTTTTAAATTTTGAAAGAACCCACATGATTATCAAAATTTAGTTAATCTTGATGTTTCAGTAAACGTGATTCTTTGAAGAAAAATATTTTCATGGATTATTATACTTAAAAAGAGATATTCGTGAAATAATTTTGTTTATTTCTAATTTTTTTTAATGTAGTGTTTTACAATTATCATGCTTCTAAATATATTTCTTTAAAAAGGTATTAATTTTGTTTGTATAACCTGCCTGAGACAAGCTGAGATAACATGAGAAAATGTATATGTATACGCATGCAATTAATGAAAAAATAATTAATCACAGATATTAACTATTTTCAAAGCGCAACTTTTTACCTGATAAAATAATAATTAAAGATATTAAAATACATTTATAAATAGGGAAATCAATGCTTTTATACTATTTTTTTACTGGATGGAGCTTAATAAATCGTACTAAAATAAATTATAGATCTATAAATCACATTTTCAATAACATCTTTTTACAAATACGTGATTCGTAAACAACGAATATAAAATGTACAGTACAAGTGAAATGGCAAAAAAATTATACATTTCATTACAATAAAAGTTATGAATCGGAACATAAGTTCAAAATTAAAAGAAGTTAAAAACGCATAGACAGTGCTTACCGTTAATTCACTAAAACTAGTGCTATATTATTATCCATTATTCAAATATTTAATATCTATCATAGATTCATGGAAAAGAGTACATACAATCGAGCCCGGTTCAGGTCTATGCGTTTCAAGAGAATGAACAAAAGTCGTATATTAACCGCTTCCTTGATTTGCTCGTACATCATACGGGTAACGTGTTTTTGCAATCATGGTTTGTCCGTACCAAGTGAGGGTATCCATATTCCAATCATGATTTATTGTTCACACAAGTACATTTTTACTGTAAATTTTGCATTATTTAATTCGAGCATTTTCCTAATTCAATTATGCAAAAATTTCTGTTTTGAAAAATCGTTGATAAAAGATTAAAAATTCTGTAAAAGACATGGGAAAAATAGGCATTATTTCACAGCTTTTTCCAATAAAATATTATCTTTTAAATCAAAAATTGTATCATTTTGGAATATTTAGATTAAAATTTAAGTGTGTTGAATTTTAACGCATTATATTTTTTATCAGAACGACTGGAGAGTAAAAAATGAAATTATACGGCTTTATTGGGGATTAATACATTACAACCAAAATTAAAATAATTTTCAGCTATACCAATTTTTCTTAAAACTAGATAATATATATATGTGTGTGTTTGTGCGTGTGTATTAAAGCTTTGAAAGACAAACTAGTTATGTTTAAATCATAAGTAGTACTCGTGATAATGAGTACCATTATAATCTGTCCTTTTCATTTATAAAACAATTATCCTTATTATTCTATGTGTAAAAATATTGTTAGCATAGAAAAAAAATAAAGAAATCATAAAAGAATTAAAAAAAACCCAGTCGTATTTGTTCCCCTTTTTTGCCTACAATATGCATTTTAAAACAAAGTAGGGGTATAACGTACATTTAAACCTCACTAACAATATTTAATCATAATAATTTTATGAGATATCCGGTCTGAAATGAATTTGTTTATCTCTCTCAACTACAGAAAAAGATACACGAATCTGAAGTCAAAGATTGTTAGTACGCGGGATCAAAGAATTGCACTGCTGCTAATTTTGCGGGTTTTGTTTAAATTCAAATACCAACCACTGTTTCCGATTAGCAATGTTTGCCTTTATTAACATTTTATTAAATAAAATAAATATTAATATTGGGAAACAGTGTTTTTTTAAATATTTAAAAAAAATGGTAAATTGGCTAGACTGGAAGAAAGACAAGGAATTTGGAATTGATCAATGAGTCTATCCAACTCTGGAACATATTTACTTTTAAGCAATTAGGTTTTGTGACGGTTTTATTCATGGTTAAAATATACTAAAAAAGTAGAACTAAAGATGGATATAATGAGTTACATCAAAGGTATAAAAAAGTATAAAAGTATCTAAGTGTTTTGTATTAATTTAACTCTTGAACAAATGAATTACATATATTACTTACAGCTCAAAGAATACACCAATGTCTTTTAAACAAACTATAACGATTATTTAAAGTAACTTATGCTCGATCAACTAATGTTGATTGTTTTACTGTGATTCATATCTACCCATTTTATTATCTATCGTAAAAATGAAAAATCCGAGTAGGAACTTTAATGTAATCGTCGGGCATCCGAAGACTGATAATGCATGTTATACTTGAAAAATGATCACACATAACAAAAGATTCTGACAACAATGACCTGAAATCCGATTGATCGAGAGTGTTCAACTGATAAAATTATTTTTATATCATAAAGATCACAAATTCAAAATATTCCTAAAACTTCAATCGATTCTGAGGTTAATGAATTCAATAATGCAAGAAGTAATAGATAATTCTGATAATTATGGTAAAATAAGTATAAAATGAGTATATAAATCAATTCCAAGCCAACATTACCATTTTTAGTTTAACATCGAATATGTAATATATATTTTTTCACATTTGCAATGCATTTTACAAAATTTTGAATAGTCAAAATCAACAAAATCCATTATATTCAGCATAGCTTCTGTTTATGTGTTCACTTTTTTGTTTGTTGCATATTTGATCTTGGTCTGTTACATGTAAGATTATTTATTTTTAATTATTGCAGAAAAGTCAAATTTTCTGACAGACGTCCGTAACTCCCTCCGAATGAAAAAAATATTTTTCTGATAATATATTATACTAGCTGCCCTTGGCGACCAGTTTGGTCTCCCTTTAATGTATGCAAAGCATTGTATCATATTAATTTTATACATAATTTAATTTACTTGCGCGATTCTTTAAGGAATCGGAAATTCTGCTAGAGAAATCAAGAACTCTGTTTTTCATCCCAGCCGGGCGCAGGGGATAAATCGCCAAACATTGCTCCCCTGGCATTTTTTCATCTTTCATAAATTTCATTTAAAATATAACTCCTTTATACTTTTCAGTTACAATACAAAAACTTTATTTTTTAACTAAAACGTTTAAAATTCATGACTTTTATTCATTTATTTATTTTTAAGTAAAAAAGAAGGGAAATAATAATAATAATAATAATAATAATTTGAAGCTCCATAATTGCAACGAAAAAAAGATTGCAGAAAAACGTAAAGAAACAAAACAGATTCACCACTACCTATGAATGAGATGCGATTCATTTGGGCGTTCCCATTGAACAATTAACAAATAATCGTGATTTCTGTGCCACATACGTTAGCGTAATATATATATATATATATATATATATATATATATATACATATATATGCTATAGTTTTATAATTAATATAGGTAAACATTAAGGTAATGCCAAAAGTATGCTAATTCCCGTTTGTCTGTTTCAAACTCATTTTTTTAATCAATTATTTACATTAAATAAATTATTCTATCTTCTAATATCGGATATTAATTGTAACCATTTTTGAACTAAATAATTATTATTTATTAAATAAAGTAAGACCATTTTTTCTTCCAACTGTTAGCCAGTTACAAGAATGATTGGTCAGGATTTAGAGGCATGGGCTCGTCCCAAACAAAAGCTTTCTTGGCCCGGATCTGAATAAAAATTAAATTTTCAGCCTCGATCGGTACAGAAATCAATGAAAACAAACCAACGAAAATAAATTAAATGAGATCCATTTCGGACCAATTTTTACGAAAAAATTCAAATTTTTCTTCGTGCAGCACAGTTTTAATTAAATTCGTGAAAGTCATATCTATTGAAAATGGCTCAAATTTTACATTATTTTATATCGGGCCGATCGGCCCACTGAACTTTTACCGGCCCGTTTATTATTTTGTTTATCACACTGCACTGTTAAAAAAAATAATCCTGATTTTCCGGTTAAGAAAATTACAATTTTATCAAAAATAAATAAATAAATAAAATAAAATAAAATAAAATAAAATAAAATAAATAAACAATGTGAAATTGTCAAAACACATGAAACATAAATTTTAAAGATATATATCTAACTACGGGCTTAGAGATTGAAATAATCAGAATAAAAAAAGCTGCTGTAAGAAGCAAAAAATTTTGGTGATTTCTTTGGCGTCTTTTAACAGTTGCTGAGACTAGTACGATAGTATCTGTTGGGGGATAGAGCAGAGTCAAATGCAGTGTTTAAGGTCTGTGGTGCGACGTGAAGAATATGGCACATTTATGAAACAGTTCCAATTAGAAATAACATATCCGTTTATTTCATTCATCTCGAATGTTAAACTTAAATAAAACTATTTACATAAAACTCCAGCATTTACTGGGTACTTCGTTGTTTAACATACATCCATGGCAAAACTGCTTCTAAACTGCAGAGAGCAAGAACTAAACCCATCGGTTATATCGTCTGTCCATCACAGCACACACATATGGGGATGTTTCACATTCTAATTATACTTACTCCGTACATAAACTGAAAGTAAAATTATGCATACAGTCACAGGTAATAAAGAGAGTGCCCTTACGACCGAAATGCAAAAAGAAAAACTAGATCGGAACGATCACTGCTGAACAAATTTAGAGGGACAAGATTTTGTCCAGATTTCCAACAGTATCGCTTTTAATAATTTTAAAAACTTTGAATAAATTATCAACATTTTTCATATAAAAATGCAATTTTGGTGTTGTAAGTGGAAAATCTAAAAATATATACATATTAGCATAAAAAAAAAAAAATCTATACTAAAGTAAAACTTTTCAACAATAATCTGTAGCTCGGAACCCCGGGTTGAGACATCTGGGTTATTGACTAAATATAGACTAAATATAGACTAAATATATTATATCTGAAGTGTTTTGTTTAGTTCTCAGACTTTTCAAGCTAGTTCAGTATTCAATTATTACTAAAGAAAAGAAACACGATGTATGTATTTCCTAAAATAAGTAAGAAAAACAGTGACTATTTCTATTTTCATCTAACTACATTTTAATATTCTAGGACAAATTTCCGAGAATGCATGATAACATTTCGGACACGCAATATGTTAAATACAGTTTAGTTCCTTCGGGATTCAGCGTTCATAACACAGCTTTGCCACTCTTGAATATTTAAATAGCAATATGGAATAATCAGCAGGTGTAAAAGGAGTATACAGCATTTCAAAAACACCCTCTATGACGACGCATTTAATCATTTTATTAATGAAAGGCAAAAAGAAGATTAATTTTTAAAAAGCACATTATAAGAATAACAAACAGAATGAACGATAATCCTGTTTCAACGAAAAACTAGTCGTTGGGGGCCACCGTAACACTTACCCATCATAGATATGCATAATATAAAATATGAAAATAAAACATGTGTAAACTATTTATAAAATGCATAGCAATTCCAAAAGAATGCTTAAACGTACATTTAAATACTTTTCATATGCATAGTAATGCTCTATAATGAATTGCTGATACACCCATTTCGACAAATTATACAAAACGCCAAAATACTCAAATAGTACGGGATTGAGTAAAAAAAAAAAAAAAAAAAACCTTATAACTCAAAAAAAAAAAAAAAAAAAAAATATTAGCTAAGCTATCAGTATATTGCGCCGAACTAAGCGTCTCATTTCCAACTAAAATATATCTTTGTATAGAAATTTGAATGAAATACAGGGTCATGAAAAATTGAAGAATGTGGAAAACAGGATTACCCGAATGACAAATTTTGTAAATCCGTCAAAAAAAAATTTTTTTGATTTTCAAAACGAGTGCAAGACTTACCCTATACTACGTATGATGGATAAGTAATTATAAAACTGTTACGCATTTCACATTAATCAAAGATAGTAAAATGAATAAGAAACTAAACTATATTAAATGCTGATTATAGTACATTTTCCAACCTAATATTTTCTGTTTTTACACAAAATGTGTGTTCTTGAATAGATCGTATAATCACTAATCGGATGCGCCAATCCAAAAAATTTTTACTTTCTCATACTTCATTATACTTCTACAAGTCAAATTGCACGTCAAGCGTAGCAAATGAGGTGTGTTCGTAACTATAACGAAATTTTAAAAACATTCAGATCTTGGTGTAATAGTACAATATAATAGCTGAAATCTTTTGTGTGCCCCTGTTAATACTATCTACTTTCTATTATACAGAAAGTAACTTGTAGTAAATCTCAGTACCTTATATAAATTTCATAAAATGAGAAATAGTTTAATATAATTAAAACGCGCCCCAAACAATGTTGCAATAAAATACTTTAGTATGGTTTTAAAAAATAATAACAAATATTTCTTTGTAACGCAAAGAATATTAATTATTAATTAATTATACACTTATTATTAATTTACAGGACCATACAAATTACAAATTGTACAGAATGTATATTTTAGGACATACTTCAGAGATGCGTATCAATTTTATTATGTTCGAAAGAGTACCATCATTGAAATGCACTTGAAACTTTTTTTCATTAATCGTAATGTAAAGGAATACTTTTAATTGTCCCTGTCATTAAACTATTCATCCGATTTTCATAAAATTTGAAATGATTAGACAAAATTATGCAACAATTATGCATTTTAAATTCAAAACGATTCGGTAGGGTAGTTTTTGCTATGTTATATGCGGACAGAAGAACAGACGGACAAACAGACAGAAAAATGGGCTGACTGAACTGCGACTATAGGTGCTACATAAGGGAGGTAAATGTAATATTGTAAAATAATACCAATTTTTAAACAATGGTAGATTTGAGAAGGATAATATTTATAATAATACAGAACTATTGTTATTTATTTCTTTTTTTTAAACTGATATCATTTATATACTTGAAAATCAATAAACTGAAAATTATATACATAGTTATACAGCTTAAAATTAGTTTCAAATTATATAGATATATATATCCCAGTTGATATTGTTTGAGATTTATAAATTTTTTGTTGTTATTTTCTAAATTAGTTCAATTAATTTTCTTGTAATTAAACAGATGCAATTTACAAAATCATTTCAACAGGCAAATGATTACAAACAATATCGTTAAATTAAGTAAGAAAAGCTACTGTCGAAATTCTGAGGCTGAAAGTTTAATGAAGACTTTTGAAATTTGGTTTGTTTTCTCTATTTTGTAATATATTCATGTAAATTGAAAGCAATATATATACTGTACACTAACTTTTAAAAAGTTTATTGTTTAATATTTCTTATGAAAATATAACTTAATTTTAGAAACATCTGTGAAAGTTCAATTTTCCAGAAAAAAGAGCTTGTTTCCGTAACTTCAAAATTTCCAGAAATTTTACATCACTTTTCTGAGTACGATATAAAAAAAGAGTTTAAACAACCTCTTTTTTATAAAAAACTATCGATTTTTTTTTTTACACATAACCACTAAAAAATATAACTTCATACAAAAATGAAATTACACAACATTAGTCTGAATTTAAAAACAGGAGAAGGAGGAAAATTCGTTCATTGCAAATCAAGCTTCAGAATAAAATTTTTTGATATATTTATCAATTATTTAAATTTCGACTCTAAAACAACATCACAAAAGTTTTTACATTACATGGATCATATGACCCTATATAATAAAATAAAAAGCAGGAAAAAAAAGTGAATATTGATTTTTTGATTTGTTTTATGAAATAAATTCGCAAAAATTGGCATATCATATTTTTGGAATGACAGTTTGTCTTATCAGCAGCCACCGATGTCCAATTTTGTGAGTATTCCTGAAGGTTAGTGATAAAGAATATCACTTTTGAAGTACAATTTATGACGTCACTACATAAAATTCAAAGCTACAGGTATATGTTTACAATGTTTTAGACGGCTTCAAGGAAAAACAAGAAATAAAAAAAGGATGGGCCAAGCATAGTTTATAAAACACTTTCCAACACTTTCAGAATAGCGTAACGGAACTTCACTAGTTAGTAAGGGAAAACAAGATATGTTGAATAAAGAGTTTTGAAAACTTAATTTAAGCAATTACCGTTTCTAGTCCGAAGATACTCTGAATTATTCTACGCAGACCTGTATATGATCAATAGAATCATACACAGAATCAGAGACCTTTAAAAGTTGAAGAATTCTCCCTTGCATTTTGCATTTTTTAAATGTCTAAAAATATTATATTAACCCTTTGCTCTCAAAAGATGATTCTCACTGACCACTAGTGTCCCGCGCAAATGGGTGCTCGAAATGCTCTGGACACTGTATTTTAAACTAATTTTCATCGCTTTATCTAATGACCTAATCGAATAATCTGTGATAAAAGAGAGCGAAATGAAACTGTAAGATATGAATGGTATTCAAAACATCCCGATTTACGAAGGACACCTACCACACTAGTGGTGAGTGAGAATAACATCTCGAGTGCAAAAGATTAATATAAATTTTAGTAAGAAAAAAAGTTAGCATCAGAGGTGTTTAGACGGGAAATAAGAGGTACTTAAAAAAAAGTTTATATTTCTGGTTGTAGACCTTATAAGCTTAACATTAAAGTAGTACAAACGGACGGATAATGAAATATTATGCCCTTCGAAGCAAAAACTATCACTTAATATCAGCAAAAATTTAACTTTATACAAAAATGTGAAATATGTACTAAAAACATTAAAAAAAACACGAATTTTTTGACCAGAGGATTTTCAAGCAAGAAAATTATGGTCACTATTTCAACCGTCTCACCGCAGCGAACTGATATATCCGTTCAGTAATCTGCAGGATTCACCGCAGTAGAGGAATTACGTAAATTAATATAATTCAGTTTTAAGAAATCAAGTTATGATTTATATTCTGGAGGCTAACCTATACGTAATTAAAAAAAATGTATTATGCTGGAAAAAAAATTTTTTAGCATTTAAAAAAATTGTAGCAAAAACAATATTACAATTTTATCTTTTTGCTCGGCGGTCAAATGAATTTTCCATTTTTTGCTATTTTCAACCTATTTCAACATTAAATTGAGAATTGGTATTTGAGCAATTAAAAATATATTAACAATTACCTAATTATGATGGATAAATAAACCAACTATATAACACGCACTGGTAAATCCAAGGAGCAAAATAAATACTGTTGAATTGGTAGAAACCAACATTCATTTCCTTCTTTAGATAGACACAAATTAACAAGGAATCAGTAAGATTAGCTATACGATTATTCACCAATACGATTATTCACTCTCGAGCTAAAAACGGAAAAGCCAAAGCTCTAAAGTTCATCCATATGATTAGATATGCAAATATGTTCATTTTATGCAATAATATGCAAATTATATTTAATATACGATCTCGCTTACTAGAAACTTCCGTTCGGCTCTTTGAAACTTGTCAACCGGATTCAACTGTGTATTTTAGATATCGGAACGCGATAAACTGCAGATGACTACAGTCAGAAATAATTCCTTATGTGATCCTGATAAATTTAGAGTTTGTTAATACGTTTCAAACCTATTCAAAAAAAGAGAACAAAGAAAAGAAAAAAAATGTATTTTTACTTTTTCTATCTTAACATGTTCGCTGCCAAAGATGAGATTCAACATTACTGAGACTACGAGTATTCTCGTAGTTGGCAAGCGAACGTATTAAAGAAAAAAGTTATGCATTGGTGAAAATTATCGACATCTTGTTTTCAATTGATTTATAGGTTTTTGAACACGATTTGACCCCACTCCCCCCCTCTCTCTCTCTCTTCCTCCCCCTCTCTCTCCCTTTACGTAACTTGATAGAATTTTAGTGGACATTGTCTCAAGAATTAGAGCACAGAATGTAATCAAACTCCAAGTACAATTAGACATTCGTATAAATTGGTGCTGATTAAATTTTGGAGTAAATCGTCCAACAGGTAGTGCTACTATACTGCTATCTTGCATTTTCTCTTATTACCGTGGCAGACATATCTGAAACTATACTGTAAAAAAGGCCTATAGAGTTACCAAAAATTTCCTAGAAAACTGGCATGTATAGAATTTTTTTATACAACTGCAACAAAAAATAACTTCATGTAATAGATTTATGTTAAAAAAAACCTGTAAGATTACAAAAAATTTTTTAGGAATCCGAAGGCCTAGAACTTTTTGTGTAACTGCAACAACAACAAAAACTTCATGCAAAAGATTGATGTTTACACTGTAAAAAGAACTGTAAAATTGCTAACAATTTTGAAGAAAATTGGAATTCCTGAATTTTTTTATGTAACTCCAAAGAATTTTTATCTAATTATTACGTGTTACCGATAAAATTTTAGTAAGCATACACATTTCTGTAGCTTTACAAAGATAAAAACTAGTTTCGTAGATCTGCATCTTTTTTTTTCTGTACAGTGTAATGCACCAAATTTAACTTACGAGGGTTGCTATTTATATTACTGGCCTAGTAATGAAAAAAGAAATATTTGTCATTGATATTGGCTTTATTGCTTTTCAAAGTATTCTCCATGAAGATTAATGTTGTTTTGCATCCGTTTGAACCAATATTCGAAGCACCGTTTCCGTTCCTATGGAAGTAACTCCAAACATGCGTTTTGAATGCAACAACCACTTCTTCGGGTGTCGAAAATCATTCTCAATGTAGTTTATTTTTGATGTGAGGAATTAAAAAAAATGTTATTGGGGGACAAATCAGAGCTGAAATGATGATGACCCATCAATTCGATGCTTTTTCCTTTCAGAAATTCCATTGTTTTAACCGATGTGTAAGACCTCACATTGTCATGATAAAAAAAAATATATTCGCATGCTCATTTGCTTTTTAAAAATTTATTTCAAGACGTCTACAAATAAATGGCCGATTACCATTCAGAATTGACTGTCCTGTACTGCTCTAACACTATCGTCACCACATGGTCGTTAATGCCGAGAAAATAAGCAACCTTTTGTTTCAATGTACTTTTTTGACAAACAATTTTTGTTGGGTTTCGGTCATCTTGGAAGACCCATACAGTCAATAGCTGTTCTGTTTCCGACTAATATGCATAGATCCATAATTCTTCACTTATGTAGATGCTATACACAATTTTTGATGAACCTTGAACGTATTTGTTCAACATTTGCTTGAACCAACCCACACAAGCCTCATTTTAAGAGTTTGTGAAATTATGCGGGATCCAGTGAGAACAAACATTTTTACTGCTAAATACTCATGCAATTTCTTATTGATGCCTGTCATACTAATGTCCAAATACCCTTTAAACGGTATGTTACACAACCCCCTCACGCTATGTTACACAACGATCTTACTTTATCAATTCAGGCACAGTATCGATATTTTCCGACACCTCAACCGATTTTCGTAGTCGTTCACGGAATGCGTTCTGTAGCGAACATCAATCACGAATGAATTTGTTATATCACTTTTTTACAATGCTGCAAAATAGTGCTTTACTACAGCATAAGGAATTAAGTTCATAGAACAGTTCTTATCTTGACAACCCACGTCGAAATTTATGAAAAATAATCGCTCGAAAATCTTTACAAGTCAATTCCATTTTTTGCACAAGATGAATTTTTCAATTTATTTTAAAATAACACAAATCAAGCTAAAATGGAAAATTGTTCTGTAAGAATTTATAGTTAAAAATATAAAATTTTTAATTAAACTAGCTGCACCCGCCGAAATTCCTCGGAAAAGAATATATATTAGGTATGATATATATCAATCTTATATAGACAGTAAAATACTGAGCGAAATAAACAACTGCCACCTCTTAAAATAGGGATAACATAGCTTTTTATGATGAAGATACGCAAGCTTCAGAAAATAACAAAAAATAAGGAAAACAACTCATAAATTATTATGTTGGACTACTTCAGCTACAAATCTTTTTTTAATGCGGTTTCTAAACCTTAAATATTATTTAAATGCCAAATTATTTAGGAAGTTAATATTATACCCCGGAAGACGAATTCAAAAATATCTGCATAGTTTATTTTTTCTCCGTTTAAATATCGCTTGATAACTGTACAATAATTATAATATCAATGAAACATTTTAATTATAATAGAAACAGGGACTTACTAAACTGCCTAACCAACCCACTACATATTTACAGCACTTGCAATAAATTTAATTTATTTGTTGGTTTGTATCCTCCATGAACTTGCAAAAAATAATTTTATTGTTACGGCAACGAAAAAAAAAAAAAAAAAAAAAAAAAAAGATATCTGTTATTAAAAAGAATAAAATTTTTGTATTTGTTGCTGAAATGCAGATTTTTTTTTAAACAATAACTTAATACAATGAAATGATTTTAATTATTTTTTGATGTTATGTAAGATAGAAATATAGTAATACCGGCATATCACAGGTTTTGTTCTTTTTTTTTTTTAATATGACATCATTTACACCTTCAGAAATACTCAATAAAATTTTCTTAAATAAAAGCGTGATTTATGCAGTTATTTACGAATTCTTTAATTTCATAAAATATTCACTATAATTAGATAGAAATGGCGCAGTTTATAGAAATATTTTCATTTGTGCACACCACGGACCTTTAAATTAATAGAAGTTCACTTTATTTAGATACAGGAATTTAAGTCTGTGAATATGACATCATCACTGACACAGCTATAACAATGTATATTATATTCATGGAATAAATTTATCTGTTTCTGTATGACGACATTTTCTCCATCGACAAAATTTCACTTTAGATATTATATTTTATTAAAGTTTATCTTCAGTTATTTTACTTACATAACACTTAATAATATTATCAGTAAATAATCTGTGTATTGCAGGGAATAACTATGTGCAATCATTTTATTATGATTAAATAATACAAAAACCCTTTTTTCTGTTTGTTTGTTTGAAATGCGATTATACATTCACCGATGAGATCAGCTCCTGATTCGTGGAAAATAATGAAACAAAATAAATTTTGAGAAAAGCGAGAAAAGCTTAACCTGTTGCCACTGTTTTGAAGAAATGTCATGAAAAATCTTTTAAAATTGAAAATAAATTATAAAAATTGAAATAAATTAAAAATTAGCCAGAATGGGCACATCTACACATAAACAGCTTTCATTTAAAAAAAAAATAATTATCAAAATCGGGTCAGTAGAAAGCTCAGGGCTGATGACCAAAAAAAAACAGCCAGGTGTTTTAAATATATAGAATTGTCAGCGATCGCCTTGTAACACTTACTGTTGCTAAGGTCAGAAATATAAGTAGACATCGTACACTTAATATTTCCTTGAATGTTTTGACATAAATAGATCCCTATTAGGTTTGGCTGCATACTGCGCAACAGGTGTCGCTTCTATGATCAGTTTTTCAGATTTGCGTGATTACAATATCTCAAAAACAAATAGATTGTCATTTATTTTGATTGCAAATTGTTTGATTTATACAGAAGACAATTTTGTGATGGTCACAACATACTAGTTTATTTATACGTTGTCTAAATGTTTGAATGAGCTTGGCGCTTTTTAGAAAACCACAGACAGACACTCCAGTTTTATATAAGTAAGGTAGTATTTATTTTATGTATATTCATTTTAATTATATTTGAATCTTGCTACAAGCAGAAAAAACATAAGAATGTACCATTGATTATCCGACATACCCTTGGATCCTTAATCTCTGATAAATGAGAGTCTACTCTATTGTAAAAATATGAAAAAACAAATCGGAAATCATTTGCAAAAGGTATGAAATGAGGTGCGTTCGTACTACAACTAGTTTTATAAATAATCGGATTTTGGTGCAATAGTTGTTACACTCTTATTCAAAAATGCATGAACACAAAATTTATTAAGATTATACATCACATTAAATCCGGTAATACGGAAATAGTAGGATTCGATATTAAAATGAGATGTAATCCCCATAGACCGCAGCACACTCATCGAGTTTACGGCTGAAATTCGCTCATTAAAACGTAACCGGTGCGAAAAATCCCAGCTTGGTAAAAGACACGTGAAAATCCGATTTTAGCAGTTAGCTCGTCGGTTTACCATAGTGTTTTCTAGATCCAAGAGCTCTGTGTTTTCATACCTGTGGTTGCATGACAACACGATTATTGAAAACGTACAAGTCAACCGATAAAATTGGGGTTTTGGGTGTTTTCCACCATGATATGTATTGGCTGCCCGACTGTGTTTTAATATGCGAATCGAGTTTTAACTAATTCTGGAATTTCAGCCGTGAGCTTGATGAGTGTGCTTCCGCCTCCCAATCTATCATGGATATCTAGGATCATTACCTTTCATCGGATATCATTGAATTAATCACGCATGATAGGATTTAATAGGATGAAGAAAACTTTTATTGTCTTTTTCAGTTTTGCGTCTATTTTCATAAAATTTGAAAAGACTCGACAAAAATCTTCAACCATTATTAAATTAATTTTCAAAACAAATTCGGTTGGGTAGTTTTTGCGTTGCTATATGCAGACAAACGGACTGAACGACGTCTATAGGTGCATCGTATTTATATAATTACTAGAAGATAGCCCGTCAAAATGACGTGTTTGCATTTTTAAAGGATGATAAAAAATTACAAAAACTGTGGTCAATCATAGCCACTTTAGGTTGAAACAATTTTGAGAAATACAGCGATTAAACTTGGAAAAGAAAAATTCTAACAGAAAAAAAAAAAAAAAAAAAGAGAGAGAGAGAAAAAGAAAATTTCAACAGAAATCTGCATTTAAAACTATAGCAAAACTATCTGGTAGATGGGGGTGGGGATTATAATAAAATTTAAAACGCACCCGCGGTTTGCTTAAATAAAAAATTTTAATTAAATAGTGTTTTTGAAATCGTGAAAAGATTTCAAAGCGAACTAAAATGTAGTGACGTCATTTACAGTTCCCACTGTAAATCTGACTATTTAGAACGCTCCATTACGACTATGGAGAGATTTCATTGGTTAGAAAATAGATTGCCTTTAAAATCGGAGGAAACTTTTCACAATGTTTTTTATAGATTTTAAATTCTCAAGCGTCATTCACGGCTGTAAAGAAAAATTAAAGCAACCCAAATATAAAAATTTTAACAATATCGCATTTAAAACGCACCTTCGTTTTCCTTTAATAAAAAAGTTTTAATTAAATATACACTGTAAAAAATTTTACTTATTTGCTACAGCGTCACTCCACCGCTTTTATAGAAAACGATTACTTTACTGTGTTATGGGGCATTCTCATTGGTCATAAAAGAGATATTCTATAAAAGCTGTGGAGTGCCGCTGCAGCAAATGGGTCAAACTTTTAACAGTGTATTTTTTTTAAATCGTGGAAAGATTTCAAAGCGAAGTAAAATGTAGTGACGTCATTTACAGCTCCCACTGTAAATCTGACCAATAAGAACGCTCCATTACGACTATGAAACGTTTTCATTGGTGAATGAGTTTATTTTTCTCGTGGATAGGTTGACCCCGGAATTGTTATACACGGAGGGGTTTTATATATATAATGAATACAAGCTTCATAACTTCCTCCTGTGTTGCATTCTCGCAAATACAATTTTTCTATGCTCCCGTTTAATGCAAGCAAGGGAAAAAAATACTGTATGAATATTTAACTAGTTGGATGTGTCAATCCCGAAACTTTCTTCCATCTCATAAGTACATTTTAATATATATATATATATATATATATATATATATATATATATATATAAACGTGGTGACCCCAAAGTTACCCATTATCGAATTTCCTCGAACATTTGACCTAGCCTAATGAGATTCTAGTATCCGAAAAGCCTAAAACGCAAAATTTAATTAATATTCTGAGAAAATGAGCTTAGTAGTGCCTCATGTTGGGTAATTTATATTAAAACCTAATAAGCATCTATATATGTCAAGACCTAACAGGATCTGAAATTTGATGGAATTTCGCCCATTAGTTCTTGAGATATAGTTATAACAAAAAATTTGAAAAACGTAGCACAGCAACACCATATCTTGGACAATTTATGCCAAAACGTAAAAAAGCGTCTAATTAGGTTATGGTGTAAAAGAATCTGAAGTTTGATGAAATTCTGCGCATTAGTTCTTGAGATATAGCTAGTTTAAGAAAAAAACGTGTAAAATATAGCACAGCAGCACCATTAGTTGAAGGATTTATAACAAAACGTAATCATCGTGTAATTATATTATATGTCATTTTGTAACAAAATCTGAAGTTTGATGAAATTCTGAGCGTTGGTTGTTGAGATATAGCTATCGGAAAAATCGTGCAAAATGCAGAATAGCTGCACCACCTGTTGCAAGGTTAATACCAAAATGTAATCAGCGTCTAATTATGTTATATATTCTAGTGTAAAAGAAACTAAAACTTGATGAAGTTCTCTGCATTAGTTCATGAGATATAGCTATCACAAAAATCGTGCAAAATGTAGCATAGCAGTGCCACCTATAGGGCAGTTCACACCAAAACCTTATCAGCGGCTATGTATCTCAAGGTATCGCGGAATCGGAAGTTTGGTGAAATTCTGTGCATTAGTTCTTGAGATATAGTATCATGAAAATCATGAAAAACGTCGCATAGCAGCGCCACCTACTGGCCAATTTACACCAAAACTTAATCAGCGTCTATGTATATCAAGGGGTCACAGAATCTGAAGTTTGGTGAAATTCTGTGCATTAGTTCTTGAGATACAGCAATCTTGAAAATCATGAAAAACGTAGTATAGCAGCGCCACCTGTAGGCCAATTTTCCTCAAAAACCAATAGGCACTAATTTATATCAAGGTCTAATGAATATAAAATTTTATTAAATTTCGAGCATTAGTTCTTGAGATAGAGCTCCCACAAATTTTTTGTCACATACAGACAGACTCGCAGACAGACACACAGACAGACGGACAGACAGACATTTTCTAAAAATAGTCAAAACGTGTTCAGGACCTTCTAAAACGTATAAATCCGTCGAAAACCGGAAGTCGAAAATTTTCATAAATCCAATACTTTCTTCTTGTAAAGATAGAAAGAAGAAAGTAAAAAACTGTGCAAACATTCCAGCACATTTTCTCGCGTGCAAAGTTACCTTTAAAATAATATATCTATAAGTACCCTTTCATTCTCAGTAGTTATTCCATTTCCAGTATTTCTATTGTTTACTTTTATCTATTGTAAATATTTACCAGTCTTTACACTTGGACACTTTGATTCTAATTTGTTTCACGCAACGTATAAGAATTGCCATGGTCCCAGTTGCAGTTTCGTTTATTTATTTCAAATGTACATCGTAATCTAACGATTACAATTTATTTCATTTAGCCTTATTCCATTACCAGCATTGTAACCATTTTCTGCTTATATGCAGTGAAACTTCCATTGAACGAAGTCTCATTGTTATGTCTAAATATTTCATTATAAAGAAAATTCGTTAAATATAAATAAACTTAAATTTATGAAGTTTACATAATAATATATATATGAAAGGAAAATTAATGTTATTTTCAAACTAGCTAACATATTGATTATTATAAATTATTTCAAACGTAACAGGTGCGTAGCCAGGGGGGGGGGGGGTGCCCTGGGTGCCCGGGCACCCCCCCTCCCCCCCGCTCGCGCAGATCCAAGATTAATTATTTTAAAAAATCAAAATTTATAAAAGAAAAAAGAAGAAAAATGTAAGCAAAGTTAGTTCAATTAGTTAATCAAAACTAACAGTCTATGTTTTGAAATGTGATAAAAGAAGAGACCTTGATTCTTTCTTTTATTCTTTTTAAGAAAACTATTTTATTCATTTTTTTTTAAACTAGAATATTTACTAGAATCTGTATTAATCACAGTAAATCAAAAAAGTTGGTTTTATAATCTTAATTTGATGTCGTTTCTTTATGGAATTTTTTTAACACCTTACTATTGCATGCATATTTTCATAAAAAATTAGAGTAAATTCTCGACAAGGATAGAAACTACTATTTATATATTTGCTTTTGTTATCTAAAGTCTAGATAGGAGCAAAAAAAATTTGAAAGGAAATGCAGATGTGAAACGATAATTCCACCATGTGATTAGCCTGGAGAACGGAGGGGGTGAAAGGTTGTACAAATTAGAGATGAGACAGGCTCAACCCCAGCACGAAAGCTCGGGCCCAAACCCGGGTCCGAAGCGGGCACAGGCTCTATTTTCATTTTAGTGTTCGGGCCCGGGGGAGGGGGGGTTCGGGCTCTATTTTCATTTTAGTGTTCGGGCCCGGGGGGGGGGGGCTCGGGCTCTATTTTTATTTTAGTGTTCGGGCCCAGGGGGGGAGGCTCGCACTCGGGCTCATTCTTTCTGAGAATTAAAATAGATTTATGTGTAGAAGCGATTGAAAGAACTACTATTTTCCTTTTAAAATTTTTTATTCTTTTTCAAGTCATTTCAGTGTTATTTTGATCAAAACGAGAAAAAAATAAAATAATTTTTTTTATATATTTCAATAGTTGATAGTTGCTTCAAAAGAAAATTTGTGATGTATGGAGCTTTATGTCTACTGCATTTCCGTCGACGATTAATTGATAAGGCGCTTATCAAAATAATCATCATATATATTATAAAGCAGAAATTCTGAAAATTCCACACGAGTGTTTTCAAAAACTACCCGATGGATTTTTTTGCCGATTGTATCATTCGATAGGAAATATTTTTGCGGAGGTTTGTCATTCAAATATACAGGGATAAGTATGATTTTTGGTAATAAATTTTGTATTTTTCGGTTATTTTTGATGAAAGGGTTGCCAGTAGTTATTTTTTGGCGAAAATTATCATTACTACACAAATTAAAAATGATATATCTGTTAGAAATATTACAAACATCTTGCAAATAAAAGCAGTAAATAACTATTGATGATGATAATAATAATAATAATAATAATAATAATAATAATAATAATAATAACCATCTAATGAGGCATGATATTATTAAAAAAAATATTTATCTTAAAAATAAAAAAGACATATTTGTAACGCTTAAAAAATAACTTAACGAGAAATATTACATTTGATGCAACATTTGGCGACTTATCCTTGAGTTAGAATAAAAAAAGTAACTTGAAAATTTCATTAAATGCATTTTGAACGATATTTATTTTTCTTTCTATTATTTTCTTTCTCTTTTTTATCAAATTTCGATAGTATATAACTTACTCCAGAAAAAGGCAGATCTAATTATAAAAGTGTGAGTTATATATTTGTTTCTTTGAGAATTTTTTTAACTTTTGTCGGCAAAGAATTAAGCCAAAAATGCATATGTCTAACATTAGGTCGCAATAATGTTGTTTTTTCCAAAAGAAGATAATTTTTGGAGTATATTTTAGTATTCAATTGTAAATGGATATGATTAAGCAGTTGCAGACCTTTCAAATGATGTGTCACACGACTGGTGTTGTAAAGAAATTAAAAATGTTCCCCCCTGGGGGGGCAGAGTGGGAGGCGACACAAAAGACATCCATAATATGAATAATCAGCTGCAGACCTCTCAAATGATATGTCACACGACTGGTGTTGCAAAGAAATTAAAAATGTACCCCTTAGGGGGCAAAGTGGGGGTGACACACAAGACATCCATAAAATGAATAAACAGTTGCAGACTTTTCAAATGATGTGTCACACAATTGGTGTTGTAAAGAAATTACAAAATGCGCCCCCTCTGAGGGCAGAGGGGGGGGGGTTACACACAAGATATCCATAATGTGAATAAGCAGTTGCAGACCTCTCAAATGATGTGTCACACAACTGGTGTTGTAAAGAAATTAAAAATGTGACCTCCCCCTGGGTAGAACAGAGTGTGGGGGTGACACACAAGACATCCATAATATGAATAAGCAGTTGCAGACCTATCAAATCTTGTGTAACACGGCTGGTGTTGTAGAGAAATTAAAAATGTGTTCCCCCTGGGGAGCAGAATGGGGAATAACACACAAGACATCCATTATATAAATAAGCAGTTGCAAACCTCTCAAATGATGCATCAAACGACTGGTGTTGTAAAGAAATTAAAAATTTGGCGAAATATTACAGTTATCGCCAAGTTGGCGTCGCTTTTAACAACTAATTTTGGTCGCCAAATTTGGCGATATATCGCCAAGTTGGCGACAAACTTGGCGATTGTTGGTGATGGTAACCTTTCCTCCCTTTATGATAACCCATACGGCGATGCATAGACGGAGCCCTTTCCTGATTGGTCTATTCGACTCAAGGAAGGAGTGGACAACCCGGATTCGTTAGTTCCGAAAATCTTCCACATCAGCATCATTCCAGGAGTCATTCCTTTTAAGGCTAGTTTTTTTTTACTATAGAAGGATTAACAAAACATTATTTATTTATTTTTATTTCCTTTTTAAAATAATAGAAAACAATTAAAAAATACATTGTAACTGATATTTTAAAATGAAGTTTTCGCCAAATTGGCGTAAAAAAGGAAAAAAATGCACAAATGTGGTGTACATAAGGCATTTGTGCCAAAATATTTTACAAGTTTGTTTTAATTAGCCATTTCTTCTTCAATTTTCTTCATATTTTTCCTATGTTAGATAATATTTAAAATGATATTGGACTAATCTTCAATAATTGAGCAGCGCCAAATAGCATATCACTACATAGTATAAAACAAAGTCGCTTTTTCTGTCCCTATATCCCTATGTTCGCTTAAATCTTTAAAACTACCCAACGGATTTTGATGCGGTTTTTTTAATAGATATAATGATTCAAGAAGAAGGTTTATATATATAATAACATCCATTAAATAGTGGAGAAATACTGTTATTTTTGAGGTTTTTAATGTGATGTCGTAAATAATTTCATTTTTTCCGCTTATACATTGCAAACGCAGGCTGAACCCTACAAGATTTATTGTGTATAAAGACATCACTACATAGTATAAAACAAAGTCGCTTTTTCTGTCCCTATATCCCTATGTACGCTTAAATCTTTAAAACTACCCAACGGATTTTGATGCGGGTTTTTTTAATAGATAGAATGATTCAAGAGGAAGGTTTATATGTATAATAACATCTATTAAATAGTGGAGAAATACTGTTATTTTTGAGGTTTTTAATGTGATGTCGTAAATAATTTCATTTTTTCTGCTTATACATTGCAAACGCAGGCTGAACCCTACAAGATTTATTGTGTATAAAGACATCCTGTAATTGTTGTAAAAATAAAATACATAGGTAAAAATGTAAAAAATAAATAAGTAAAAATGTAGTGTATGAATTACAAATAAATAAAAAATAATACTAATATCCGAATTTTCTCTTATAAGTTTACACTTTTTTAATAACTCCATCCACAAAGAAGAGAGTATGAGCATGTGTGTAAAAATTTATAACTTGAATTTTTTTTTAATACCCGTACAAAGCCTGGGAGGACTGCTATAATCTATATTCATAAAACAAAGTCGTGTTTGTTACACCATCTATAACGTAATAACGGATGGATCGATTTTTATGAAACTTTGTATGGAGTTATCTGGCACCTTAGATTAACATACAGGCTACTTTTTACCCGACTACTTAAAAGGAGAGTAATGGTTTTAGTAGTTGAATTTAATAGGATGAAGTGGTAGTAACAATTTGCGGTGTCAGTATTGACACGGGAGTACCCGAAGCAAAGCGAGGGCGGGCCGCTAGTTTACTATATTATTGAAAGTTTTATTGACACAGATATTATTTATATCACCGAGGTAACTAATAGACTTTAAATTGGCATTATTTTGTCTGAGATATATTAACCCGACTATTAATATTTATTTATAAGTAAAATGCTTATTTACTTTATAAATTGTATAAATTGTTTTGTTATATACTTATTAATTAAACTTTTTTCATAATTTTTTATTGCTATTTAAATAATAGAAAATAATTTAAATATACACATGTAACTGGTATTCGAAAACAATGTTTCCGCCGAATTAACATAAAATATTATCGCGCCAAGCTCGGCGCATATAACATCTTTGCCTTTTTGTTTATGTATTAAGGAAATTTCTACATCATCAATGAGATCATAGAAAATTTGTCAGATTATTTTATTTGAGATTATTAAATTTATGGTTTTTCATTATGAAACAAACGAAGAAAAGAAAATTTACTATTGATGCAACTACAGAATTAACGACTGCTTGGCGTTATTTTTTAAAAAAATAGAAAAGGCGATTTTTTAATTATTTGTTTACTTTTTTGTTTACATTATAATAAACATTTTTTTTCCATTTTTATATACGCATCACCTTGGCGCGTTTTTTTAAATCTGACATCAGTTTGGCAAACACTGCGTTTTCAAATACCAGTTACATGCTATATTATTTTTAATTATTTTCTATTATTTAAAAAAAGAAATAATAATAAATAAGTGAAGTTTAATTAATAATTATAGAACAAAACAATAAAGAAAGAAAAAAATAAAGAAAAGTAAAGAAACAAAGTTTATTAGTAAATAAACAACAACAACCAGATTACCACGCAATCCATAAAATAACAATTTTGTTGCAATCGTACCAACGTGATCCATACATGACACCTGACCAAAATATTATTGGCTATATTATTATTTATATATTTTTTATATTATTTGGTACTACTTGATTATCCCTTCGACCAAAAAACTACCGCCAAAATAAAAGATTAAATGTCAATAATGGATGATCGTAAATGCCACATTCATTTGAAATTAAACATGTTACATGCGTTTGTTAAGTCATCACTGCTTTTTAATTCGACGTTTTATTTGTATTTCTATTAATATTTTCGTAATTTATTGATTCTTTGGTTATTTAAAATAAAAGTTATATTCGTTTGTATAATATTGTTGGAGAATCGTTTTGCAATATGTATAATTTGGCGAATTGATCAATGGAATAATAAAGTAGTACCTATTATTTATTAAAATTCTATCTGGATATTTAAGTTGACAGAACTGGCGTACTTTTCAAGTGTCCGTAGAGGCATTCGCCAAGTTGTCGTTAATTCTGTGTTTTAGCCTTAATTATGTATTTTTCATCCGTAGTTATTTTACTATCCCTAAAAAAGCAATATTTGCAATGTGCAGGAAAAATATTCGGAATATCAATGCTATAGAATTAAAGATAGATATATATATATATATATATATATATATATATATATATATATATATTTGCAATTAATTTATCAATCATTCAGGTTTAAAAAAAAAATACTTTAAAATTTGCTAAGAAAAAAGTGTACATTAAATACCGACAGTAGAAAATTTTGTTTATGATGTTTATGTTGCAGTTTTAATTAACATTAAGCCCTATCAACAGAATTTAATCAAAAATTAACTATTAAATACTACTTCATTACCCCGTCGAAAAAAAAAATTATCGCCAAGATATAAGATTAAATGCCAATAATAGATGATTGTAAACTTCATTTTCTTTGACAATAAACACGTAATAAGTCTGATACATTTGTAACAAATCGTTATAAGCAATAACTTATGTTTGACGCCAAAAATCATAATGGAATTGATTACAAACTGAAGGTTTATTTTTCTACAAAATTTAGCATCAAGATTATTCCCGATTTAACAGCTACATGTTTGCAACTACAGGGCTGCCACAGGCGACTATTTTTTAACTCTAACTGGCACCACTTTCTTTAAACAGAAATCCTTAGCATACACTTTGACAACACTTGCAAGAAAAATTTATTTTGAAATTTATATTAGAAAAATAGTGGTGCTAACGGAATATAAAAATAGTCGCCTGCGGCAGCCCTACAACTGGTTTAAAAAAATGAAGAGACACTGAAACTGATGTAATTTTAATTTTACCCAAAGAATTCAGCTTTAAAACACACCTTTTATGCTTCACTGTTCTAAAAAATATATAAGTTAAACACTCTTTTTTACATTTTTTTGCTATTTACTTTGCTGAAACAGACCAAGGTAGATAGAAAACTGTAGTAGAGTTGACAGAAGAGGACGGTTATTAAAAAATGTAATGCAACATGGAATGAGATTGTATTTAGGCTACCAGATCTGCACATAGTGCAAGTTCAGATTCGGGAGTTTAAGAACTAACAAATGATAATGTGCTATTGGAAAATTAATAGAGTTTGATAATCATTGCAATGCTTTCTGACAAAATAATGTGATGAGTAGAGAACATTTTGATTCCTGCTGTCACAACGGTCTCATTTTCATATCAAACTCTACTATAAATGATCAAATAACAGAAATGGTACTTAATTACACAAATTTTGTCCAAGGCATACAATAGTACACTATCGCAATGACATTGGCACTGGCATCGTTTTCAGCATTGCGGAAGGACATTCCAGATGATGGTCTACACTGCCTTAAAAAAGAAATTTCAAATAACCATTTTGTTTGAGTCAAAATTTGTTTGGAAAAATGGACCAGCGCAGCGGGCAGAGTCTGCTAGTAAATAATAAATTAGCCTCTGGTTGGATTTTCGTTTGAGGCAGAGGATATTTTTTAATTCGATTGTTTATTTATTTATTTTGTTAGAGAATGATTTCTTCGTTTTTGATGCAGACTAGATGCTAAAGGTTTGCAAATTATTTGATTGTGCACGAATCATAATCGTTCTTCATATGATAACAGCATTGATTTTTTTTCTGTTTGTCATCATGAATTTTGCTTATGCTGAGGATTTCCCTTCGTAAGTAAACATATTTTACATGTTATTCCGATTGAAAACATTCGATTAATGTTTCTTCATTTCCCATAAAAACAACGGAACTTTAAGATAACTGTATCAATGTTTTAATTTACGTTCATTTTAAGCTCTCGTCAGTCATGGGGAATTGTTAAGAGAAATGAATCGATTATAGATAAATGTACAGGGATGTAGTGGAGGGTATACTGGGGTATACGCCGTATACCTTCTAGATTTTTTTAAAGGAACACCGTATAACCTTCTGTTTCTCACACTGTAAAAAATAAATGTGTAAATTTACACACAAAAATGTGTAAATCGATGATACAAAAACGACATGTCTATATGTGTAATTTGGTGTGTAAAATACGCCAAATGTGTAAATTTCAAAATACACATTTTTATGTGTAATTTGATGATAAGTCCAAATGTGTAAAAGTTATCTGATAACTCTTGAAATACACACTTTAAAGTGTAAGTTGCACTGAAATACACATATTTCTGTGCAATATTTTTACACATTTATTAGTGTAATATTCTACTTTTACACATATTTTGTGTAATAGGAACATACACATAATCTTGTGTAATATACAACATACACACATTTTTGTGTTATATGCAGAATACGCAGATTTGTGTGTTAATATTATGTTCTTACACACATGTATGCGAAACATGCAAAACACACACTTTTGTGTAATTTTTAAAATACACAGATTTTTGTGTACATAGCTTTATTTTATGCTTTGACATGTAAATTGTGAAAAAAATAATGTTTTTATGGTTACGAAACAAAACTGCATAAAGAACAAACTCATGTAATACTTGGCGTTTATTTTTTTTTTTTTTAACTGACTTACAAACAAGACCACAAATCACAATATGCCTAATTTACAAAAAACAGGGTAGTCTTAAATTATAATCTGTTATCTTTCTGTTAGAGTTGGTTTGAAGTCCGAAAATCATACATTCATAATTTATGAACAGGAATGTATAATTTGAGTATAGACAGTATGGAGACTGTTTTTTAAAATTAAGTTAAAAGTTAGAGTTCTTTCACACCATCTTACAAGTGTAGCAGCTTGTGTTATTTTCAATTTATTTAGAATTTCCTCTTTTTGGAAATTCATATAGATTTTTTCTCCATATTCTGAAAATGGCATAATTTTAACTGTACTTATAACTGATAAAATGGTGTTTTTTTTTTTATTTGTTGCGATGTACAGAGTGAAAAAAAAACCATATTTTTTGTTTCTTTTTAAAATAAATTATTACAAACTTTTTTCGTTTGGGCTAATTATATTTTTGCACTCTCTTTGAAAGCTTTTGCTCACTTTAACTTCCAAAGTTATCATCACACATGTAAGGCTCCACAGCTAGTATTTTTAACAATAACGTTCAAGCAGAATTTTCCTTTAATATAATTTGACCAGATGGGTGAAAAAGCGTCCAGGGCAGGATTCAAACCAGGGATTTTTAGCGTAAGCTGCCAATCTGCCATTAGTAGAACTGGGCGATATACCGTAATATCGTTATATATCGATATTTCTTTAAGACCGCGGTAACGATATTGAGATTTCAATCCTTCCGATATATCGTTTCAAACGGCATTTAATCCTACTTACGGAATTACGGAGTTACGGAATTTCGAATCTACCTCTGTCGGCGCAAAAGTTGTTTACTTTTGCAAATGTTCGCGCTGTAATCGGCACTTGCGTGATACTTCCGGTTTTGAGCCGGTGTCGCGCACACACCGGAATAATGGCGAACAGTCTACATTTTGCGCTGGTGTCGTGCACATACCAGAATATGAGCGAACCGTCTACTTTTTGCGCTGGTGTCGCGCACATACCGGAATATAGGCGAACCGTCTACTTTTTGCGCTGGTGTCGCGGACATACCGGAGTATGAGTGAACAGTCTACTATTCTGATGTACCGCTTTATTTATTGGAGTTCGTTCGAGAATCGAAGTTGAAACACTCGTTCGAGGATAGGGCATTTCCGATACAATCACTTGTTGACTCCATATCGATGGCTGACTGTTGTTTTCCTGTGAGCTTGTGTACAGTTATTGCTGCCGGAATGCAGAATTGATCGACATATTTTCAAGAATGTGAGCACAATTAATCGATATTTCTTGTATGTTTGTTTTTCATTTATTAATAGCATTAATAAATAATTATATTAAATCACATATTATTTTACATTTTTTATTAATAACATTAATAATTTACATGTATGGTAATTCTATTATGTCATTTATTTTAAGCAGAAATTTTACTTAAAGCGGGAGTTTTTTCTTTTTTCATTGTGATTCACCTTAGTTTTAGAGTTTATTGGATACTAATATTTTTACCCGTTTTGCATACGGGTTTTTGAAAAAATCCATCTCCTCCCCCCTCCCCCCCAAAAAAATGAAAATCTTTCTTAAATTAGGAAGGAAAATACGTTTCATTTTGAAAGATCGCTAAAATTCTATGGATGGTGTTTTTCTGCTTGGCAAAACATATTACCCATCCACAGCAGATGATAATATGATTGCCGTAATTTCCGGTGGATAATCCGCGGATCAAATAATTTTTTTTTGACCCAGAAATTCTATTTAGTTATTCTAGACAAATAATTACCGCGATCCAAAAAATTACATTTTATTTTAAAAATTTTCTGGGTTGAAAAATATTTGTTTGATCCGCGGATTAAACGCCGGAAATTACGGTATATAAACATTCAAGTTTCGATTTCGCTGAGTTCGATAAACAAAAACAAACGATAGATAGTTTCCTACGTTTTCTTTGAGGTTCTTCTGTACTGGACACTTGTAAAAGATGCTCAAATTTTGTAATCACTTATTATATTTTAATAAAAATTTGTCACACAGCCTAATTTACTATTATTGCAAATTGCTGAAAATTTGAAAAAAATCGGTAAATTAACTTAGGAGTTATGAATTTTTTTCCCTTTTAATGGTAAAGAATAAAAGGTTTTGTTTTTCTTCCTCCCCCCCCCCTTTTCGTTTGTATGTGCCGTTGAATGTGTTTTTCGCGCACTTAAACAACTGAAACTAGTTGATACTTTCACAAAACCCTTTTTATAAGTAAAAAAAAAAAAAAAAAAAAAAAAAAAATCGAACAGTTTATTTCTCATAAAAAAAAGTTATAGAAGTATAGTTTTGATTTTGAATATCATGGCTCCTTTTTATTTCAAGAGTTCACTAATGCAAAAACATCCGCTCGATGTCAATCTTATTTTTTTTATACCTCGTTTGCATTTCCATATTTTTGTTTATTTATTTATTTTTTGTTTTTGCATTGCACATCTGAGGTTGATCTCTTTCAATAAAAGCCGTTTTTTAAAATTTGTTTTCAAGTTTTTTTTTCTTTACTGGAATACTTTCATTTTTGAAACTGGTTTCGAAAGTAAAAGCATCCTAGGAAAATATCTGTAAACAAAATCGAAAAAGTAAAAGATCATTATAGAGAATAATTCAGCATTATTATTAAAAGAAGGAAAAAAAAAAACGGTAGTTAGCAAAACATCCTGATTTGGGACTTTGTACTCTATTAAAGAAATTTTGTGTTTTCTTAAAATTATTTGATTATTCTAATGCTTTCATTTGTATTCTGACTAATAATAGAATTATTTATTATAACAACGAAAAGAAGGTGTTCCTTACTGCCCAAAATTTCAGAAATGCAAAATTTTTTTTGTATTATAATAAAAAAATTCTAAGTTTATAGGTAATTAAAGTATTTTCTTTCAATATATCTAATGTCTATTTGTTGTCTTATATACATTTTCTTGTTTCATTTTAATGATTTATAATGTTTAACTTTCTAAGAGTTTTCAATAACACATATTTTAGATCAGATTTGCAGGTAAAGGGTTTGCATATTTTGAATCAATACATAAAAATTAAAATTTATGTTCCTTGGAACATGTTAAAATATTGATATTTTTGTTTTTTCTTGATAATTAACATACACACATATATATATATATATACTATTATGTGTTTGTAGTATTTTATACAGAGGACAGTTATATTTATGATGGAGTGACACATGAATTGAAATATATCGATATATCGAAAATTATCGATATTTGATCAGCGATATATCACGATATTAAAATTCTGATATCGCCCAGCCCTAGCCATTAGTTAGCTTTATTTAGTATAATTCTAGTTCTTTGGCTGAATTATGTCCGCCAGATTCATCCACGATAGCTCAATTAGTAGAGCATTGGCAGCTCTCATAAAAAATCCCGGTTTAAACCTAGGTCAAAATACTTTTAATTCTGTTGGAAAAATTACAAGTGATTTATTTAATAATTAACATAATTGTATTAAAATTAATAAAGAATTATTCTTTTATCAAATTACATGACATTTAACAGCAATATTTGTTAAAAATACTAATGAAATATTTCTGCTTAAATGTTCAAAACATAATCAAAATAAAATTTACATAAAATATATATATTCTTGCATTATACATAGTATGTTTTGTAATCTTTAAATTATAAGGATTATTGATGATAGAATTAAAAGATTATTGATTACTAGTGACTGAATGAAATTAATTTAGTATTTTAATACGCATTTTGAACGCTAAGACACTAGTGATTATTTAATTACACAACAACTATAAAAAATATTAAATATAAAAAAGAAAACCGATATTAAGTACTTACATTTTATGCATTTTAATTGCATGGTATTATTCACTATAAATAATACATGCGATTATAATACAGTAGACGCAGTTGATACAGATAAGATGGACAGAGAAAATGGGATTTACACCAAAGTTGCAGTTATGATATCACCAAAATCATCTTGAAATATATATATGCATAATATAGAAATATACTCTATATGGCGAACGGTGACCGGCCGCTTGCGATTTTAGATATTTTGTTAAATATCTAGAAAAAAAAACATGAAAAATTTCCCTGCAACTGCAGGTGTGTGTAAACATAATAGTACAGACCATATATTATCATGAACATTTTTTCCCTTTCCTCCCATGAACATTTTTTCAATTTGGACCCGTCAACAAATTGAAAAAGAACGTATATCTTTTGGATAACCCTGTCAAAACTAATGTAGCAAAAGTGTTCAAAGTGTAGATTATGATTAAGTGGTTTATTGTAATTAACTGTGCTCCTTTTTGTGTGGATAGCATGTATATTCGTAGAGAAATTGCGTTTTTATAAAGAAAAAAAATCCAAATTTTGCAAGTTTTTTTGCTTATAATTTGCAGAGTTCTTAATATATATATATAAAAAATCCTTTCAGAAAATATGACAAATAACATTTTACATAATACCTTGTAATCAGAATTAAAAAATAATAAAAATTGTATGAAATAATGAATATGTTTACTAAATAATTTTTCACTGCGCATGCGTGAACACTATCAAAATTTCACTTCCATATTTTGTTAGATAAATGTATAGAACAATTTTTTGAAAATCTCAAAAGCATAGCTTGAAAATTCTGAAAGTGATCGTCGAAGCTCAAAATCTATTGTTCTTAAAATGAAGCAAACAAATGGGGGGTTGTATCCAAATATAATAGTGCGTGCCACATTGTGTATTCTATATTGGCACTAATCAATGGATATATGGATAGAGCCCCTCATCTTTTTACTTTATTTTGAAAATAATGGATTTTAAGCTTATTCTATCTACGATCACATTCAGAATTTTCCAGGTATATTTTTGAGACTTCCACAAAAGTTGCTCTATACATATAGCTAACACAATATGCAAATAAAATTTTGATAGTGTTCACAGATGCGCAGTGAAAAAATTTTTTAGTAAACCTATTTATTTTTCATACAATTATTATTATTATTTTAATTTTGATTACAAGGTATTGTGTACAATGTTTCTTCTCATAGTTTCGTAAAAGTGCATTATTTTATATTCAGAAATCTGAAAATTATAAGTAAAAAATTTGTCAAAATTTGGGACTCACGTTCTCATGTATACATTCCAAACACGATTATGTTCGATATATTTATGTATCTTATGTTCGATATATTTATGTATCTTTGTCATCGTATACATCTTAAACACAAGTCATGTAGGTATGCTTCACATATGATGACTGTAAATGAGCATAAATGTTATGAAACGTATAATTGTAATATATATTATTATAAAGTCTTATGTGCTCTATAATTTGGCAACCCATTTTCAAGAGATCGCTGCAACACATAAATACCTTAACAAATTCAAACTACTTCGATTCTAAAATGTACAATAAGTTTTAATGCTATTTGAAAAATGAATTAAAAATTTAAAAAAAAAGTAGCAAATGCTCCTATTTTCTTTTATGTATGTGAAGTAATCTTTTGACTTTTTCGATCTACTCTTATATTAACAATATTTCTACAGCTATCAAATGATACTTTTTTTAATTTTTTATTTTTGTTGTTTTTGCTAACAGTAGTTTTTGAATGTAATAAGCTTAAAAAAGTCTTTAATTTATGTAAAATATTTTTAACTATTTCAATCTAAAAATCACAAAAAAAGAAAGAAAAACAATGAATCGAAATTTGTTAAAAGGTGGGATTTGATATTGGTAGAAATAGTGTTAAGAAAACTACAGCATGTAAAAATATGAAAACGTGCAGTTTTATGTCAATTATTGTGATAAACAAGCTGAAACATTAATTATTTCAAGTGCTACTCAGTGTTGAAATTGCAAATATTTATTGGGGTGTTAAAAGGAATCATTTTAGAAATGTCTAAAATAAATAAATAAATAAGAATACTGATATTTTTTTCATATTTAAAATAAGCAGTAATTTATATACTTCACATCAACATTATCAATTTTCAAATGCAAAATAGTAAAAAATCTCTTTTTCAGCTATTTTCCATCATATTAAAAAATCTGCAAAGTTTATTTTAAAATTACGATGAAAAACTAATGAAATAAGAAATAAAACTTTGAAGTGAAAATTTATCTCAGTTTCTCATGTTGACAATTCTGAGAACAATTAGGCTGACAACTGCTATGTTTGAAGATAACTCTTTTTTTAAGCTGACAGTAAAGGTAACATTGATTCTCATTGGATGAGTAACTTTCACTTTTTGGAATGTTACAGATATACAACGAGGTGATATAATGGATTAATTCATTTTATATAAGAGTTTACAAGTAGTAAAGAAATATTGACAACATTTTTTTTATTATTAAAAAATAGTTTTAATAACACATTGAAGAAAATACATTTTTATTTGTGAAATTATACATTTAATCCAATAACTCTTAATGTATGATAAAATAAACAACGATCGTTGTTTATATCACACAGCACCGCATCTACTCTATTTTGCCTTTAATGTGAAAATTTTAATTCGTTTTTCAAGTATGTATCTGGTTTGCTGGATGTTTTTTTTTGCCAGAGCCATTATAAATCTGATACTATCATAAATAGTATAAAGGATTACAATCTACAATTGCGTTCTTAAAACAATGTGGTGAAAATTTTATTTATATAAGTTTATTAAAAATCAGATAATGTTTTTGCATGTGATTAAATAAGAAAAGAATAATTAATACAATAGCAAACGGTTAACTAATTTTTAAAGTAAAAAAATACGTAAAAGAACTCAGATCATAGGTATAAAACTAGAACAACATATTAGTTCATTATGATTATCACCAATATTTTATTTATAGGATTAGATGATAATTATAAAAAAAAAAGAAATCCATTTTAATCATACCGTTTTCTAATAGCGCTTATGGTATATATATTTTGAAATTTATCTGTATAATATCAATCAAGATATAAAATAGGGTACATTTCGGTTAATCGGACGCCAATATTATATATGCAATACACATGCATATATACATCTATACACATATTGTATCTATATATGCATGCAAACATATAAATATATGCTTATATATGTAAACATAGTTTCATATGTATTTATATATTTATATGTATATATATATATATGTATATATAACACTGGGGCCAAGTTAAATAAAAAGTACATAAAATAATAAAGCTATCCAGAATGAAAAGTAAGTAATGAAATACAATTATTACATTATTACAAAATTTTAAAAATTATGTTTGAAAACATTCTCTAAAAAGGCTTTTTTATTCAATAATTTAAATATCGTTAAATGTTTACTGATTACATAACCATTGATTGTGATGTTTTTTCATATACTTTTATAATTTATGAAACCATGATCTTAACCAGTTATTTTTAAAAAGGAAACAAATCTAATTAAAATGCTATTAAAATCACAGTTTTCTAATCTTCTGATTAAAATTGTCACTAGGTAAATTATGTATTTCAATAAAATAAACAACAAATTTATTAAACTAAATGAAGTTAATGAAATATTCAAATTTTAAAACATGTTTATAAGAAGTTAATTAAAATCTTTATAATTTAAAGAAAAACAAATAGCAAGAATAATTTCTTTCATACCTGCTTTTCACTGACATTCTTTATTGTTCGATTTTGTTGGAAAAGTAATAAATCCAATACATAAGCACAATAGCTAAGGCTGGAAGCATATACCACGCCAAAGCCAGTGTATTTATCTCGGACTTAAATATTTTGTATAAAGTATGATCTTGGAAGAACTGATCAGCAATTCATTGTTTAAATTACAAAATCCGTGTCAATACAGATCTATGTTGTCGAGAAAACTTTCTTGCATCCGTTCGAAAGCGTACTACATGTACTCTGTTTACTTTTATTCTACGGTTAGCCACCGCAGACGACTTTTTTTCCTAGCAGATGCAAAATGTGTTTTTAAAAACAAAACAGCGTTATAAGAGAAGAAAAAAAAATTTCTTTATCTGTCATTTTTTATATTAATTTCCTGTTGAATAAACTGCTTGTGATCTAACTATTTTAAGACATTTCGGGGAAACAATAAATTAAAATTTGAAAAATTATGGTATCGTTGTAGAATAAATTGTGTACATTTATTTTACATTCAGAAAATGTTAAATCTATTTAAAATGTTTGTAAAAAGTGGCAAGCAAATTTTTAAAGAACAACTTAAAATCTTTAAACATTAACAGAAAAAAATATATACAACTATACTGTATACTAATATATACAACTATATGTATACAACTATTTTTTATAGCATTAAAGCAGCTTTTCATTACAAAACGCCCCCCAAATCTTTGCTTTTCTCAATTAGATATTATTTTCTGCTGTTTCGATTTTAAGATAAATTTAATAAATCAGTACAAACTTACCGGATTATAAAAAAACAGAAGAAAAACATTATTTAAAATTCAAAACTAATAGATTTTTTACATCAATTTTTTTTTACTTATTTTATTATTCATATACAACACCAAAAAGCATTTTCATTCGAAAAAAATAAGTTATAAATTCAAAGTTTTGAAATTTAATAGAAATAGAAATACTTTCGTATTAACCACATACCGAGGGTTGACAATAAACAAAATCACAAAATATTTTGCTACGTATAAGCAATTTCATTTTTTTACATAATAATTTTAATAGCTTAAGCGCGAGGTTTGATTACATGTCTATTACAGCTACGTTTTATTTATATACTTTGTTATACAAGTTTATTTATATGCAAGTTTTCAGTTTCGTTGCAGAATATTTAGCCGGAAATAAATGCTGATTTTTTTTTTTTAATGGAAACATTTTAATCTTGTGTAATTGGACAGCATACAATAGTTTAAAAAAAAGAAACATGGTTTCAGATTATTTTTGAAACCATAAAAAACAAAAAATTGAGGCACGATAGAAAAAATTACATTTGAAGAAAAATTTCTTTTTCTATTTGATAGTGAAAAAATTTTAATTGTGCAATTGATAGAAGTTAAGAAAATCACAGTAAAAGTGAAATTTATTTATCAAGTGTTGCCACCGCCAAAGTCATATTACTGTTATTCACGAATGTGTTTTTCTTTATTATATAGATTTCTGTAAGTTTAACCAAATTAATTAATTTTCCATGGGATATAGAAAGCATTTGAACAAATTCCATAATAATAATAATAATAATAATAATAATAATAATAATAATAATAATAATAAATTATTTCGTGGATTATATACAAGATTATGTTTGCAGCATAATTTATAAATGTATATGGATTTAAATTGATGCATTTATATAGCATTTTTCTGTGTTAGAAAATAAATTAATGAATATAGGTTCATTTGCAATGATTGAAACAAAATACATTCATATTCAAATCCCACAAATGCATTAACACAATTCCGAAAAAAAAAAAAAAAAAAAAAAAAAAAAAAGTGTCCTCTTTTCAAATAGTACTTTTAAAATTCACGTTGTGACTTAACAGCATACTGATGGTCGTTTGATCACATATGTGATGTGACTCGCTGTAACGTCGAAAAATTTTTCAAATTTGTTATAAACGTATTTTTCACATTGAGTAACGTACTTTTTGCAATTTTTAAATGTTTCCAAACAATTCATAGTTTACTTAGAATGGGATTTTATGAGTGCAGACATTTTGGTTACAGATGGGACGTAACCATCGTGATTTGCAAAAATATGACAAAAACATCACTGTCACTATGGTTTTTATATGGGTAATGACTATGGATCGACCGAAATAAGTTTTTAAGACCGAAAACGTAACACAAACCAAATTTCGGTAAGCTTTCTATTTTTGGTTGAAAACGAAAAAAAAAAAAGATTAATTTTTTTAAAATTATTAATGCATAAATGAATGTACACAATTATTAATTAATTAAAGGTGTATTGAGGCACATTTTTATCAAAAATATAAACATGCATAAAAACTTATGAGTGTGTAGAAGCTTCAAACGAAAAAATGATATGAACGAAACTTTTATATTTTTTGACAACCAGTAATTATAAGCATTTAGAATAGTTAACTAACTAAGTAATTAATTGACCGTGAGGCATTAGCACAGATAATCATCCCATCTAGTTCACGGCTGAAATACCAGAATTACTAAAAACTCGATTCGCATATTAAAATGTAATCGGTCTGCCAAGTCTTGGAAAACGTCTAAAAACCCGATTTCAGAATTTGACTCGTAGGTTTACTATTGTGTCTCCTGCTCTCAGTTCCCCATGTTTTTATACTTTTGGGTACGAAAAAACACAATGATAAACCTACGAGTCAACCGATAAAATCGGGTTTTCGGTCGGTTCCCACCAGGATATGAGTTAGTAGATCGGTCCCGTTTTAATATGTGAATCGATTTTTAACTAATTCTGAATTTTCATCCGTGAACGCGATGAGGTCTGTGCTGCCCCCTCCCGGTCTATAACAATGGAGAACAGATACAATAAAGGGTATTTATTTTTTAAATATACATAACTTTTCAGTTATTTAATGATTCTCATTAAAATAAACTAAAATACTACTACTTAAAAGTACTACTTAAAAGGGGTTTTTTACGAAACTAACTCTAAATAAGTCGTAATAAAAAAAATAATCATTTTTCAATTTATAATTATTACTATTTTAGCAAAAATTTAAATATAGATGATATGCATACTTAAATAAATATTTGCCTCTTCCTCCCAAAAAAACTTTGCCATGCCTTCGCCTCCCTGTGATTGTTCTGAAATAACGCCCTTGTTTGAAAAATCTATCTTCGGTGCAGAAGTTTTCTGGCATTCTATGCCTTTGTCTAAAACTTTGTAATTTTCATATAAATTAAAATGTAATTATTTCATTAACGACATAGAATGATGAATCTTTCTGAAAGATCTTTCAAAACACTTCTGCGGTTTCAAACCAAATATTTTCTGCTACTGTTAGCTGTGCACAACTTTCAATGAGCAGCTGAAAAACACCACATGCGCGTGCATGTTTGTTTTATAATTTGATCAAAGATTTTGAATCATATATGACCGAGAATTATAAACAGTGGAAGTTCATAGTAATAACTAACAAGTTGGAAATTGGACGTCAAACGTGGTAAATGAAGAGTGTTTGTACTATAAACAAATTTATGCAATAGCTGTTAAGTTATGTAAAATTTGTCTTATGCAAAAATGCATGACTACAAAATATGAAAAATTATGTATCAATTACAGAGCAATCCAACTATATTACGCAAGTTAGAGTAAGGTCAGACAAATAAAATTCTTAAACATTTTCAACTATGTTTTAGAGTGTTAAAACGCCTACTAGATTGAAATTTGAATTTCAGAAATTTACACCCAATAGACTGTAGCATATTTTAATTCTTTTGTGCAGCCGAGTCCTTTGTTTACAATCTTTACATAAGTATAATGCCACTATTCAGCTAAAATTTAAACACGCTTAAATCTAGTGAAATCACCAGAGATTATCTTCCATAGACAGCCATGTATCTAATACCTTGCGTAGCCCTGTATATCATTTTTCTACATTCTATAAACATATATTGGTTTAGTAAATGCAGTTCAGCGTAAAAATACATAACTTATTTAAAAACCATATCTAAGTTATTATTTTCATATTCTGTAACTTGTACAATTTCAGTTGTGTTACCCTGTATATGATCTACAGCATTTATACACACAACGCAATCAGCAAACACTTTGTTAAATTTAAAAGCTCATATCACTACTAAAAATGCACTTCTAGAAATCATCTCCAATATTCAGTATTTCGGTTGCAGTATAGTATCCGACATCTTTTGTGTGCCCCTATGATTACTGTGCACTTTCTATTATACAGGATGCAACTCACAGTAAATCTCGGCAACGTATATCAATTCCATTATATGTGAGAAAAATTAACACGGTTAAAATATATCGAAGATAAAGTTTCACCTTATACTATTATGTAATGGAATTCTTTTGTGTGGCCCTGTAAATGAATAATAAACGTATTTTGCACCGCATATTGTAACAGAGTATATATTTTAGTACACCTCAGTAAATGCATATTAATTTCATTCATTAATTTCATATTGTTTAAAAGGTAGTAATACCATCAAAATGCACTTAAACATTTTTTTTTTTTTTTTGAATTGGCCGTGATGTAACGGAAAATTTTTGACCATCCCTGTAATTAAACTAAAATGACTCGACAAAATTTTGCAGTAATTATATACTTCAAATTTCAAAGCATTCTGTTGGGTAGATTTTACTCTATTATATGCGTATGGATAAACGGACAGATAGACAGATGGAAAACGGACTGAACGGCGACTACGTGTGCTACCTATTTATATAATTACGAACGCATCTAAAAAGCATATCATTTAAGCGGAAACAGTTCAAATCAAGAAGTCATGATGAAAATTTCCAAAGTAAGAATGAAGATTTCTAGAATTCAGACAGTTTCGGTCTAGCCGAATTTTCAGCAGCATTTTTGCCAAAAACGAATTTTCGTTGAAACTCGGATTTTTGGCCGAAAACGAAAACGAATTTTCGGTCTAGCTCTAGTAATGACAATAAATGCAACTAATATAATTTTTACATTTTTAATTATATATAACACACAAATTTGTGTAACTCCAAATATTTTATATAATTTACACATCTGTCTGAGTTTATAAGGCGGTAACAAATTGCATACTTGACTTCGTATGTCATATACACATAAAAACAGCTAAATTTTTGTTCAAAGTGTGTAATTTTAGAAATTTACACACACGTTTGTGTACACATAAGTATGTTTAAAATAGAATAACTCATCAATTTGTGTAAATCTAAACATTTTTCTACATTTACACACTTATCTGTGTTTTTCAAGTGATAACAAATTACACACTTATTTTAGTATGCTAAATACACATAAAAACAGGTAAATTTCAGAAAAATGTGTGTAAATTTTACGACAGGTGTGTAATTTTATAAATTTACACATATATATGGGTAAAATTAGCTGATTTACACATTAATTTTTTAGAGTGCATGAAACCCATAGGATGTACTCTCTAGAGTGCACTCTGTGCCTGGAGCATGTACCCTCTGCGTCGATCGTGTAATCTGTGGTTTTTTAGGACTACACCCCTGAAGATGTACACTTTTTATAGGAAATTGAAAACGTTTTTTGATTCTTCAGCATACAAATAGTAATTTCTATAAATACTATCCATATATTCATTACACCTCTTTAATATGTCCATCAAATTTTCTTCTTAAAGGACAAGAAATATGGGAATTATTTCAGGTATGAAGGATATTTTTATTTGATACCAAATTGCTATTTTCATAAGCCTCAATTTAAATTTTTATTTAATAGTAAATTTTATAAGAAATTTTTTAAAATGGGATATCACATTTGAAACAATTTTTAAATATCATTAAATCTTTTATTTATTTATTTATTTTTGTATACTTTTTGTATCGGGCTCGGATGGGCTCGGCCTCCAATATACTAAAAATCTTTCGGGCACGGGTTTCAAAAATCGAGAACGAAGTCATCTCTAGTATAAATCTGTGCTTCCTCTGAAAAGAAATGATGTTACGCAAAATTCAAATTAATATGGAGGTTGGTTTGTTGGTTTGCTAAATTTCATTTTTTGGGATCATATTTTGACATTCGTACGGGCTCTTTAACGGGGAAATTTTATTTATTTATGAGTGGAAAATATAAGAGCTATTTTTCACTTTAAATTGCATACTACAAGTTATTTTAATGCTACTTTGATCAAAATGACGGGGGGAACTAAAGTCGTGCTTATTTATTTTAGTATTTCATTGCTGTTTGAAATGAAAACTTGTGATAATTACAGATTTATCTTTAGAAAATTCTTCTTTATTTTATATCTATCATGTTTTATCTATGTTTATATATTTTTTTCTTATCCATTAGCAGCGTCGTGCGAAAGGGGTAGGGGCGTCGGGGGCAGCTGCCCCGGCGTGGATCTTTAGGGGGCGCCAAATTTATACTACCAACGTCATTTTTGGCCTGTTACAAGAAAAAGTTGGGTGGAGGGGGCGCCAAATTGTAACGTTGCCCCGGACGCAGATTTCTCTTCGCACGCCCCTGTCCATTAGATTTAGTTTTAAGCAACTTCTCATCTTTCTTCAGGCAATGAAAAATTGCGTTTGGATCTTTTTTAAAAGAAGTTCCACACAATTATACCTTCCGCAAAAAACCTGTTTAAAATGGAAATTTGATAGGTTTTATGGGGTTCCGTTTTATTAGGTTTTATTACATAAGATATTGTTTGTACCCAACATGTTCAGGTTAAAAAATTTGGGCACCCCCCCGTTCAAAAGGCTGGCTACGCCTATGCGTAATATAAATTGTAAACAAGATCATATTACACTTAGTATTAAAAGTTAAAATAATATTCTAAATATTGTTTTCTTTACTTTACTTCGTAAAAATATTAAAGATTAACTTATTGAAAACAGACGCAATTTTCTTTTTATATTCAGGAATAAAAAAGCCACGAAGATTCAGTATTAAGTATGAAGAAGAATTTATGTTTTATGCAATAAAATTTAAAATACAAAGTATTTTCCTTTTATTATTAAAACATTTGAACATAAATGAAAGGTTGATTACTTTGCCAGCACCTAATCTGTTGAGCGGTTAAAACTGAATTATCACCAAAACAAGAAGAGATTGTTTCTAATGAAATGATTAAACTGTAAATAATTTACATAAATTAAACAGTTTAGCTTCCAAAGGTTGTTTTAATTAAATATTGCCCCATATAATTGATTCTACAGTGAAATGTCAACATGTGTAAGATGTAAGATCTAAGTATCCCCCCCCCCCCCCGGTAACAAGCAACTTTCAGAGCAAAATTTTTTACACAACGACAGTCAATAATAGTTGAAAAAATAATTTACACTTGTTTTTACTGAAAATGTAAAACATATCATGCACAATGAATTGTGAAAAAATATCAGATATATTAAGAAAATAACAAACTTGGTGATATTTTGAAAAAATATCGTGTATACATCATGATACATATCAGAATATTATACAAGTATAACAACGAATCCCATTCTCAAGCCCTTTGGATAGTAGGTGATACTGTTTATAGTTTATATTAAGAATTTTGTGAGGAAGCACATTTAAAAAATTAAAATTACCGGATTATGTAACAACATGAACTTGTGTAAAAAAAAAAAAAAAAAAAAAAAAAAACAATTATTATGGAATGTATACAGTCGGACCTCGTTAACGTGAATTACTTTTAAGATGAACAGTTTCTACTGTCCCCGTCAAAATGAATAGGGATTCCAGTGTTTTTTCCCCTTTTAACATGAACACGTTTAACATGAAAATTCGCTTAATATGAACAATACTCGATGTCCCATGAGGGAATTAGACGGGTAACATAAACGAAAGATTCTAAATGCAGTTAATATTTCAGCAACTCTTTCCTTTTCAAAATTTAAAATAATATTTTAATTTCTTCCACTTTTGGAAGATCAAGAAATAACGCAATCTATTACTGGGTTCAAGTTTTACATTACATAATATAATTAAAAGAACAAGAAAAAATGATTTTAATATCAATTATCTAGTAGGTCACATGACATGGCGCCTCCCATCTATTCGAATGAGAAAGAAGTTTGCGAAATATCTCACATGGAAAGTAGAATATCTGTCGTCATCTACATGTCACCAGGACTAGAGATAGATAGTATTTAAAAGGAGTATTTTTATGCATTGTTTCTGTATTCAAACTAGAGGTCTGCACAGGCCGGAATTTCCAGGCCAGGGCTCGGCCCGGCCCGTTTAAATTTTTATTTTTTAGGCCCGGCCCGTACAGAAATCAGTGAAAACAGGCCCGGCCCGTTTTGGCCCATTACAATTTTTACGATTTCTAAAAAAAATCAGATTTTTATCATATAATTAAGATTTGATTAAAGAATACTGCATACATATCTATGGAATGATTTTACAGTATATTTTACAGGAAATACACATTAACAACATTAATGATTATTTAGATTCTTAGGCTTTCAACATTCGAATAAAGATTCATTAACAATTTAATATGGCTTAGAATAAAAGAAAAAAGAAAGAAAGCTAAAAACATCGTTACTTTTGAAGATGTTTGATAAAAGATTTATAAAAATATTTCTATATCATTTTATTAAAGGTTTTAAATCCAAATTCATTCTTAAATTAAAAGAAGCTCATTTCTGATACATTTCTAAATTCACTTTTTTCTGAGAAATGCATAAGATTAGCAGGTATCTTTATTCAAAAACTATATAATCGAGTGGCGTTATCAATTTTTTGATACAAGCAATTTAAGAATACTACAAGCAAATAAATGCTGTCATAATTAGCGATTTGAATAGAATTTCCGGAAGCGATAGCAGGGAAGGGAGAAAAACCTGTAATCATTTGAGAAACTATTACATCTCAAGTCATACAAGTTACATACATACATTAAGTCATACAAGTATTTTATTTACCAAAAATAAAAAATGCTATTCGATTCCAAATCCCTTCAATAGTTAAGCTTATCACTTTTATACTTTTACAATTTAAAATTGATCAGAAAATGTGTCAAACTTTCGCATTATTGAGAAATTAATTTAAAAACCATCAAGAAGTATATATCCTAAGATAAAGCTAACATAAGTTCTTTATCGCTGTTAATAATTTTATAAATCATGTTTTCTGCCCTACAGATCTTGAGAACAATTCAGTCTAGTTCCGGTCCGGCCAGTCTATATGTAGAAAAATAATGCAAGCTTCATCTCGGACCGGCATGAGTCAGCTAAAAAAATATTAAAATGAGTTGCACACAATGTAAGTCTCCGATGCTGATCTCTACACTGTACATTTTTATATTGATGCTGTCAAACTAGTATGGCTCGTGACGCACATTTATACTTATTCTCGTTAAAACCATTGAAAATAGCTCATATTTTATCGTTCCAGCTCAAATCTTCAGAACGTGCCGGTAGGCCCGAAATTTTTTTTAATCGGCCCAGCCCGGCCCGACTGGCTCGTTCAATTTTTTTGCCGGCCCGTTAGAAAATTTGAAACGATTCCGCCGGGCCGGGTACGAGTTACGGGCCAAGCCCGGGCCCGTGCAGACCTCTAATTCAAACATAGAAAATTTACAGTTTGGTGTTGCAACTTGATGATGATATGAAAGTCATGTATTCAGTTTTTTTTCGTTTACCCGTATTAATTCATAAGGACTTTCACGTGTACAGTATATATCGTATATACATAGTTGATCAAAATGAGTCGCAAAGTTCAGAAATCCTTAAGTTTGCAAAATAAGCTCGATATATTACTTGATGTAGATTCGAGAAATTCAAAAGAATCTGATATTGCTAAGAAATATGGAATAGCTAAAAGTACTATATCAATTATTTTAAAAGGTAGAGACAAAATTGGAAGAGCTTTTGTACTAAACAAGTTTGAACTAAGTCGAAAAAGAATGAGAGTCGCCAATAATGAAGTTGAAACAGCATTAATCAAATAGATGAATGAAGCAAAAAACCTGAATCTTCCCATGACTGGTGCGATTTTGTTTGAAAAGGCTAATTTTTTCGCCGATGCTTTAGGCGTAAGAGATTTTTTAGGCTCATCAGGATGGCTTCAACGATTTAAGGATCTACAAGGAATAGTTTGCAAGAAAATTTGTGGGGAAGCGGCTGCAATGAATGATGAACTAGCGAATGATTTCGTAATCAATAAACTTCAATCAATTTTATGCAAATATGCTGAAGAAGATATTTTTAATGCCAACGACACATTATTCTGGAAAGCACTTCCTTCGCGAACTTTAACGATAAAGAATATGAAATGTTCAGGTGGAAAATGCAGCAAAGAAAGATTAACCGTGTTAATTGCTTGCAACATGACTGGAACGGAAAAATTACCATTGATGGTCATTGGAAAGGCTGCGAAACCTCGCTGTTTTAAAGGTATAAAAACATTACCAGTGACGTACGAGTCGAGCAAATAAACGTGGATTACCATAGAGTTATTCCAGAAGTGGGTTAAAAAACTCGACATAAAATTTGAAAGAGATGGCAGAAATATTTGTTTAATTTTAGATAATTTCAGCGCTCATTGCGCCGTTTCCGGACTCGAAACAATCCATGTTGAGTTTTTACTTCCAAATACAACTGCAAAAATACAATCATGTGATCAAGGGATAATTAAATGCATAAAAGCAGAGAAGAGAAATTCTCCTACAAACAGTTTCTTGTTTCGATCAAGGAACATCCTTTTCTATAAACTTGTTGAATGCATTAAATGTACTCCGATCTACCTGGAAAAAAGTTTCTGTCACTGCTATCCAAAATTGTTTCCAAAAAGCTAGATATTCTACCAAAGAAACTCCTTCACAAACAGAAGAAACAATAAAATTTGATTCTTCAGAAACAAAAGCACGCGGCATATTCCCAGAAAATGTCACATTTGAGGATTATGTAACAATGGACGATGAAATAATGACATCCGACACAGTTACGGATGAAAAAATAGTTAAGGAAATTAAGTGTGCTAAAATCACTACCGATAATTTACACTATTCTTCTGAAGCAGAAGAAGAAGATGATAGCAGTTACTGTTCAGAATACAACAATGTATCCAGTATTGAAGCATTTAATGCATTAAAAATTGCACGAAGATTTGTGATGCAAACAGAAAATTCTAGCGAGTACCCCTGGATGTTGTAGATAAACTAGAAGATTTCCGCAAACGAACTGTTGACAGAAACCGAAAACAGTCGCAAATAACAGATTTTTTTAAGGTGTAATTTTGATTTTTTTTTCTGGTACCTATAAGTTATAAATAAATAAGGTAAGGATCTAATTATTATTTTTGTTGTTATTTAGTCTTTCGAGTGTAAATAGGATTAATTTCTCGTAATTTAGTTACAAATGTATGATTCATTATTTGATATAAATCTATTGAAGTTGATGTTATATACTTTATCATTTATGCTGTAAAAAATGCAATTTATAGCATTCATGTTATATTTACTTAATTACTTTTAACAGTTGTCTATTAATGGATAAAAATATATATAACTATTAGTCTAATTATTAAAATAGAAATAAGTCTTAGTTCAAATAGAAATAAGATAGACAAAGTTTTCTCTCATTAGACCCTATTTGAAATACAAATTTGTCCCTGTATTCTTTATCATTGCATTTAAGCTTATTGTAAATTAACTGTTTGGTACGAAATAAAAATTAAAAATAAGTATAGTATGTAAGTTTCATAATGAATTTTATTATTTTTAAAAAACTGATTTAATTGTTTATAAAAAAATATATATTTATTGAATATAAATGATTATTAAAAAATATTTTTTTACTACTGATAACATGAACAAAAATTTAATTCCCCTTGAGGTTCATGTTAACGAGGTTTGACTGTACTTATTTTTAGAAATTGCATGTATGCATATAGAATTCATGCATATTTTAAAAATAAAGCTATTAAATAAATCATTTATCTACTATATTCATAGTTGCGAACATCTTTCGCTTTTTTGTACAACAAAAATTTTACAGAAAACTTTATCTTCATCTGCGGATTAAATATGACAGGATTTTGTATTACTTTTTTGTGAAAAAGGAAGAATGTGTCAGTTATGTATAATATGTAAATGGAAATGTCGTTAAGACTGCTTATAGCAGGAGTTCTACCGAATGAATTTTGATGAGACTTGCAATGTTAGATAATTTTTCAGAAAAGGTTTAAGCATATGGGTTGTTTTAATTTATACGCATATTTCATGTGCGGAAAAGGAGGAATTTCTTTTTTGAAAAGTATTTAATATTTTTACTCATTGTTATTACCACTTTTTAATATAACTTATTTGATCATTAAAAAAATACATTAAATATGTTTAAGATTTTTTTCTAAACAAACAAATATATATATTTAAAAATTCATTACCTACCTTTTGGGCTCTCTTAAGATGTTTCCTTAAAAGATATTGTTTAATTAATACCAAAACAGTTTTATTTTCACATAAAAGCCTTTTTAAAATAATATAACAAACTATGATCATTAAAACGTCATATAAATTAATTCTTCTAGTCTATGTTAGGTTTCATATTTCTATTCAAAAATAGATGTCCCAGGGTTTTGAAATATCTGTTCATCTGTTACCACAAATAATTTATCTCTAATCATGTCGAAAAAAGTGTACCAGGTGTATACAACCTGGTGTGTAATATAAATGGTGTGTATAACCTTCCCAGACATGAGTCAAATATCATGAGGGACCACCAAAAACTAGTTTAAAATTACTATAAAAGAACCGGAAAGATTTATCAGTTTAGATATCGACGCTTATGATATGCACGCATTTTTAAAACAAGAAAGAAAAATCATGCCTTACGCATAGATTATGAAGCACTTTCCAACACTTCCTGAAGTCATTAACAAAATTTCGTTATCTAGAGAAATAATGTGTTACTGTCCATAGCCGAATATGCATTCCAATACTTTTGAACAGCCCTGTATTTGATACGTCGGTTGATATATATATATACTATATAATGAGTTAATTTAGTCTTGCAAGAAAACGCCTATGTAGTTGAAAATTTTCTTTCAACAATTTATACTAATTTATGGAAACATGCTTGAATACTTTTATTCAGCCTTGCAGTTTATCTAGTACATTTGTTACATGAAAGTGTTTTGTTAAAATTTACTTCATATAAAAAATACTATTTAAACTATTTAAATCACTTTTCCAGAAATTACCATACACAGGCGACTCTGTATCTAATTCTTTACGTGACCCTGTATATTATTTTATCTATTCTACAAACATTTCTTAGTAAACTGTATGCATTTCAACATAAAAATGCATCACTTATTTAAAAAACACATTTAAGTAAATTACGCTTACATTCAATAACCTTTCCGAGCTCTTTTGTGTAACCCTGTATATCTACTCTGTGTAACTATTAGCATTTATACACACTGTATAATGTACACATACTTAGTGAAACTTAAAAGCGCATATCATAATTGAAAATTCATTTCATCCATTTAACAGCCAACATCTATAATATCTAGTACTTCGGGTAGAATACACTGTTAAAAATATTTTGTGTGTCCCTGTAAATACTATGCAATTTGTATTATGCGTGAAATAACTCATATTAAGCCTCAGCGACGTATATCAATTTGATTACACATGAAATCGTTTATCGTAATTAAAATATTTCGCAAACAATCTCCCCCTTTATTATTATGTAATGGAATTATTTTGTGTTGCCCTGTAAATAAATAATAACTATTCTTTTCACTGCATATTTTAAAGAATACATATTTTAGTGCAATTTGTTGATGCATATTAATTTGAATACGTTTGATCGGATGTAACATCTTTAAAATTCTTTGAAACGATTTTTCCCCATAGATTATAATGTAACGGAAAACTTTTGACTGACCCTGTAAATAAACTAATCATGGTAGAAAATTCATTTTTAATAGGATTCGTGCTAGGAAAAACGTCAATAACGTCCAAAATATTCATGGCAATCCGGGCATATTAACGAGAGTTTGAGCGCGGCAGACGGCCAGACAAACCGGAAGCATAAGCACTTTTCAACTTTGTTAAAAAGATTGTGCTAAACTTGTACTAAAAAGATCTAAACATAATTTTAACATATTCTAGGAGCATTTAAATTAATTCAAATGCTTTTATTTAGTTTCTCCTACATGCGACATCAGGACTGAGAAGATTTTGTAAACGAGTACGACAATTATTTTGAATATTTGTTATGAATATCAGATATATTAGACAAATTTATGCTTTTCTTGGGAGGATGTTTTTCTCTGTTTAATTTCTGTTACCAATAATTCACCATCTTTGTGTTGTTATTTTAGAGAGATCTACAAGTAAAATTAATTTATATTTGGAATCACTTTCAAATAGTTAGACTGATATAGACCAAATAAAATGTATTCTCAAAATATATGTTTTGTTCAATAAGTAAGAACTAGCAGGGGAGACCGAGCTTAGCTCGGTCAAAATTAACTTTGTGTTCAACTCGATATAGTATTTTCACTGTATCATTAACTCTGTATTATTACTGTAAAACATGTTTATAATAGTATTATTTAGAAAAACAATCAATAAGAAAATTATGTTTTTATGCGCGTGTTTATAAATTTTACTTTATTTTAAAATTTACAACGAAAGGACATCGATCTAAATCACTTTTTTAGCTCGACTCTGATTGGTTTAACCCTGCATCTCGAATCCTCTTAAGAATGTATAAAAATATTCTTTACATTCTGAAAGACAATATTTTTTGCTAGATGTAGCCAAATTTGGAGGCATTCTTTCATTTGGCTCCAAATACGTGTTTTGGTTTTCGTAATTTTTATAGTTTGGCCATATGTCGATTTTTTGGCCATATGTCGCCAATAATTTGTCAAATATCACCAAGTTATTGGCTGTTGCCATATTCTCGTGACCCTGATCCGTATTACCCAAAATGAGCCACTAATCAAATTTGATCAAGCATGTGACATAGCTCAATCGTCTTCAGGTAATCAAAAACAGTAGAATATAAAATTGAATCAAAATGGTTTAAGCCATTTTTTAGGTAAAATTAGCTTGGCAGCATTCAGCAATGAAACGAAATGAGCCACCAATATAATTTTGCTTAACATGCGACTCAGCCCAATAGTCTTCTCGTGACAAAAAATGTTTTGTTTCAAAATTTAGGTAAAATTGATTGAGTCATTGTTATATATAATTAGAATGACCCTAGCTCATTAAGACCCAAAATGATCCACTAATCGAATTTTCCCGAGCATGTGTCCAAACCAAATGGTTTTCTCTTGCTCAAAAACGATATAATACAAAGTATAGTCAAAATCGTGAGTACCATTTTCTATATAAAATTAGCATGACCCATCATGACCAACAAATGACCCTTATAATCGAAATCTCTCGAACGTGTGGCTTAGCTCATTAGTTTTAGCATGCCGAAAAACATTAGATACAAAATTTAGATAAAATCGATTGAGCCGTTTTTTAGATATAGTTAGTTTGACCCTGACCCCTTATTATGATCCAAAATGACCCATTGATCGAATTTTCTAAAAAATCTGTCATAACCCAATGATTTTCTTGTGCCCGAAAACGATAAAATACAAAATTTAATCAAAATTGCGCGAAACGTTGTCTAGATAAAATTATAATGACCCAAAAGTGGCCCACTAATCGAAATTTCTTGAACATGTGACATACCCCAATGATTTTCTTGATTGTTGTATACAAAATTTCGTTAAAATCGACCCACCCATTCTTTAGATATAGCTTGACCTTGACCCATTAAGACCCACAAATGACCATTATAATCGAAAGTTCTCGAATATGTGACTTAGTCCATTAGTTTTCTCGTTTCTAAAAATTGTTACATACAGAATTTCGTTAAAATTGATCCTGCCGTTCTTTAATTACATATAGCTTGACCCAGACCCTTTATGATCCAAAATGACCCATTAATCGAAATTTTTCGAACATGTAACCTAGTCCAATGATTTTATCGTGCCAAAAAAATGTTGCATACAAAATTTCGTTAAAATCGATCCTACTGTTCTTTAGATATAGCTTGACCATGACCCATTATGACCCATCATGACCCACAAATAACCCTCGTAGTCAAAATCTCTCAAACATGTGATTTAGCCCATTAGTTTTCTCATGTCAAAAAACTGTTACATACAAAATTTCGTTATAATCCATCACGCCATTCTTTAAATATAAATAGCTTGACCCAGACTCTTAATGACCCAAAATGACCCATTAATCGAAATTTTTCGAACATGTAAGCTAGTCCAATGATTTTATCGTGCCAAAAAAAAATGTTGCATACAAAATTTCGTTAAAATCGATCCACCTGTTCTTTAGATATAGCTTGACCATGACCCATTATGACCCACAAATGACCCTCATAGTCGAAATCTCTCAAACATGTGATTTAGCCCATTAGTTTTCTCATGTCAAAAAAACTGTTACATACAAAATTTCGTTATAATCCACCGCGCCGTTCTTTAAATATAAATAGCTTGGCCCAGACACTTAATGACCCAATATGACCCATTAAAATTTTTTCTCGAACATGTAACCTAGCCCAATGTTTTTCTCGTGCCCGAAAACCATAGAATGCAATTTTTAGTCAAAATTGCGTGAGAAAATCCCTAGATAAAAATAGCATGACCCACAATGACCCCAAAAATGACCCACTAACCGAATTTTCTCGAATATGTTACCTAACCCAATGGTCTTCTTGTAATCCAAAATGATAAAATATAAAATTTGGTCGAAATCGTTAGAGCCGTTTTTTAAATATAAGTGGCTTGACCCACAATGACCCCAAAATGACCCACTAATCGAAATTTTTCGAACATGTGACCCAGCCCAATAGTTTTCTCGTGCCAAAAAACGATTGGATACAAAATTGCCTTAAAATCCATCCAGCCGTTCTCTAGATATAAATAGCTTGATCCTGACCCATTGTGACCCAAAATGACCCAGTAATCGAATTTTCCCGAACATGGGACCTAGCCCAATGGTCTTCTCGTGCCCGAAAATGGTAAAATCCAAATTTTTGCGAAAATCGTTAGAGCCGTTTTTGAGATAAAATTTACCCACACACACACACACAATTTTTGCTCGCATTATAGTATAAGATATATGTCTTCTTCAATACTATGTTTACCACGTTGGCCTACCACGACAATTTTCAGTAATCAGGCCAGAAATGACAATTTGATTTTATCACATTATCTTATTAAAAACTAATTCTAGTCCAGGTATCATTAAAAATCACAACATTTTTTTTCTTTAAGGGCTTACGAATTACCTCGTAGTTGGTAATTATATTTTTTGACCGTTTTTAAATAAATTTTCTGTTTATGCAAACCAGCATTGATTTTTTGTTCTTTTCCCAGAAGCCATCTATTGATATTAGCACTGATATATTGCGAGTTTAATCTTAGCTGGACAAAAATGGCAAGCAAACACAGTATGGGATAACTCGTAGTTTGCGTCATAGAAAAGAACGCAATCTACGAGTTATCTCGTAGTTGGCAGTCAACGTGTTAAAAAGTGACTTATAACATTGTTAACTAAGTGTAGAACCAACAGAATGAAGAATGTCCTCCAGTCTTTAACCAAAATTTTATCAGACAAATTAGGAAACAGAATAGTGAAAATACGTTCGTATCGTTTTTAACAATGCAGAAGTAATTCCAGATAAAGGAGAATATTCCTTAAAAGTCAAGGCCACATTCACTGATTTATTTTGTTCGATTTGATAAGAGTAGTTTTAAAGTTCGTTTGAGAAGAATGGCCAGTGCATTGGTCTGCTATTTTAATTAATCAAAAATACTTAAAAGTTTCTTTAATTAAAAGTTATTAACAATTCAATTTATATTTTAAAAATTTGCTGTTTTTCGTTGAAAAATATTTTATTTTGGTGTGAATAATAAAGAAAGAAAAATCTATATATATAAAAGGAATTCTGAGGATAATTGAGGCACAGATAGGCTCTCATCCTCTATACCTTTTATTTATAGAGATTTTACACAGCTTAGGTAAACGCAGAAGAAATATAAAACAGATAATGTATTTATCACAAAAAATCGTCTGCTAAGAAAATCTTTTTTCATTTTGAACTCTATAAATAAAAGGAATAAAGCAGAAGAAATATAAAACAGATAATGTATTTATCACAAAAAATCGTCTGCTAAGAAAATCTTTTTTCATTTTGAACTTCTATAAATAAAAGGACAGATAGGCTCTCAAACAGTGAATCGTCGAATATAATTGAAGAACAAATGGAAGAACAAATGGAAGAACAAATGGAAGAACAAATGGAAGAACAGATGGAAGAACAGAAAGAAGAACAGATGGAAGAACAAATGGAAGACCTCTTCATTAACAATAAAAAAAGATATGCAAACGAAACCCCAGAACACCGAGAAGAAAGACTGGCGAAGAAAAGAGAGCAGAATAGAAAAAGAAGAGAAAATGAGACTGAAGAAAAGAGAAGAGAAAGATTAAGTAAGCAAAGATTAATAAATCGAAAGATTCTCAGCGATGAGACTGAAGAAAAGAGAAGAGAAAGATTAAGTAAGCAAAGATTAATAAATCGAAAGATTCTCAGCGAAGAATCAGAAGAAAAGCGTCGAGAGCGATTGTCCAGAAATGATGAGTATAAGAAAAGAAAATTATATGAAGAGAACGAAGAACAGAGACTTCACAGATTGAATGAAAAGAAATGTTATGATTACAACAGAAAATACATCGTCGTTGGATCTTGTTACAACAGAGCCTTCTTGCTATTTTTTGATGAACCCGGGCAACGCCGGGCAGAACAGCTAGTGTGAATAAAAATGTTAGTTGCGTCATAAAAATATGTTCTCTTTAAGCTCGTTTTTAAATGAATGTATACGTTTTCAGAAGAAATACTCAGTAAAAAGAAGAAAAGAATTTTCAAAATAAATTGATCAATCGAAAAAATATGTAAGTAATACACAAATTAAATTTTTAAATATGAAAATTCATATTTCTTCAAAAAGAAATGATCTTTTTTATTCCGAATCAACATGTAAGCAATTATTATTAATGTAATGGATTATCTTAAAATTCTTAGACGTTTAGAAGAACAATATTATCCTAAATATGGGAAAAAAGCCTGAATAAAAGCATTTTGAATTTAAATTCATATACAGCCCCATTAAATCGACTGTCATATCTAAAAAGCTGTACTCTTATTTGCATAATTTTTGTAGTTCCTATCATCAGCGGTATAAGAGATAGTCACCGTACTCTGTTTTAAAACACCAGTCATTAAACTTCGAGATACAGATGTTTCATATAATTAATTGTGACCAAAGGTTGAATAACATCGATCTAATACGACGTTTCTCAACATCTCAGGTAGATTTCGCAAGAAATACTACCTATTACATTTTTATGCACAATATGCGGAGAATATAAATAAAAATAGAAAGAAAGATAAAATGAATGTGAAGATATGAATACACGCTATATGTCAAAATATGCGACAATCGATATGTTGAATTGCTACTCTTTAAAAACCCGCTGTTTCAGAGAAAGCAATCATAATAAATTTTATTTTAGTTTTCTTAAAAAAAACATTGAATATCTCGAAAATTTTTTATTTGGTTAATCTTGTTTTACACCCTGTGCCTGACTGACTCATACAGGGGTATGCAAAGCAGTTGCCACGAGTCCACATTTCCGAGGGATTCACCTGCTTCTCCCAATGGGAGTAATCAGATTTTTCGTTAAAAATCAGAGCAAAGTTGCTAAAAGTGAGCAAAATTCTTTTATGAAAAAACGTTTTGAAATATTCATGAAGGAATGCAGTTTTTCCCGACCCGTCTCTGCTCTTGTACTTTTTGCCTGCCCCCACCCATCCTAAAAAAAAGAATGAACTACCTCATTAGAAAGATAATAATTAAAATTTTACTGTAACAACTTAGTAATCCATTACTTTCCAGATAAATTCATCATTGACTTTTTCCATTTAACCCTTTCCGGCACAGTGTGCTCACTCCGGGCACACCTAATTTTAATTTCAAATTTGCAAGCGGTACCGAGAATACTTTAATAAAATTTTTATTTTACAATGAAAGCAGCTTGAATTATGGCGTTTTTAATTTCTAAAAAAGTAGTCTTTAAATTCCGGTGTCAATCTATCATTTTTCATTTTACAAACAGAATTTGACCGTGCCGGAAAGGGTTAATGAGTCAATATAAAACCATTTATGGCGATCAGTTAAGGAACATTATTTTTTCCTGTTAGCTATCTTATAATTTAAGTAGATAAGCAAATGGAAAATTTGCAAACAAATACTCTCGTCAACCAGTCCATCATTACTTACCCATCATGTGTAAAATAGGGCAAGTCTTGCAATCGTTTTGAAAATCGAAAAGTTTTTTTTGACGGACTTGCACGTTTCAGATACTGGAAATTCCGAAAAACATATTTTTAGAAAAAAAAAAATGCCGTCCGACCGTCTGTGCGTCTGTAAACGCTCTATCTCAACATATCCGAACAAACTGAGATAGAGACTTGAAATTTTGTATGTTCTTAGTATGTAAGAATGGGGAGAAGCCTATTTAATATCACTAATCTCGATTATCCGGAACTGTTTTTTCGGACTTTCGAAAAATCGTTCTGATGAAAGGTATATAAAAATTTTCACTTAAAAAAAAAATTATTTTAAGGAATGAAAGTAAAAGGCAATAAAATAACACAAATTTTTCATAAAGAACGAAGTCGATTCGATTATTAGTTGGCGAGATATTTGTAATCCTTTTCCACATTCTTCGATTTTACATGACATTATATTTCATTCAAATTTCAAATCAAAGACATGTTTTAATTGGAAATGAGACGCTTAATCCGACGCAGTAAACTGTTAGTCAATATGATTATTATTTTTGGAGTTATAAGGATGTTTCTTTTACGCCATTCGGTACTACTTGAGTAGTTTGGCGTTTTACATAATTTGTCGAAATTGGTTTATCATCAATTCATTACCAGAGCATTACTATGTAGATTAAAAATATTTAAATATACGTTTAATTTTTTTCTTTTTTGGAATTGCAATGCATTTTATAAATAGTTTACGCATGTGTTATTATTTTCATGTATTATATTATTCATATCCATGCTGAGTAAGTATTACGGCGGCCCCCAAAGACCAGTTTTTTTTTTTTTTTTTTTTTTTTTTTTTTTTTTTTTTTTTTACTATTTTTCTGCGAATTTGACAGGTTAAATTGACTCAGGAAAATTTACTTGATGTATCATCATATCATGTTTCTCTATAAAATCTAATTAATTTCATTCGTTTAAAAAAAAAAAAAAAAAAAAAACTAGTTTGAAATGTGTTTGACCCGAGTCAATTCGTAATTTATGGAAGTTTAGTCGGAAGTTAGTAAATATGGCATTCTATCGAGGATAGCATTCTATAGAGGATAGACCATTGAACAAAGTTTTTGTATGCATACAATTAGTCTTAATTTGCGCCTGAGCTCACCAGAGCTAAGCTCCGGCACTTTTTTTTATTTTAGTGTATATTTAAGTATTGGTTGGAATTTATGCGAGCTATAAATACTGCGCTCCGGAGCCGCCTCCCTCCCCAGATCAGTGTTTTGCGAATTGATAGAAAGATATCCTTGGCAAGTTGTGTTTTCTAAAAATCCCCCATTCTTGATTTTAATGTTTTGCACTGTTCATTTATTAGATTGTATCATATAAAAATACATCTATAGCCAAAATAGATTAAATAATTTCTTTTGCTAAAAACAAAATTGTTTTAAATTTCACGAATAATGTATGAAATAAAAATATTTGGGTGACGTAGTGTATCCCCATATTCAGGCAGATACACTATGCATGGTTATTATTACTATAGAATATTAGGGCTCTGGTACTTTTAGTTATAAATTAAGCCCTGCATACAATAGATATGAATTTTAATACCAGTTACTGTAGCAAAGCTCACGAACATTTTCTATCGACAGGTAAAAAGTCTCTTTCCCCACCCGGAGTGATGCCTTGCCCAGGGCCCCTAGATAATCTAAATCGGGGTCTGTTTAGACCAGAGTTATTGAATTATACAGCATTTTGAAACTCAATTTTCCAAATGTAAATTTAAAAACTAATCATTAATATCGCAACTCTAGGAGCACAGCTACACTATTTAAGTCGTGACTACTGTACAAACATAAAACAAGACATCACACACAAAAATTATTCTTTAATCTCAATGTCATGTGCACCACAATTACACATTCCTCACTGAAAAATAAAGGAAAGCATTACATAAAGATAAAAGTTATTGTTTTAAATATACATAAAAAAGAAAGATAAGAATGAATGTGAAATCCATCTCTGCGGAAGTCAATGTTACGTTGTTTAAACAGCATTTATTCATAAATGATTGACATGCGAGGTACAGATTGCCGTATTCCTTTTTTCCTATAAAACAAGATAAATGTACACTCATTTCCGTTTTATTTTTTTAACACTCTCCAATATAATTGAAAAATGTTTATAAATTGAGTTTGTCTATATGGATTCTAACTGGTTTAAATGTACTCTGATTGGCATGCAGTTGATGTAATTTAATGAGGTTTATCATAGAAAATTCGGTATTGAAAATTGAGTAGCATTTTTAGTTCATTTACATGGATACTCAAAAGAATTTCGTTAGATTGCGGCCTATGAAAAAAATCGTTTATAGTGTATTTTAATGGTAATACACAGTTACAAAAATGTTAAAATTGGTACATATTACTGGAGATCAACAGAAAATTTGGTTTCGTTTTCGGAAAATAAAACTAATGAAAATTCGGCGAGACCGAAACTTGATCAAAACTACCGTATTTTCGGGTGTATAGTCCGCGGCTTATACAAGAAAAAAAACCTTCCAAAAAGCCGCTGCGGCTTATACACGGTGCGGGTTATACAAAGATTTTTTTTTTTTTAAATTGGAAATCGTGGTATTTTTTCTACAAATTTTATACCTCAAAAAATTTGAAAAAAAAAATCAAAATTTGTAAATTTTTTTCGCTATGCCACGAAATTTAGAGAGTTCTCCCATGTTTGTAAAGGCTTTTTTTTACTGCTTAAATACAGTTATTTCTGGGTTTGGAAGAACTGTCGCATCTATCGCCAAGTATTTTACTATAATAGCTACCGTATATATTCGCGTATAAGTCGTGAAATTTTAGACAAAAAAAGAATTTCAAAGTGGGGGTTCGACTTATACGCGAGACCTAAAAAAAAAAAAAAATAATAATCTATAAATAAAATTTCAGAAAATAATTTGCTTTTTTCATTTCAATTAGAGTCTGAGGAATCGTCCCTTTTCAGAGTTGGTACCCTACCCTGTTGCAAAGAACAAAAAAAAAAAAAGTACGTGATTTATGTCATTTCGGAACGATTCAGAGCAGTCGGTCTTTTCCGAAACGATTCCGAGGAATAGCTCCTTTACAGAATCGTTTCATTTCGGAACAAGTTCAAGGAATCGAACTTTTCCGGAGTCGTTTCATTTCAGATAGAGTCCGAGGAATCGTTCCTTTTCGGAGTTGATGCATTTCGGACCAATTCCGAGGATTCGTTCCTTTTGGGAACCAATGACTTAAGATACGTATATAATTTATGTCCGAAATTTTGAATTTATCACCGATTTTTTTTTTTTTTTTTAATTGTCGGAAAAATTCAGAAAAAATATCACGCTTGTTTGAAAAAAAATTGCGTGTAAATGCCGCATCGCTTGAAATATTATCTTAAAACACGTAAACGCCCTGGCGTTTCCTCCAAAATTACGGTACTGATAATCTTATTTTTTTAGCCAAATTACTGTAGGTATTATGCATCACGAAAAAATTTCGTAAATTTGTGTTAAAAATTATGACTAATGACTTCTAATTTCGAACCCTGATCGAAATATACGTTCGTAAATGGTGTATAGCCCGCGGACTATACACCGATGCATCTCCGCGGGTTATACACGAACTTTTTTTACTGCACTGCTCGATTTAAGGGTGCGGGCTATACACCCGAAAATACGGTATGTGTATTTCAAAAATCTCGTTTATACCTTCAAAATTTTCAACATTACTCATCGATTTGAGCTGTACCTTCTCAAATGAGACCATTTATTAGTATGAATTTCGTTGTCTATAATTATCAGACATGAATAATTCAAGACGTGATTGCAAACTGTAAAGCAAAGCAATGCATACGTAAGAGCAGACTTGTATAAAACCAAAAACTTTCTGCAAATTAATTTAATGTTTAATTAAATTACGTACTATATTATTTTGACATGGACAAAATTTGCATTTTTTATGCAATTCACGGACGAAATTCGCATTTTTTATGAGATTCATGGACGAAATTTGCGTTTACGCGATTCATGGACGAAATTTGCGTTTTTTACGCGATTAGTGGACGAAATTTGCCTTTTTTACGCGATTAGTGGACGAAATGCCTTTTTTTAGGCGATTAATGGAGGAAATTTGCCTTTTTTAGGCGATTAATGGAGGAAATTTGCCTTTTTTAGGCGATTAATGGACGAAATTTGCCTTTTTTACGCGATTAACGGACGAAATTTGAGTTTTTAACGCGATTCATGGACGAAATTCGCGTTTTTTCGCGCAGTCCTTAGTCGAAATTGGCGTTTTTCACGCGATATTTTGTCGAAATAAAAGTTATGCTGTCCTTTGTTGAAATGCGCGTTTTTTACACGATTCTTTGTTTAAATTTGTGATTTTTAGAAGTCCTTTAACAAAATTCGCGGTTTTCTCCGCGGAACTTTGATTAAATTCGTATTTTTTCCGATAGTTTGACGAAACTGGAGATTTTTTTTTTGCGAACAATTGACGAAATATAATTTTTAATACAACCGTTTGTCAAAATTCGCGATTTTTGGTGTCCAAATTTTCGGGCTGGTGATTTTTTAAAGTTTTCAGCATCAAATGCCTTAAATTTTTGAAAAATTCAAAAATCGGAACTGCTTTTAATTTTGCGCTAACAGTAGATATTCGTACATAAAATTGGGGGAATATTTTTAATTTTTTGCTACTAAAAGAAGTTTCGTTCCTAAAATTTTCTGCGCACGGCGTACACGCGTGCGTCTACGTTATACAACTCTGCCTATGATAAACTTTTTCACGTGCTCATTTAAAATTCCAGACTTAACACACACACACACACCAAAAAATAGTTTAAAAACGTAGAAGTATTTCGACTATAATTTGGAAAACTTCTACTGTAACTGTTGATCATAGACAAAAACATAAAATATGTCTATGCATAAAAATAGATGATATTCGTCTAATTGGGAAATCTTTCTGTGTATTTGATGAATTAATTACATCTATATTATAAAGGCCAAACGTATCTGTGCGTAACGCATACGTTATTTTGCGAATGGCAACATTTCCCCTGCAATTTCGGTTTTGCAATTTTCGCTACTGCAAATGTTACACTTCTGAACATTGCATATTTTAAATTTTTACACCGTCGTATAGAGAAAAAAAATGTACTTTAAAATGCAATTTGTTTGAAAATTGTATCTCCATTTATTTTTGCGATATTAATTTTTTTTTTAGTTTTTAGCACCAATTTCATAATTGTGGCAACAGAATCACTCCATTTTCTCTTAAAATTAAATAGAAATTAAAATGCGCAACACTTTCCCATAAAATTTCGGTTTTGCAATTTTCGGTACTACAAATTTTACACTTCTAAATATTATACATTTTAAATTTTCACACCATCGCATGCAGAAAAAAATTTACTTTTAAAAGCAATTTGTTTGAAAGCGGCATCTCAATTTATTTTAGATATATTAACTTTTTTTTTTTTTTTTTTTTTTTTTTTTTAAGTACGAAATTTGTAATTGTGGCAACAGAATCGCTTTATTTTCTCTCAAAATTGAAAAAAAAAAATAGATATTAAAATGCGTTTGTTATAAAATCCGGTGATTTTCGGTTTTATTTCGTTTAATAATTTTAATAATTGAGTTTTATAGTATTTTGTTAATTTTAGCTTAAAATAATATTTGCTTAAGAGTTAGACTGGCCAATATAAGATGCATTTTTTACTGTAACTAATTTTGCAAATTTCTTATAAATAAATAAAGCAATTCCTTTTTAAAGATTTTCTTTCATCGAATTTCGACGGATTCCACCTCGTTTTATTATAAAATAAAAAGTTTTGGGTTTAAGGCAACTTGGTCCACACATACAATTAATATTTATGCATATTTAATTTAATAAGTAGAGGGGAGTGGGGTGGAATGGTACAGTAGAAGGAATGGGACAAAAGGTTTTTCTCGTCATGTATCATTCTAAACAATTCATTAATCACACATTAGATGAAGATTAGATTAGGTACCTGAACCTTCAGATGAAAAAAAAATAGCTGATCTGCATTAGTTTCCAGTTGTATATAAAAAAAGATTACTTGAAGAATCAAAAGTAAATATGATTCATTTACTTTTTATGTTTTCTGTGTGTTAATGACTTGTTTTATACATAGATGTAACAGCTTCCCATTTTATGAAACATTATACTCTATACTATCCATAACTTAAACAATCGCTAAAAGCAGTAATTCTGTTTATACAAAAAGTTTAAAATAAAAGAAAATAGGAGAAATGGGAAAAGTCTAATTCCTCCTTTTTAACCGACTTCAAAAAAGGAGAAGAGGTTATCAATTCAACAAGTATGTATTTTTTTTTCTTTTTTTAATGCATGTTCACCGATTACCCCGAAACTATCCAACCGATTAATTTGGTTTTGGTGTTAAATGAAAGAACTTGCTCTCGAATTGGTACCATTTCCGTTTCATAGAAATTGGTTCATTACTTTTTTAGTAATTATGCTAAAACTAATATAATTAGTGATTTTTCGCTAATTAAAACTGTTGAATAAGTTCGCGGAATGGAGCGCAGACAAAATGGCCGAGCGGTCTAAGGCTCCAGATTTAAACTCCGGTTCTCGAAAGAGAGAGAGTGAGTTCCAACCCCACTCCTGACATACATATATACAATAACTTTTTCCGATTATAATTTTTACATATATATTCTACAAATTAAATACTAATTTTGCTATTAAGAATATTTTGTGTTTAACCGTTAGCAAAGAGTATCAGAGATCTTTTATCGATTCAAACTTTATCAGTGAAAGAGTAGTACTAAAATAATAGACTCGCGAAAAATAACATGACCTTCAATAGGCTCGCCGAATAGCCTAGCGGTCTAAGCAGTCGGGGATGCAGTCATGATAGCCTAGCGGTCTAAGGCGGCGGATTTAAGCTTTGGTTCTCGAATGAGAGCGTGTGTTCGAGCCCCACTCCTGACATACGTGTATAATATACAGTGTTTTTTTCCGTATTATAAATTTTTTAACCGATTTAAAAAGGAGGTTAGCTAGGAGAGGAGGTTATCATCAATTCGATGCCGTATATTATTTTTTTATGCATGTTAACCGATTACACCGAAACTATCCAACCGAATAAACTAATATTTGTGTTAAATGAAAGAGGTTACTCTCGAAATGGTACCACTTCAATTTAATCGAAATTGGTTAAGTACATTTTTAGTAATTAGGCAAAAATTAATAAAATTAGTGATTTCTAGCAAATTAAAAGTAACATGCACGTTAAATAACTTCGCAGAACGGAATACCGTCAGGATGGCCGAGCGGTCTAAAGCGCCTGATTTAAACTCAGGTTCTCGAATGAAAGCGTGGGTTTGAACCACACTCCTGACATGCGTGTGTACAATAATCTTTTCCGTATTATAATTTTTAACTGACTTCAAAATAGAAGGAGGAGGTTATCAATTCGACGCGTATGTAATTTTTTTTCTATGTATGTTCGCTGATTACTCTGAAACTATCCAAACGAATAATTTGGTTTTTGTGTTAAATTAAAGAGGTTGCTCTCGAATTCGTACCACTTCCATTTCGTCGAAATTGGTTCAATACTTTTTTTAGTAATTAGGCAAAAACAAATAAAATTAGTGATTTCTCGCAAATTAAAAGTAACATGCACGTTGAATAAGCTCGCAGAATGGAGTGCAGTCAGGATGCCGAGCGATCTAACGCGTCAGATTTAAGTTCTCGTTCTCGAAAGAGAGCGTGGATTCAAGCCCTACTCCTGACATGGGTGTTTAATTTGCAACATTTTTTCTTTTTTTATAATTTCTATTAACCGACTTCAAAAAAGGATGAGGGGGTTATCAATTCGCGTATGTATTTTTTTTTCTATGTATGTTCACCGATTACTGCGAAACTATCCAACAGATTAATTTGGTTTTTGTGTTAAATGAAAGAGGTTACTCTCGAATTGGTACCACTTCTATTTCATCGAAATTGATTCAGTACTTTTTCAGTAACTAAGCAAAGACTAATAGAATTAAAGATTTCTCGCAAATTAAAAGTAACACGGGCGTTGAATAAGCTCGCTGAATGGAGTGCAGTCAGGAAGGACGAGCGGTCTAAGGTACCAGATTTAAGGTTTGGATCTCAAAAAGGGGCGTGGGTTCGAACTCCACTCCTGACATAATTTACACCCATGTACAATTTATATTTTTTTCGGTATTATAATTTTTATTAACCAACTTAAAAAAAGAAAGAGGACGTTATCAATTCGACACGTATGTACAGCTCATATTCAAAATATTAGAATAATTGAGAAAAAGTAATAAGAAAAAAATATTTGTCATTTATTTATTTTTTATACTAAGTAAATGCAATTAAATTTCTTATAAATTAAATCTGGAATGTTTAGATAAGATTTTAACATTTATAAAATATAAACTACAGCACAATAAATTAGGTATACAGCTTCCTTAAACACACCAGAATATTAGAATAAAATTTAGATTGGTTCAAAATATTAGAATATTTTATTTTACGCAACAACATTACCTTATGAAGTAAATGGTAGTTAATATTTTGTAGCATCCCCTTTAGCTTTCATAACAGCGTACAATCGATCTTGCATACTATATACAAGGTGTTTACAAACATTTCTATCAGTATTAGCCCAAATAGACTTTATACGTGCCACTAACTCAGTTTTACTTGAAGGAGGATTTTCTTGAAGTTTTTTCTTCATTATACACCATAAGTTTTCGATGGGATTAAGATCTGGTGAATTTGGTGGCCAAGGAAGTACCTTAATGTTGCGTTGGCGGAACCAATTCTTAGTTGACACCGAGGTATGCGGGGACGCTAAATCTTGTTGAAAGATGAAATCATCTTCAAATAAATCTTCTGATGATGGAATCATGTAATATTCTAAAATTTCTTGATATATCAGAGAGTTAACCTTTTCGCAGACGATGCATAACTTTCCAGGTCCTTCTGCACTCATACAACCCCAAACCATGACACTAGCAGCAAATTTTACGGAACGTTTAAGGCATTCTTTATCAAATGCTTCTTGCTTCATTCTCCAAACTCGAATACCTTGATTACCATATGAAACACAAAACATACTTTCATCACTAAATAATATATTTTTCCAATCTTCATTGCTCCATAAACGTCTTGATTTACACCAATTCAATCTTATACGCTTTTGTCTTGCAGTCATGAGAGGTTTTGTTTTCGGTACACGAGATTCAAATTTAAATTTATGGAAACGTCTTAATGTTGTCGATGTAGAAACTTCAACTCCTCCTTCTTTCCATTTTCGGTGCAAGAATCGCACACTTTTAAAACGGTTTTTCTTAACTATACGCTTCAGTTTCCTGTCATCTCTAGCAGATGTTTTTGGTTTTCGGCCACCATTTCGGCGATTATTTTGAAATTTTCCAATTTTTGAATATTGTGTTAGTATTTTACTAACGCTCGATTGCGAACAATGTAAATAATTCGCTATAAAACATTGATTTTTACCGTGCCGATACAAATCAACCATACGAAGTTTAGTAGATTCAGGAATATCACTCACACGGCCCATTTTAAGACGAAAAAGAAACAAACTGTAAAAAAGAATACTGATTTAAAAAAAAATAGTCTGAATTTAATCAATGATGCCACCAGTTAAGAATTGGTAATAATTAAAGGAGAATTAATGTGAAATATTCTAATATTTTGAACCACTTGAATAAATATTCTAATATTTTGACTTTTCAAAATAATTTTTTTTGCAATTAATCTTTTCAAAAATGATATTAAATTTAAGATAACAAGTAAGTTTAATCAACAATAAGTTCTTAATAAAAATATCGTTTGCATATTTTCATAAAAAACATTAAATTACCAAACGATATTTTCAATTTCTAAAAAAAAGGTAATTATTCTAATATTTTGAATATGAGCTGTATATATATTTTTTATGTATGTTAACTCATTACTTCGAAACTATCCAACCAATTATTTAGTTTTTGTGTTAAATTAAAGAGGTTACTCGAATTGGTACTACTTCCATTTCATTAAAATTGGTTCAGTACTTTTCTAGTAATTAGGCAAAAGTTAATAAAATTAGGAATTTTTTTGCAAATTAAAAGTATCATGGACGTTGAATAAGCTCGCGGAGTGGTGTGCAGTCAGGATAGTTTACGTGCAGTCAGATGACCCTGCGGTCTAACGCGCAAGATTTGAGCTCTGGTTCTCGAAAGAGAGCATGGCTTCGAACCCCCTCCTGACATACGTGTATAATTTACAATATTTTTTCCCGTACTATAATTTTTATTAACCGACTTCAAAAAATCATTAACTGTCAACTAAAAAGAGAAAAAAAAACTTTTCTACCAAAAATTGAACTGACTTCAAAAACTACTGCAAAGTGAAAAATAATTTTTTTACATAATAGTAATAAGAAATTAAATTAAGAGCGTAGTATTTACCATGCGTATTATTACATTTATGTACATTAATTTGATTTTTTGGAGCCGGTGCCAGCCAAGCCAGTTTCAAAGTTAAAATTAAGTATCCAATGCAAATCGTAAAAGAATAAGGTTAAATTTTTTAACTAAATATTAAATCGTAAAAAAAAACTCGTAGATACTTGGATGTGTTGCTATTGAAAATTATATGTAACTTGGCTTGGCTGGCACCGACTCCAAAAAATCAAATTAATGTACATAAATATAATAATACGCATGGTAAATGCTACGCTCTTAATTTAATTTCTTATTACTATTATCAAAAAAAATTATTTTTCACTTTGCAGTAGTTTTTGAAGTCTGTTCAATTTTTGGTAGAAAAGTTTATTAATAAGATAAGTGTAAGTAGCTAATATGCAAATATTTTTAGAGGGTAGTATATCATTTATAACATTGAAAATATATTCATTTACTTCAAAATATAAATAAATTAAATGATGATTTTGTAATATCTTTTCTGACCAATAATACTGAAATTTCCTTCCAGTGACGAAAATACTGGAATTTGATATTGTAGCACAGACATATCAACCTACAATCTTTATAAGATTGAAAAAATAGCCGACGCTAGACGATATATTTTTTATAGTTGTCCCATACCTCTCTGTTAGAGGGGTGGCATGGGACACATTTTGAAATTTTCAATTTCTTTAATTATAAAACTGCTTTTGAAAATTATGTTTCTATAATATTCAAGGACCTTAAAAATTGTTTCATCTTGTATTCTATAGATTGAAATTATCTTTTATGTGTCAAACAAAGTTGATTTTCTTATTTTTGTAAAAAGTGTCCCATTCCTTCCCAATCTCCCCTACGTATAAATAATTATTAATTATTCATATTTAATAAATATGTATTATTATTTAATAATTATATATATTTATATGTGTATTAATTACTCTTGAAAATTTTTTGGGCATTTTCATTTTCAGCCGAAAATAGGAAGATCCCCGGATTTCGGTTTCTGTTTAGGTTAATCCATACATATTACTGAAAAACGCTTACTGTAGAATATGGCGTGCATAGTATTCATCGTTCATTTACAAATTCACTGTCTATGAACAATAATTGTTGGAAGTACGTTTTCAATTGTGGTATGTGCATTTACATTAACCACTTGAGTTATTCTTTTTGTTTGCACAATAAATTAAAAATATGGGATAAACACAACTTTCTTTAAACTAAAATATTCGTAATGTCATAGGTGCCAACATGACATCGATTATCCGTAATACGTGCGTTAATTTGACCCTGGTTTAATGAGTTTCGAACCAGAATTTTTTCAAAGAAATGAAATTAAGCATGTTCCACTAACAATACTGAAATTAAAGAAAGAGTCATGAAATATATTTTCTGGTTTGAAATGACGTTAATCTGGATCAAACTAAACCAGGTATTACGGAAGATTAGTTGAAAGTTGGCAGCTATGTAATGTTTAGTCTAAAGATTTTTGTCATTAAATAGAATGAAACTGCAATTAAAAAAAATTAGTGGCATCAAAAATTATCTCCCCTCTCTCTCTTCACACACATGCACACTAAGACAGGGCGAATTTAAGGGCAGAATTGGCAAAAAAAACTGAAAAACACGGCTTTTTTGGTTTAAACCGGGTTTTTTAAAAACACCCTTTTTTATTACATATATATGCATATTTATTGATAATAAGACACTGTCGGATTATACAAGCTAATAGATCATATACAGGCTACAAATGCATATTTGAGTATTGTCCTATTATTGTTGATAGTTCCTGAAATTGAGTTTCAAATGGTGTTATGCATTTTTCAAATTATTTACAGAGATATAATCTTTTATCATATTAAATGGGGAAGTTAAATTCAAAATTTAAATCACATACAGACAGACGAACAGAATCACAGACAGACAGTTCAATTGTTCTCAGACAATACAGACATTTTGTAAAAATATATTTTTTGAGTTCTTTGAACTCAAAAACATGTAAATCCGACGAAAACCGGAATCCGAAAATTTTCCCGAATTTAATACTTTTTTCTTGTAAAGATAGAAGAAAGTAAAAATATTAATATCCTGAGATTGATATTTTAAACATAAAAATGCATCAATCGGTCATAGACTTATCACCAAGAAGGTAACTGGAAAACTGAGCGATGATGAAGCAGCTTTAAGATAAAGAAAGGAAAAACCGTCAGCGTTAGTTTCTCGAATTCATACGAGGGCGTTGTCTTTCCTCGTCAATAATTGTTAAAAATGCAACAGCTACAGCATATTTCCTAGTACTGGAGAACCACTTGTTATCATAAATAATATGACAGCTACTTCCGTGTTATTCTTTCCCCTGATTACGACATTTGTCTCCCACGTAAGATGAAAAAATACATATATATTTGTTGATGCCAGCAGCATTATCTTTTATTACAATGATTCTTCGAAATCTTATCATTTACATAGTGTAACACAATCCACACTATTTCCATGACTTTAACAACACATAGAATGTCAACCCGATAAAAAAAAAGAGAAAAGTTTTGGTGTGCTATTTTTTTTCTATCAATATTTCATAAATGTACCGTAATGCATAGTTGCCAACTCTTCCGACTTTTAAGACAGTAAAATTTAACTGAAAACTGTGATATGCAGTGATGCAGTGATTTACTGTAAAAGTTTTGTGGTATAAAAAAGTGGAAGATGATGGCAGATGTGGTAATGTAATAATAAATATTCGGAATAAATAATTATAATTATTTACTTGTTCAATCAATTAATTTTTACTCATTTGCATACATAAAGTGGGAAAAAGATACATTAGGCTATTGTTGGGACTGATTGCATCTGACTTACAGCCCTGCACCAGTCAGTTGTACACAACCCAAACCCGCAAATTTTGCTTAACTTTTTCAGGGGTAAAGCACTTCCATTGATAAAATGTTGAAATGAATGAATGGTCCAAAAATTACGAATAAATTTATTTGAAATAAGAAAAAGCTATGTTTCACATACAGAATGTAAGAAAAACCTTATACTCAAAATTTGGTGCCATTGAGGGATTTGGGAACTGAAATTAAGTGGTTTCATAAACATACAACAGCTTATTGAAAGGGTTAAAATCAACTCTAATAATATTGCCCAGTTAAACTGATGGCATTGAGATCACAGGCTACGCATACTAATTGTACATTACAGCCTTATATTTTCAAGGGTTAATTCCGTTCGAAAAAAATTAAGAAGGGGAAACAGCTCCCCCCTTTCCTCTTTTTTATACTTAATCATTGAACCTCCTAAACTATCAAGGACATGCTTTATCATATAAAAAATCTATATCCAAAATTCAGAGCAAATCGGATAATTCTTAATAAAAACCCATTTAGCAATTATATAATTTAAGAGGAGTTATCCCCCTCTTTTATATTTAACATTAAACTTCCAAAATTATTCAGAGATTTGAACAAAATCTGACAATTCTGCTTGAAAAACCCATTTATAAAAATTAAGGGGAGGGGCATTAGAACCCCCGTTCCCCCTGTTTATACTTATTCAATAAACACCTAATAACAGTCACGGAATCATCTCATCAGAATGATCCTATATCTAAATTTTGAACGAAAACTGTTAATTCTGCATGAAAATCCCGTTTATATCAATTAAGGGGAGGGGCATGAGCCCCCCGTTCCCCCTCTTATACATATCGAATGAACTCCGAAAACTAATCAGGGAAGCGCCTTATGAGGATATACTTATATACAAAATTTCAAGTGGATCCGATATTTTTATCATGAGTTATCGCGTTACGCACGAACATACGAACGTACATACAGAACGGACGGGCACATAAGCTCTCAGGCTATGATAGCCTGTGAGCTAAAAACGACCAGAATTCGAAATTTCAGTGGAGCTTGTGATATTTATTGTTACTAGAAATAAAAAACTACATTGAAAAAAAATTTCAAATCTATAAGTTTTAAAAATTGTAAACTATTTGCTGTGATAAACGTAATTTTTTTTAAGAGAAGAAGCAAATTAGAAGATTTGTACACAGCACAAATCCCAAAACATGGAAGATTCTTAGATTTGATAATCCAAAGATCATACTTTCTTGGCGAGTACTATGAAATCTTATCAAACTCTGACTTTTCCAGATTTTGAAAAAAGTTTTGAATTCTTTGACGTTTTTCAGATTTATTTGGCCAATTTCCTTATTCTTTTGTTTTTCTAGTTTCTACAGGTTTTTCAAAGGTGTAGTAATCTCATAATTTTTTTTGAAGACTTACTTTTTTGCGGAAAGTAGGGAGGCGGCTTTGTAAATCATTCTGTAACCGCATTTTGATAGTTTTATAAACTAAATTGCCTTCTTATACACTATTCTATTTTATAATTTATTCTATTGGTAACAATGAAATATATTTGTCATTCACATATAAAGGGAAATTTTATGTCCTTGGTTATAAAATGTAAATTCTCTATGAATGTTTTAATTTTTTTTTATAGATTTTTTTTTCAAACACTATATTGTGCGCTAGTTTAAATTAAAAAAAATTTCAATATCTAAAAACAAGAATGAAAAATCATGCGTTAAGCATAGATTATGAAGCACTTTCCAACACTTAATGAAATCTTTAACAAAACTTTGTTATTTAGGGAAATAATAGTGTATAGCCAAATATACCCAAATATGTATTCCAGTACTTTTGAATAGCCCTGTATTTCATATGTCAGTAGATATAATGGGAAAATTTAGTTTAGCAAGAAAATACCCAGTAGCTTGAAATTTCTTTTTCAGCAATTCATACTATTAGATGGAAACATACTTTAATACTTTTGTTCAGCCCTGCAGTTTACATTGTACCTTTATTACACGTCAACATTAGGCTAAAATTTATTGTAAACTAAAACCCTTTTAAAACAACTGAAATCACATTCTCATAAATCATCATTCATAGGCGTCCATGTACCGAATTCTTTGCGTGGCCCTGTATATCCTTTTGTCTATATTCTGCAAATATTTCTCAGTAAATTGATTGAAGCTCAGAGTAGAAATGTATAGCTTATTTAAGAACCACGTTTAAATAATTTACGGTCATATTCAGTAACGTTGGTGAGCTCTTTTGGGTAGCCCTGTATATCAACTATAATATTTATAAACACCATATAATGTGCATATATTTAGCGAAATATAAACGCGAATATCATAATTAAGATGCATTTCATCCCTCCATCAGCCATCATCGGACACATATACGGTACTTCGGAAAGAATATACTATTTGAAATCTTTTGTATGGCTCTGTAAATGCTATGTACTTCATATTATGCAAGACAGTAGCGTATAATTTATATTAAGCTTCAGTGACATATATCAATTTTATTATACATGAAAAATCTTAATATATTTAAAATATGTCACACACAATTCCCCCTTTTACCATTATCTAATGGATTCTTTTGTGTGGTCCTGCAAATGAATAATAGCTACATTTTCACCTTATATTTTATAGAATGCATATTTTAATATGTTTGACAGGGTATAACATCTTTAAAAATCTTTTGTAACGATTTTTCCCTATAGGCCGTAATGTAATAGGAAACTTTTGATTCACCCTGTAGATAAACTAATCATGGTAGAAACTTCATTTTCGATAGGACTTGTACTAGGGTAAACGTCAATAACGTCCTAAAATTTCATGGCAATCCGAATATATTAACGATTTTTCCCCATAGGCCGTAAAGTAATGGGAAACTTTTGATTCTCTCTGTAGATAAACTAATCATGGTAGATACTTCATTTTCAATAGGGTTCGTGCTAGGGTCCTAAAATTTCATGGCAATCCGAGTATATTAACGATTTTTTCCCATAGGCCATAATGTAATGGGAAACTTTTGATTCTCTCTAGCAATCGTTAACTAATCATGGTAGATACTTCATTTTCAATAGGGTTCGTGCTAGGGTAAACATCAATAACGTATAAAAATTTCATAGCAATCTGAGTATATTTACGGGAGTTAGAGCACGGACAGACGGACAGACAAACCGAATGCATAAGCACTTTTCAACTTTGTTGGTAAGTGCTAAAAATTGCAAATGTCATTGCCATGACTTGTTCTAAATTTTCTAATTTTAAATTTTAAATCATTAGTTTTTAAGATTTGAAAAGCTTTAAAAGAAGTGCTATGATTATATGGATAAGTTTCATGTCTTTATTTTTTTATACATTTGGTATTTTAGATAATATAAAAAACATTTTCATTAATTACATTTATTTAAATTTTGTCCCTAACGTTAGCTGTCATTACCATGCTCCTTAGAAATGTTTCATTATCTTAAACATTAGATGTTTTTCACATGGAAACGTTTTTAGATCGTATAGTTCCACATTTTCTTATAAGAAATAATATTGGTTTTTCATTACCTATTCAAGAACTCCTTCAATTAATGTTTTTTGTTCTGAAATTACAGTCATAATATTTAATGCTTGTCATTACCAAGTTCCTCACTGCTAAAATACATTTGTAATAATTTAACTTTGCATAATCAATTATAAAGAAAGTTTAGGCCTTCTTTAAGAATAAATACGCCATATGCTTTCAACTGTTATAGTTTAGCTCTAAAATAGGTTTAAAAATGTCATTACCATGGTCATTATCAAGGCGTATTCCCGGGAGTAGAATCGACGCAACGGTGCGACGCACGTCGCAGACTCTTCGGAAAGTCTGCAGACTATTTTTCGACTGTTAAAAGTTTAGCAAAAATTAAAAAAATTTCGGTCCTAAATCCAAACATTCGGACATAAAATGTATCGCGAATTTCGACAAATAGCCTTTGAAAAGAAATCAATTTCGTCATAGATCGCGAAAAACAGCGAATTTCGTCCAAAAATCGCGAAAAAAGGTAAATTTCTTCAAAAAATCACAAAAAAGGCAAATTTCTTCAAAAGATCGCGAAAAAAGGCAAGTTTCTTCCAAGCATCGCAAAAAAGGCAAATTTCTTCAAAAGATCGCGAAAAAAACGCAGTTTTCGTGAAAAGATCGCGAAAGAACAGCAGTTTTCGTAAAAAGATCACAAAACAACGGCGAATTTCTTCAAAAAATCACGAAAAATGGCAAATTTCTTTCAAAGATCGCGAAAAAACGGCAGTTTTTTTTTTCAAAAAATCACGAAAAAACGGCAAATTTCATCAAAAAATTGCAAAAAAAACGCAAAATTTCTGCAAAGATCACAGAAAACGACAGTTTCCGTAAAAAAAAATAAAATAAAATAAAAAATAAAATCACGCAAATTTCTTTAAAAGATCGCGAGGGAACGGCAGTTTTCGTAAAAAGATCACGAAACAACGGCGAAATTCTTCAAAAAAAATTGCGAAAAAATGTGCAAATTTCTTTAAAAAAAATCACGAAAAACGGCAAATTTCTTCAAGCGAACGCAGTTTTCGTCAAAAGATTGCAAAAGAAAAAAAAAACAGCAAATTTATTCAAAAGATCGCGAAAAAAACAACAATTTTCGTCAAAAAAACGTCAAATTTTGTCAAAAGATCGTCAAAACCCCGCAAATTTTGTCAAATGGGAGCCCCCTCCTCTTTCGGACAATGTATGAGGCGTTAAAAATTCTGAGAACAAAGGCAACTTCTTTTAGAAGTATATTTTTCTTTTATGTCTATCACAAATACTTGGGAGGTTTGAGTGCATATAATGTAATGCGAGGGATTGGTCTGCAGATTGTTTTTTAAGTTTTGTACTTGTGTTGAAGACTGCAGAAAAAAATTCTGCTGCTGGGGGGCGTATTGAATTTATGATTTCACGGACATAACAATAACAATTTTAGACATTTTAAAGAAATCATTACTATTCCGTAGTGAAAGCTCTCATTGTTTTAATATTTGGTAAAATTTGAGCTAAAATTCAGGAATTGAAATAATAGAATTTAATAATTTTTTCGAACACAAAATTCCCCCCCCCCCTTTTTTTTAAAATGATTCGTATCTATATGAACAACTCCATATATTTAATCTTCTTCCTTGGCATCAATACTGGGAGCTTTCGGTTTTGGCATCGATTGAGTGCCTATGGCTTGCAGTGCAACTGTTACTTCCGTTTGGAACTAAAACTGGAAATTGGAGTAAAAGAAAAACTTCTGACATCTTACATAGCAAATTTCAAGAATTTTATAAATAGCTAGTAGCATTTGCAAATTATTGAATTTTAAAAACATCCAGAGCACTCGATATAAATAGCTTTAATACTTTTATGTCATATAGTTATACACTATATGGCCAAAGGTGACCGGCCACTTGCGATTTTAGACATTTGTTAAACATCTAGAAAAATACATCAGGAATTGTTCTGAAACTCTAAGTATGTACTTTAGTAAACATAATAGTATAGGTCATACATTTCCGTGAAAATTTTTTCTCGTAACTGCATAGGGGACCGCCAACAAATTGAAAAAGAACAAAACTCTTTTGATAACTTCACTGTAAAACATTTGTGTAACATTACTCCATAACACTGGTGGCAGCAAAGTTGCTACCAGTGTTATGGTGTGATTTTTTTTTCACTTGTGTAATGGTGTAATTTAAACATATGTCACTGGTGTAACATTACATATTAGTGTAAGGTTACACTGGTTATCTTGGTTTATCGTTATTCCATCATGAACTTGGTGGAAACTTGGCTGCCACCAACTTTATGGAGTAACATCACACAAATGTTTTACAGTGTTTGTCAAAGCTAATGCAGCAAAAGCGTCCAAACTGTAGATTATGATTGAGTGACTTATTGTAATAAACTATGTTCATTTTTATGCGGATAGCATGTATACTCGCATAGAGAAATTAAGGTTTTTATAAAAACAGTCCCAAATTTTTCCAATTTTTTTCTTATAATTTGCAGAGTTCTTAATATAAAATAATGTTCTTCTCCGAAAATTTGACAAACAGCATTATATACAATACCCTGTAATAAGAATTGAAAAATAATAAAATTTTTATGAAATATGTGCAGGTTTACTAAATTTTTCATTGCGAATGCGTAAACGCTATCAAAATTTTATTTGCCTATTGTGTTAGTTAAATGTATAGAGCAACATATGTAAAAGTCTCAAAAACATAGCTTCAAATTGCTAAAAGTGATCGTTGGTAGAATAAGTTCAAAATTCGTTCTTCTCATAATGAAGCAAAAAGATGAGGGGTTGTATCCATTTATTCATTGATTGGTGTAAATATAGTATACACAATATAGTACGTACTACTATATTTGGATATCGAGTATATTTAATAAAATGTCTAAGATCGCAAGTGGCCAGTCACCTTTGGCCATATAGTGCATATATCGAGTTATGCATTTTGTTTAGCATATTTGTTTGAATAATGAAAGAAATCGTATCATAATCAATGCATAATGCAAAGCATATCTTTTTATTCCACCTGCCGTTTCATCTTTTTTTTCCCTCTCGCTTTTGCACGCAACTAGCTACATAAGTTTAAGGTCAGTATTACATAAATTGAGTTACTAAAGTCGAAGCCCGTTAATACACGCCCCGCTTAATACGCGAATTTTCTTTAGTCCCTTGAAATACTCCTATCTTACACATAGAAAAAAAACCCGTTTAATACGCGAATGGTTAATACGCGAACCCGTTTAATACGCGAAATTTTATCAATCCCTAGAAAGAAAAACCTACGTTTAATACGCGAATGAACTTAGCTCTAAACATACGAGTTTTTAGATGAAGTATTTTCCCAAGCATTTTGTACAACAATTATGTAAACAATTATTTAACTTATTCTTTATACAACAATTATTTAAACCCAATTAAATTGAACATTTTTTCTCTCAAAACCACACGCTGACTAAATTTGGACCCCGATCCGAGGCAAGCATAGAACTGTCCTATCAAAACTCTCTCAGTGAAATCTCATATAGGTGAGACGAAGCTAGAGCGTTGTGCAAAAGTTAAAGACATTATGTCTGCTTTGAAAAACGCGTGTTTTCATTTGGAAAATATATAAAACGAAAGTGTAAAATTTTAATGGAAATTCAAGTTTTTAAAAAATTCAGCATTTAGAGATTTTTAATTTTTGTATTTCTTTCTATCATGAGACGCAAATTAAGAATATGTAAATTAAAAAATAATTGATACAAAACGGTTTGAAATCAGTAAAAACCTGAGTGTTTTGAAGTGGTTTCGCTCGCTTTCTGTACGCATAGGAAGAAAAAAAAAATCAAATTACGCAAATTAGAATGTGCCTTCAATTCAATACTTTCCTTCGATTTTTGTCATTTAAAAATTAAAATGTAGACAAAACAGGGAATTAAATTTATAAAATCTTACAAATTTGAAGTTCATGAAAGGTTCATTCATCGCGGGTGCAGGCTGAGCGAGTCAGCTAGTTTTATAAAAAGCAAAAGTGAAAAGAACTTTTCCCCATAACTATGAAATGATGTGACCCTCCCCCCTCTCCTAAATTAGAGCGGTAGAACCGATATATGGAGCATGGGCTACTATCGCAGATTAATCAAGTGAGTCTTAGTGAACGTTACGTGCTCTTAGTGAACTTAGTCACGTTAGTCACGTGAGCGATTGGAAAATCGCTGTTTCATAAGTGCAGTGATATTTTTAAAAAAAGAGAGTCGTTTGTCTTTCCCAGTATTATCTAGTCTACGATATCCATATATACTTTTCTAATCTGGTCTAAACTATGGCGGAAGGAACAAAACATATTAAACGAAAGGCTTTCTCCATCACTGAGAAGTCACAAATTATAAATCAATACAATGCCCAAACTGTCTCAAATAAGTCTGCGTTCGTCAAAGAAAATGGCAGACCTGAGTCAACTTTAAGAACTTTGTTGAAGAATAGGAATGTCATCGTTAACCAAGCTGTGGTTGGAGGAACAAAAAACAAGAGAATAAAAACCGCCAAGTTCGAGGACATAGAAAAGGCCCTTCACGAGTGGTTTGTTAAAGCACGCTCTACGAATATCCCAATAAGCGGCTTCTCAATGCAATTTTTTTTTTTTTGAAATCATAGCAAAAATAGGATTGCCGGATTTCAATGGCTCAAATGGATGGTTGGATCGATTTAAAACTCGGTACGGCATAAAATTCAAGTAAGTGTGCGGTGAGTCAGCTGCAGTCAACATTGAAGATATTCATTGTTGGAAAATTAATGTTCTTCCGCAGCTTGAATAAAACTACTCAAGTCGGGATATTTACAACTTGGACGAATTTGAGCTTTTTTACAAACTGACACCCAGTCAAACAATGGTCATGAACGGAGAAATAAGTTATGGAGGCAAACTGAGCAAAGAGCTTCTTAATATTCTGCTGGGTGCAAACTCAGATGGATCAGATAAATGAAAGCTCCTGGTCACAGAAAAATCAAGCAACCCGCGATGATTTAAAAATGTCAAGAATTTCCCCTGCCTGTACGAAAGCCAGCGTAAAGCATGAATGACGGGCAACATTTTTGCACCATGGTTTCGTAATTTTTATCGGCGTATGAGAAAAGAATCACGCCATGTGTTATTGCTTGTGGACAACTGTCCTGCGCTTCCAAAATATAACGAAGATCTGAATAATGTCCAAGTAGAATTTTTACAACCAAATTTGATTTGACTTGCGTCATCCAGTCAATGGACCAATCAATAATTCGAGTAAAGTAAATTACAAGACTCATACGGTGATACCTTCACCTAATGAAACAACAGCAATATACATTCTTGCTACGAATGTAGTCCAATTACAGTCCTCGACGCTATGCACATGCTTACTGCAGCATGGGAGAGTGTTACACCAACAACAGTTAGAAATTGTTTTCACAAAGCAGGTTTCGGAAGTAGCGAGGACATCATTTACATGGAGCCAACCTCGCATCCTAATGCCGAAGAAGATTGGCTAGCCGCACAAGAAACTGTAGAAGAAAATTTTGTCAATTTAGACACGTTCATTAATATCGACAAAGGTCTAGTTATCTCCGAACTTAGAAGTCTGGATGATATCATCGCCGATGTAACTGCGACTGACAATCTGGATGAGGAGGAAGATGATGAACCTGTGCTTCCGGCCTCTTCCACACTCTCCAAAGTTACAGATGCATTCTATTTCCTAAGACAGTATGCGTCGTCACTGGATAAAAGACCCTCAACAAACAAACTTTACCACTATCTAAATGTTGATGGAGCAACCACATGTCAAACAGGTCAAAATTGGCAGCTACTTTTCCAAAAAGTAATTTTTATGACATTATTGACTTCAGTAAGATTTTTTAATTGTCTTGTTATTATTATCATCACTATGTTATCGCATCTATCTATTCTGTATAACTAACAAAGATTTCAATTTTGTTAACATTAGTTTTAATAAATATAGATAGCAGAAATTTTTGTGTTCGTCTTATTCAGTTTTATGTGTCATATATAATAAATCTAAATTTGAAAAGACATAGGATTTTTACTTCAGAAAATAATGATTATTTGAATTTACAGCTTTCAAACGTTCCTGTTTAATAAGCACATAATGATTAAAATAAATAAAATGTCATTTTATATCTTAAAAATGCTAAAAATTGACAAAAAATGTGTTTTTTCCGCATAAATTGTTATTAGATAGACCACTCGATGAAAATTCGCAACCTTTGGTTAATACGCGAACCCGTTTAACACGCGAAATTTGATCAGACTCCTGATTCGCGTATTAACGGGGTTCGACAGTATTTTGAGAAAATTTCAGAATAAAAGTGATGATTACTTTTTAGGGCCAATATATTTTTCCCCCTTAGGATTAAAAGAAATTACGCACTATAGCTAAAAATTCATCTTTACAGCAGCAAGAAAAAGAAAGACTAAACGAACTCTTTATAAAATGCTTAAATTAGAGGCAGGTAGGATCGTTAAGCAAATTAATGATTTCTAATCTGGTTTAAAGATAGCCTATTTATGTACTCTAAAAAACTTATATCGAAACTAATTTCAGGATTTTTTACCAGTAGAGCTCAAAATGTAAAATTTTACTATTTCATGATTATAATAATTTAAAACTAATTTATTTTTTACTTGAATTCATTTTTCGTAAAAGAACTTTTTTCCCTAATCAATACGCTTCTATACTGTATTTATATTCTAAATTGCCGTTTGTAACTAAAAAGTGTATGATAGACATGAGACAGACTACGTACAGGTCCAAAAATGAACCCGATATTTATACCAGAAATTTTCATTAAGAAATTAAAGATTGATTTTTTAATTTTTTATTTAAGCATTTTTCAACACAGTTGAAAAATAAATATGAATACTATTCGTCTGTCTGTCATCGGTCCATGTTCAAACCTGATGTAAATGTAGCCAGTAAGGATGTACCGAAACAAGTTTCGAATCGAATCGAATTCAAAATAAAATTTCGATGATCTTTCTATTTTCGAACAAAAACGAGAATGTCCAAAATATGTTTAAAATAATTATTACCTGCATGAATATACATAACTATTAATTATACGCATTTATTAAATATGCATAATTACTCATAAATATATATAATTACTAGCAGCCTTCGCCCGCTACGCTGGTCAGCAACTTTGAATGAAACGAAATTTTTATATCATATTAATTTTTAATTTTATATCATATTTTAGACTGTGTCATCGATAAAAAGAGTCTTCTAAAGACATCGCCAAATTAGGAAAATGTGAAGTATCTCACGGACTAATGGGTTTAAAAGAATTTGCTTTGTACCATTCGATTCAGCATGAAAAAATACACTAAAATATGTTATCAGTTGAAAAATAACTGCAAAAGCCAATTTTTAAGGAATTTTTTAAAAGTTCGTTCTTTTTTTTACCCGCCTTAGGGGTGGAATTTTCAAAAATCCCTTCTTAGCGGCACTCGATGTTATAAGAAGTATTTTTACCCCAATTTTCAAGATTTTTTGTTCGGTAGATTTTTTTGTGCTGTGATTAACACGAAATTCAGACTTTCTTTTATATATATAGATAAGGATTGAAAATTTTATTTTTTGCGCCGAAGAAATCGCCGAATTAGGAAAAAGTGAAATATCTAACGAACTAATGGGTTTAAAAGAATTTGCTTAGTTACATTCGATTCAGCATGAAAAAATACACTAAAATATGTTATCAGTTGAAAAATAACTGCAAAAGCCGATTTTTAAGGAATTTTTTAAAAGTTCCTTCTTTTTTTACCCGCCTTAGGGGTGGAATTTTCAAAAATCCCTTCTTAGCGGTACTCGATGTTATAAGAAGTATTTTTACCCCAATTTTCAAGATTTTTTGTTCCGTAGAATTTTCTGTGCTGTGATTAACACGAAATTCAGACTTTCTTTTATATATATAGATAAGGATTGAAAATTTTATTTTTTGCGCCAAAGAAATCGCCAAATTAGGAAAAAGTGAAATATCTAACGAACTAATGGGTTTAAAAGAATTTGCTTAGTACCATTCGATTCAGCATGAAAAAATACACTAAAATATGTTATCAGTTGAAAAATAACTGCAAAAGCCGATTTTTAAGGAATTTTTTAAAAGTTCGTTCTTTTTTTTACCAGCCTTAGGGGTGGAATTTTCAAAAATCCCTTCTTAGCGGCACTCGATGTTATAAGAAATATTTTTAGCCCAATTTTCAAGATTTTTTGTTCGGTAGATTTTTTTTGTGCTGTGATTAACACGAAATTCAGACTTTCTTTTATATATATAGATTAATTAATTATGCGTAATCCAAGTTGCATCGCTATGTCTTAGAATCAAAATTTTCTTTTCATAGATAATAAAACTTAATTTTTTCATCCATGACACAGAAATATTTTCTAATTATACGATTTAATTTAATTAAACAATTCTATTCATTTAATTAGTTTCAGGCATACACACCTCGAATTATCATTTATAACGAATTTCGTAAATGACTGCTGTTACGCTAGAAATTTCTCGGAGAATATTCGAAACACTTCTGTAGTTTCAAAGTAAAAAATTTCTAATACTGTTAAGTCTGCAACTTTCAATGGGTACGTCAAAAAGTTTATTCATACATTGCTTGCTTTATAATGTGCATTCACGTTTTAAGTCAGCCATGATTGATAAATTATAAACAATAAAGTCCATAACAATGAATAATTTCATTTGAGCCGATACAGCTAAAATCGATGAGTCATGTTGAAAATTTCTGAAGGAAGAAGCGAGATTTTTGGAATATAGATAGTTTTGATCCGGCCGAATTTTCTACAGCATTTTTGTCGAAACTCAAATTTCGGACCAAGAAATGAAGCCGAATTTTCGGACCATCACTAGTAGCGAGATTGCCATGAAATTCATACATACTAGCAAAAGCCGTGCTTTGTTTGGACTTGCGAAGCATTATTTCATAAGATAAATATTTGAAAGTAACATTAAGCAAAAACGTTCATCTCATGTTTTGGCGCATTAAATTTTAGAAATGTAAATTCAGCCAAATAACTAAAAATTTCCTCGGATTTTTTATTTACGATATAAGGCTAGTATAAATAAAAATATTTTCGGAGCAGAATTTTACAAAATATTTTTTTAATTTTTAACTAAATGTTTTAAAGATGTTTTTACATTTTCCAATGGCCAGTAATGGCGCTCGTTCTGGCCAGTAAGTGTTCTTTTTCTCGACATTTTAAAATTACTAATACATTCCAGAAATTATTTATAAACGTAGTTAAATTAATCTTCAATCAATTAAAGTATTCTTAAATAATTCTTTAATCTTTCATTTCGAATACCAAATTTAAGAAACTTACCAAATTTAACAAAATATTTCACTTTAAATACTAAATATAAGAATTAATTTTACTTGTTTACGATTCTTTTGGTGCCACTTTACCAAAGTAAATACCTAAATAAATAAATCATAATGTAATTCTTTTAAAATCCGTAAGTATAAACTGCGTAAATAATTTTGGCAGAATAATGAAAATATATTTTATTTAATATATTAATCATGATTCTACCTATAATTACTAACCCCATGATTTATTTTCCTTCTTAAAATAAAAAGATAAGGGTTCAACTTTTTATTTGCAAACGATTTTGGCGGAATAATGAAAATATATTTTATTTAATTAATTAATCATGATTCTATCTATAATTACTAACCCCATAATTTATTTTCCTTCTGAAAATAAAAAGATGCGCGATCAAAAATGCGTCCATAATAGAAAAACATGTAGAATAAATTAATTATTAAAATGATATTTTTAAAGGTTATTCTGTAAAAAAACATTCTACAAATCTACGTATTATAATTTATTCTTATGTTTAATTTCAAGTCAAAATACTGAATAGATTTTTTATAAAGTGTACGACAAAATGTAACTTGAGTGGCCTAGTAGAGGATTCGCTTCGCTCATCCTAATTATTGAGGTTTACTATGGCATGTTCAGCATTCAAAACCTAGTGTATAGCATTTATAGTTTGTTTACTGGGACACTCAATTCGGTTATAATACAGCCTATGGGGAAAAATCGTTTGCTGTGTACTTTAATAATAGTAGGAGAGAATGGGATGGTATAGGACATTTTATGCAAAAGTAAGCAAAATAACTTTGACACAAAAACAAAAATTTCAATTTGTAGAATGCAAGGTTCATCTCCCTCAACAATATAGTAACGTAACATCTTGGGCTTCTAGAAATGTAACAAATCTTAGTTCAAGATTTTCAAAAAGCCGCTTGTTTGCGCGAAAAGGATTTCCAACTCATTCCCAGAAGAAAAAGGTAGAACCAAACCTTCATATTTACACAAATATTTATCCGGCATGGGACAGTGCTGACTGTTCCAGAGAGAAAATCTTACGCCTTAGGGTTATCGGATTCTCTGAATCATTTGATCGCTTTTCAAACAATTATACAATTCATTTAAATTCAAAGAGAAATCATATGCTTTGGATCTTCTACTTACAATACTGTTGTATTGTGAGTGTGAACGTATAAAAGACGCCGTAATGTATGGACCAACATTTCTAGCCAAAATCTAAAACGAAAAGGAGTGAAATGAAAATTTTTGGCAAGGTATATAATCATCAAGCATGATAGTTTGTATAGTCTTTGAAATTAATAAATTAAGAATAAGAATACATTTTTTTAATCATATCATATATATTATAAAGCAGAAATTCTGAAACTTCCAAACGGGTGTTTTCAAAAACTACCCGATGGATTTTTTTGCAGATTATATGATTCGATAGGAAATATTTTTGCGGAGGTTTATGATACAAATATACAGGGGTAACTCTGATTTTCGTACTAAATTTCGTATTTTTCGGTTATTTTTGACGGAAGGGTTGCAACAACTAATTTTTTGGCGATAATTATATTTCAAAAAAGAAATGAAATGCTTTCTCTAATGGAAAATAATATAAACATTTCGATAAAAAAAACCTGTTAATTCATTGATTTAAAATAAATAATGATAAAAAGAAAAAATCCGTTTAATGCAAAATAATATTATGAAAGGAAAATATTTATCTTTAACGAAAAAAAAAAAAAAAAAAAAAAAAAGAACATTTATAATATTTAAAAAGTAACTCAATGTGAAAGAAAGTTTTGAAGTGACACAATATTTGGCTATTTATTTCTTTCGAGCCAGATTAAAAGAAAGCATCTCAAAAATTTCATTAGGTAAAACATAAGTATTTTTTTTCTTTCTTTTTTTAAAAATATTTTTAAATCTAATTTTCCCGTTATGTGTTTTACAGAAGAAACTCGCAGAATTAATATTTTTTTAAAGGCTCCAATTGTTATTTGTATGTTGTTTGTTCATTTGGGTGTTTCAATCTACTTTTGTCGCCAATCAATGCGATTCTAAACAAACAAACAAAAAAAAAAAAAAAAAAAAAAGCGTTGTTCGCAAGAACTATTTTCTCTCTCTCGCTCTCTTTTAATGAGTGAGAGCATTTTTAGGAAAAAAATTTACATTTAACTTAAATACATATATAGCAGTTAATACCACAAAAATGAATAATATTTAAATTCTAGGATAAATGTCTTTCCACATACATAGATATTGTAAAATAATTTAACTGCAACTTTTAAAAAATTTTTTGGCACAGATATTTCATACGCACTACATTGGTGCGATTTGTCTCTTACGCCAATACCGTATATACATCTGGGTAATTAACTGACGCCAAAGTGTCATTATTTTGCTTGATATGGCAACGTGGATGTTATTGTCTATTTATTAATAAATTGTCTATTTACATTTTTTTTCCAGTTATATAAACTATTTTAATCTAGGCACATTTGTCATACATGCGCCACATTTGCGCGCCTGCAATAAAATGGCGATTTTATGCCTCACTTGGTAACCTGGCCTTTGTTTATTTATTAATAAATTTTTATTTTATTTTATTTTATTTTTTAAAGGATATAAATAGTTTTGTTTTATAATCATTAACTAAACTTTTTAAAATTTATTGTTATTTTCTATTTAAAATAACAGAAAATAATTGTAAACTATATATGTAACTGGTATTTGAAAACAAAATTTTCTTCGAATCGGCAGAAGAAAAAAAAACGCGCCAATGTGGTTCGTATATGTCATGTATACATTTTTTTCACTATACTACCGTATTTAAACATGCTGTATAAATAACGATTATTGTTTTTTCCAAACATGTTTGGCACAGATATTATATACACACTGAGGTATCTGACTATCGCCAAAACGGTGTTATTTTGCCTGATATGGTAACCCAGCAATAGTTGTTTCTTATTAATAAATCGTTTATTTATTTTCAATTTCTTTTTAGAAATTCTATAAATTGTTTTGTGCTATAGTAACTTTTTTTTTTATTTATTAATATTTTCGTTTTAAAATAACGAAAATAATTTTTTAAAATGCACATTTCTTCGCTATTCTAAAACGAGGATTTTGCCGCATTGGTATTGGAAGGAAATCTTGCAAATCCGGGTTTGTGCCGGAGTTTTTTTGTGAAATATTATATTTTCAAATGTAAATTGAGTGCTACTTGATTAACACGTCGGCCAGTTTCGCCAAACTATTCAAATTTACATAAGTTAATTTTAAGTAACAAAAGAACAATAAACGTAAATAAAAAATACAAATTAAAAGTCGAATTAAAAAGCACTTATGACGTAAAAAAAATACGTGTATCACGTATAATATCAATTGCTATCATACTTACGATCATCGATTATTGACATTTATTCCTATATTCTGCTATTAATTTTTTTTCTCGACAGAATAATCAAGTAGTACCGTACATTGTACAAACTCCAGTTAATATTACAAAAATAGAGCTAAATAACTAAATTTAGGTGCATATGCACACACCCATGTTGTAAGAAAGAGGCACAATTGTCATATATGCACCACGTTGGGGTGATACATTTCTGGCGCCACTTTAACGGAAATTTCGTTTTCAAATGACAGATACATTTCTATTTTCTATTTTACTTTTCTATGTATAGAGCATAACATTTTGTATCATTTTAAAATACAAATGAAAGTAAATAAATAGTTCATTGATAAATTAAAAACAAACCTGGATTACCACAAGAGGCATAAAATGTTCATTTTGTTTCAATCGCGCCAACGTGATGCGTATATGACATCTGTATCAAAAAATGAATTTCACACATTCAAAAAACATTCACCTTATTTTTCTAAGGAAAACTTTATTTAACTTTATTTATTCTGCTGCATGCCAAAAACGGAACATTGTAATAGATTTGTCAAGAGCAGATGTACGCTGCGAAATATAATATAATATTGATAGAGGATGTATTAACGTTTCCACAGATACCCATATCCTCAAGTTGAGAGGTTTAGAGTTAAAAAACTATCAAATGAAAATGAATCACTTGAAAATTGTTTAAATTCTATGGTCAATCTCTGCGATCATAATGCTCACTATTTTAGAAGTATGGTGAATAAATAATATTTAAATTGCTCTTTTCATATTGCCTCATTTATCAATCAAACTCTACAATAAATGATCAACTGAAATATTTTTTTCTTAAAAGCCCGAATTTTATCGAATGCATAAGCTGCTACAACAACATAATATTTTATTATTATTATTTCAATATATTTTGGCGTCAGCGGGCCTTGATTCCATAGTTGTTATTTTTATTTTTGGCTCAGTTTTGTTTTTCTAGCTCGCTGAGTTTTGCACTGATGAAGAATCTCGACAGTACATTCGAAACTGCTGTTTGCTAACTTTTAATGCATTTTTGGTGCATTTATAATCGTTGGTTTTCTATCTTTAAATACAATGGCGTTTTGTATGATTTTCAGAAATGTGAAAGAGCATTCGAGGTGATGTTGCTTTAAAACACACAATCATATTCAATATTTTGTTTGATTCATGTTTTGTTTTGAAAAATAGACCAGCGTAGCGGGCTTAGCCTGCTAGTATATTATAAAGCAGAAGTTCTGAAACTTCCAAACGAGTGTTTTCAAAAACTACCCGATGGATCTTTTTGCAGATTATGTCATTCGATAGGAAATATTTTTGCGGAGGTTTATGATACAAATATACAGGGATAACTCTGATTTTTCGTACTAAATTCCGTATTTTTCGGTTATTTTTGACGGAAGGGTTGCAACAACTAATTTTTTGGCGATAATTATAGTTCAAAAAAGAAATGAAATGCTTTCTTTAATGAAAAATAATATAAACATTTCGGAAAAAACCTGTTATATCATTAATTTAAAATAAATAATGATAAAAGGAAAAAAATCCGTTTAATGCAAAATAATATTATGAAAGGAAAATATTTATCTTTAACGAAAAAAAAAGAATATTTATAATATTTGAAAAGTAACTCAATGTGAAGGAAAGTTTTGAAGTGACACAATATTTGGCTATTTATTTCTTTCGAGCCGGATTAAAAGAAAACAACATCTCAAAAATTTCATTAGGTAAAACATAAGTATTTTTTTCTTTCTTATTTTTAAAAGTTTTAAATCTAATTTTCCAGTTATGTGTTTTACAGAAAAAACTCGCAAATTTTTTTTTTTTTTTTTTTTTTTTTTTTTTTTTTTTTTGCTCTAATTGTTATTTGTATGTTGTTTGTTCAATTGGGTGTTTCAATCTACTTTTGTCGCCAATCAATGCGATTCTAAATTAAAAAAAAAAAAGACCGAGCGGTGTTTGCAAGAACTATTTTCTCTCTCTCTCTCTTTTAATGAGTGAGAGCATTTTTAGCAGGGGTGCAAAAATCTAGGCGCCAGAGGGTAGTCTGTCACCACTAAAATTTTAAAGTTTTTTTCGTTCAAAATTTAATAGCATTCTAGCAGAAATTTTACACGAAATATTAGACGAAGAAAAAAGAAATAAATTTTGTGGTGAAAGACTGCCTGCTGGCGCCTAGATTTTTGCACCCCTGATTTTTAGGAAAAAATTTTACATTTAACTTAAATACATATATAGCAGTTAATACCACATAAATGAATAATATTTAAATTTTAGGGTAAATGTCTTTCCACATACATAGATATCGTAAAATAATTTAACTGCAACTTAAAAAAAATTTTTTTTGGCACAGATATCTCATACGCACTACATTGGTGCGATTTGTCTCTTACGCCAATACCATATATACATATGGTATAGGTAATTAACTGACGCCAAAGTGTTATTATTTTGCTTGATATGGCAACCCGGATGTTATTGTCTATTTATTAATAAATTGTCTATTTACAATTTTTTCTTTTTTTCCAATTATATGAACTATTTTAATCTATTTCAAAAATATTCATTAAAATATTTATATATTTTATTATATTTATATTATATTTTAATCTAGGCACATTTGTCATACATGCGCCACATTTGCGCGATTGCAATAAAATGGCGATTTTATGCCTCACTTGGTAACCTGGCTGTTGTTTATTTATTAATAAATTTTTCTTTTCTTTTCTTTTATTTTTTAAAGGATATAAATAGTTTTGATTTATAATTATTAACTAAACTTTTTAAAATTTATTGTTATTTTCTATTTAAAATAGCAGAAAATAATTGTAAACTATATATGTAACTGGTATTTGAAAACAAAATTTTCTCCGAATCGGCATCAGAAGAAAAAAAAAACGCGCCAATATGGTGCGTATATGTCATGTATACATTTTTTTTTTCACTATACTACAGTATTTAAACATGCTGTATAAATAACGATTATTGTTTTTTCCAAACATGTTTGGCACAGATATTATATACACACAGAGGTATCTGACTATCGCCAAAACGGTGTTATTTTGCCTGATATGGTAACCCAGTAATAGTTGTGCCTGTATTAATAAATTGTTTATTTACTTTCAATTACTTTTTAGAAATTCTATAAATTGTTTTGTGCTATAGTAACTTTTTTTTTATTTATTAATATTTTCGTTTTAAAATAACGAAAATAATTTTTAAAAATGCACATTACTTCGCTATTCTAAAACGAGGATTTTGCCGCATTGGTATTGGAAGGAAATCTTGCAAATCCGGGTTTGTGCCGGAGTTTTTTGTGAAATATGATATTTTCAAATTTAAATTGAGTGCTACTTGATTAACACGTCGGGCAGTTTCGCCAAACTATTCAAGTTTACATAAATTCATTTTAAATAACGAAAGAACAATAAACATAAATAAAAAATACAAATGGAGGATATTCCATCTACGTTATGATCACGTGGTCAAGGTAAAAACTTCTAGCGTAAAGAAGAGAAGGCTTCGTTAAACGCAATGTAAATCCCCACCAGCCAATGAAACAGTTCATACGGAAAACATAGCAACCTACCTGCTTATCAGTTAGAAGTTCTTTGGGTAAATTACCGGTACCACGTGACTTTTTACAGCCTCGAACGCAGATTCGGAATATCCTCCATTAAAAGTCGAATTAAAAAGCACTTATGACGTAAAAAAATACGTGTATCAAGTGTAATATCAATTGCTATCATACTTACGATTATCGATTATTGACATTTATTCCTATAATCTGCTTTTAATTTTTTTCAAGACAGAATAATCAAGTAGTACCGTACATTGTACAAACTCCAGTTAATATTACAAAAATAGAGCTAAATAACTAAATTTAGGTGCAAATGCACACACCCATGTTGTAAGAAAGAGGTACAAATGTCATATATGCACCACGTTGGGGGGATACATTTCTGGCGCCACTTTAACGGAAACTTAGTTTTCAAATGACAGATACATTTCTATTTTCTATTTTACTTTTGTATGTATAGAGCATAACATTTTGTATCATTTTAAAATGCAAATGAAAGTAAATAAATAGTTCTTTAATAAATTAAAAACAAAGCTGGATTACCATAAGAGGCATAAAATGTTCATTTTGTTTCAATCACGCCAACGTGATGCGTACATGACATCTGTATCAAAAAATGAATTTCACACATTCAAAAAACATTCACCTTATTTTTCTAAGACAAACTTTATTTAACTTTATTTATTCTGCTGCATTCCAAAAACAGAACACTGTAATAGATTTGTCAAGAGCAGATGTACGTTGCGAAATATAATATAATATTGATAGAGGATGTATTAAGGTTTCCACAGATACCCATATCCTCAAGTTGAGAGGTTTAGAGTTCAAAAACTATCAAATGAAAATGAATCACTTGAAAATTGTTTAAATTCAATGGTCAATCTCTGCGATCATAATGCTCGCTATTTTAGAAGTATGGTGAATAGACAATATTTAAATTGCTCTTTTCATAATTGCCTCATTTATCTATCAAACTCTACAATAAATGGTCAACTGAATTTTTTTTTCTTAAAAGTCCGAATTTTATCGAATGCACAAGCTGATACAACAACATAATATTTTATTATTATTTTAAAATATTTTGGCGTCAACGGGCTTTGATTCCATTGTTGTTGTTTTTATTTTGGGCTCAGTTCTGTTTTTTCTAGCTCGCTGAGTTTTGCACTGATGAAGAATCTTGACAGTAGATTCGAAACAGCTGTTTGCTAATTTTTAATGCATTTTTGATGCATTTATAATCGTTCGTTTTCTATCTTTAAATACAATGGCGTTTTGTGTGATTTTCAGAAATGTGAAAGACCATTTAAGGTGAAGTTGCTTTAAAAAACACAATCATATTCAATATTTTGTTTGATTCATGTTTTGTTTTGAAAAATAGACCAGCACAGCGGGCTTAGCCTGCTACTATATTATAAAGCAGAAATTCTGAAACTTCCAAACGGGTGTTTTCACAAACTACCCGATGGATTTTTTTGCAGATTATATCATTCGATAGGAAATATTTTTGCGGAGGTTTATGATACAAATATACAGGGATAACTCTGATTTTTCGTACTAAATTTCGTATTTTTCGGTTATTTTTGACGGAAGGGTTGCAACAACTAATTTTTTGGCGATAATTATATTTCAAAAAAGAAATGAAATGCTTTCTCTAATGGAAAATAATATAAACATTTCGATAAAAAACCTGTTAATTCATTGATTTAAAATAAATAACGATAAAAAGAAAAAATCCGTTTAATGCAAAATAATATTATGAAAGAAAAATATTTATCTTTAACAAAAAAAAAAAAAAAAAAAAAAAAAAAAAAAAAAAAAAATATATATATATATATATAATATTTAAATATTTAAAAAGTAACTCAATGTGAAAGAAAGTTTTGAAGTGACACAATATTTGGCTATTTATTTCTTTCAAGCCAGATTAAAAGAAAACATCTCAAACATTTCATTAGGTAAAACATAAGTATTTTTTTCTTTCTTTTTTTAAAAATATTTTTAAATCTAATTTTTCCGTTATGTGTTTTACAGAAGAAACTCGCAGAATTAATATTTTTTAAAAGGCTCCAATTGTTATTTGTATGTTTTTTGTTCATTAGGGTGTTTAAATCTACTTTTGTCGCCAATAAATGCGAAAAAAAAGCGTTGTTCGCAAGAACTATTTTCTCTGTCTCTCTCTCTTTTAACGAGTGAGAACATTTTTAGGAAAAAATGTTACATTTAACTTAAATACATATATAGCAGTTAATACCACAAAAATGAATAATATTTAAATTTTGGGGTAAATGTCTTTCCACATACATAGATATTGTAAAATAATTTAACTGCAACTTTAAAAAAAAATTTTGGCACAGATATTTCATACGCACTACATTGGTGCGATTTGCCTCTTACGCCAATACCATATATACATCTGGGTAATTAACTGACGCCAAAGTGTCATTATTTTTCTTGATATGGCAACCTAGATGTTATTGTCTATTTATTAATAAATTGTCTATTTACAATTTTTTTCTTTTTTTTCCAGTTATATAAACTATTTTAATCTAGGCACATTTGTCATACATGCGCAACATTTGCGCGACTGCAATAAAATGGCGATTTTATGCCTCACTTGGTAACCTGGATGTTGTTTATTTATTAATAAATTTTTATTTTATTTTATTTTATTTTTTAACGGATTTAAATAGTTTTGTCTTATAATTATTAACTAAACTTTTTAAAATTCATTGTTATTTTCTATTTAAAATAACAGAAAATAATTGTAAACTATATATGTAACTGGTATTTGAAAACAAAATTTTCTCCGAATCGGAATCAGAAGAAAAAAAAAAAAAACGCGCCAATGTGGTGCGTATATGTCATGCATACATTTTTTTCACTATACTACAGTATTTAAACATGCTGTATAAATAACGATTATTGTTTTTTCCAAACATTTTTGGCACAGATATTATATACATACTGAGGTATCTGACTATCGCCAAAACGGTGTTACTTTGCCTGAAATGGTAACCCAGCAATAGTCGTTTCTGTATTAATAAATTGTTTATTTACTTTCAATTTCTTTTTAGAAATTCTATAAATTGTTTTGTGCTAAAGTAACTTTTTTTTATTTATTAATATTTTCGTTTTAAAATAACGAAAATAATTTTTAAAAATGCACATTTCTTCGCTATTCTAAAACGAGGATTTTGCCGCATTGGTATTGGAAGGAAATCTTGCAAATCTGGGTTTGTGATGGAGTTTTTTGTGAAATATGGTATTTTCAAATGTTAATTGAGTGCTACTTGATTAACACGTCGGCCAGTTTCGCCAAACTATTCAAATTTACATAAATTCATTTTAAATAACGAAAGAACAATAAACATAAATAAAAAATACAAATCAAAAGTCGAATTAAAAAGCACTTATGACGTAAAAAAATAGGTGCATCACGTGTAATATCAATTGCTATCATACTTACGATCATCGATTATTGACATTTATTCCTATAATCTGCTATTAATTTTTTTCTCGACAGAATAATCAAGTAGTACCGTACATTGTACAAACTCCAGTTATTTCAAAAATAGAGCTAAATAACTAAATTTAGGTGCAAATGCACACACCCGTGTTGTAAGAAAGAGGCACAAATGTCATATATGCACCACGTTGGGCTGATACATTTCTGGAGCCACTTTAACGGAAACTTCGTCTTCAAATGACAGATACATTTCTATTTTCTATTTTACTTTTCTATGTATAGAGCATAACATTTTGTATCATTTTAAAATGCAAATGAAAATAAATAAATACTTCATTTATTTTCATTTGCATTTGCAAATTAAAAACAAAGCTGGATTACCATAAGAGGCATAAAATGTTCATTTTGTTTCAATCACGCCAACGTGATGCGTATATGACATCTGTATCAAAAAATGAATTTCACACATTCAAAAAACATTCATCTTATTTTTCTAAGGAAAACTTTATTTAACTTTATTTATTCTGCTGCATTCCAAAAACGGAACACTGTAATAGATTTATCAAGAGCAGATGTACGTTGCGAAATATACTACAATATTGATAGAGGATGTATTAAGGTTTCCACAGATACCCATATCCTCAAGTTGAGAGGTTTAGAGTTCAAAAACTATCAAATGAAAATGAATCACTTGAAAATTTTTTATATTCAATGGTCAATCTCTGCGATCATAATGCTCGCTATTTTAGAAGTATGGTGAATAGACAATATTTAAATTGCTCTTTTCATACTTGCCTCATTTATCTATCAAACTCTACAATAAATGGTCAACTGAGATATTATTGAATGCATAAGCTGATACAACAAAATAATATTTTATTATTATTTTAATATATTTTGGCGTCAACGGGCCTTGATTCCATTGTTGTTGTTTTTATTTTTGGCTCAGTTTTGTTTTTTCTAGCTTAATGAGTTTTGAACTCATGAAGAATCTCGACAGTAGATTCGAAACAGCTGTTTGCTAACTTTTAATGCATTTTCGTTGCATTTATAATCGTTGGTTTTCTATCTTTAAATACATTGGCGTTTTGTATGATTTTCAGAAATGTGAAAGAGCATTCCAGGTGAAGTTGCTTTAAAAAACGCAATCATATTCAATATTTTGTTTGATTCATGTTTTGTTTTGAAAAATAGACCAGCGCAGCGGGCTTAGCCTGCTAGTTAACATTATAAAGAAAAATTACTTTCCTTTGAAAAATTTTTTGATCAACAGTTCAGGCGAGAATTAATCCATTTGTATATATAAGCTGTAATTGTACAAAATAGTTAATCTCTAATATCTTTTATTAGTAATTTTTAGAATAAATTGCGAAACTTTTTCAACGAATTATGTGAAAATTCTCATTCCTCCTTCCATTCCTTCAGAATTTTTACTCTGGGACTGGGACATCATCTGTCCATGAATACATACTAAAGCCAGACAGATGCTGTTTGATCTTCTGTGTAAAGGCAACAATTAAAAATAAATTGCCACTTTATAGTGAATTATAAAATTTGGCGCTAGTGCACACAAGCCAAGACTCCAAATCAACTGAAAAGCTCTTTTATTAAAATTAACCAGAAATCCCAAAAGTTCCCAAAAGAGCAAGGCTGTCCTATATGCTTTTTTTAAAAAAAAGGGAGGGGGAAAGGCAAAATTTTTGCATATCTATTGTCAGAATAAAAAACGTATATGCATAGATGAAAATATTTGTAAAATAAACTTTTTTATTAGGGCATTCGACTACGTTTGGAAACATTTTTTTATAAACTCTACTTCAGACACATTTTTTGGCATTTTTCAGAGCAATTTAACACAAAATAAAGAAAATTATAAAACGCATATAATATCTAAGCAACTTTTTGAATTTTTGAAGAATTTTGGTCTTTTTTATCCTTTTTTTTATGAAAACGGTCCCGGCTCTAAAATAAGAAAAAATACATATAACATATCTTTTTTCAATATATGCATATTGGACATTCTTAAGTGTAACAAATTAAAAAAATCAATATATGGAAATCTAAAAAAGATATAGCTCATTATATACAATTACATAGAAAATTTCAGTAATTTTACGTGTAATTCTTCATAAAAATAGCTACATATCGACAAATAAGTCACTTAGATTTAATTCTTAAGTTCATTACATTCTAGACATTATCGAAAATCTACACAAAAAATTTCATGGTTATAGGATAATAAAATTTTGAGTTAGAGCAATAGTCATTTACTTTTTCCAATGAAAATATAATTTTTTCAAAAAACGCATTTAAAGTTTTCAACTTCGGTTTAAATTAACGTCGTCCGCCTTTTTTTTTTTTTAAAGAACTCTAATTTCATTTCTAATATGCGTACAGGAAAAATAAAAACAGATTTAGCAAAAAAAATGTTTAGCCTACAAGGAAAAAAAATGCAATTTTTCATAGAAATTGACATTTTAAACGTAGACGTAACAGTTTCATCCGAACACGCATTTTTAGATTTTCAGTGGTCTCACAGACCGCTACTTTCATTTTTTTTTTTTCCAATTTTCATAGTTTAAAATGAAACTTTCAGCTCAATTACTGACACTTGCGAAATTTGTTTAATTCGGAACCCTTGTACAATCACAAAAGGTTTCTGAATAAATGAATTTTGATCATAGAAATCCTGTACATAAAAAATTTAATACAGAAACAGCATCTAAATCTAGCCTTAATCTAGAGTTAATCTAGCCTTTAATTCATTTTCCGATCAAGCCATCTTGGAGACTGCTTACAGTAGCTATGTAAAATTTCTGTGACAGTAGTTAGGGTTAAAAGAAACCACTGTATTTATTTTGGTATTGCTTTTATGTTTAATTAACTTTCTCATCTTACTTTTGAAATCTGTTGCAAATTTTCTTTACATTTTACAGATATTTAAAAATATAAATGTTGATAAAATAATAAAAAAGACTTAACTCAAGCAGTAACAACCCACTTTTAACGTTAAGTCAAATTAAAAGATAAAAAACAAATGGTTACAGCATACTGTGTAAGGGTGATTCTACGATAAGAGGTTTCAAAAACAGAGGATTCGGCCAAAAAGAAAAGTTTGAGTTTGTTCAAAAACCTTTAAATTATGATTTTTATCCTGTTTATTTTCTTTTTCATATAAGGGCAAGTCACTTTATTCATATTTTATGACTTTTTCTGGTCAGTGGCTCGCTCCCCTGGCAGTTATCTTGCCAGGGGAAATACGACAGGGGAGAGACATTTTCATGTAAATTCAAATTTTTTAATTGACTGAATTAGTTTTTGAGTTAATTGTGTAATTCACTTTAATTATTACCGTATTGTTTAATTAGGGCAGTAAATGCAATTAATTAAATGAAAATTGTAAGTTTTATGACTTATCGTGCGAAACCACTACACCGCATGGTCGCGTCGCACAACTAAAAATGGCGACGCTTAAATGGCTTGCGCTTTTAGTATTGCTAACTTAAAGCCGATAGATATCCTTAAGTGCTACTTTCGATATAGCCATCCTTGAATTTATATTTGTTTCAACAGAACGAAATTTGACAGGGTAGATACACAAAAAAAGCGAAACAAAAGTTAATTCTAAAAATTATTTGAAATTAACAAAATTATTTTATTTTTTATTTTATAATAAGTAAGTATAATTACTTAAATTCCAATTAAACATACTTTAGTTAAGCATCTGATGGAAAAAATACATGTATTGTTTGAAAGTTAAATTGAAACCGGCAAGGGGACATGCCAGGGAGAGACTTTTTTAGACTTCGTAAGAAATTTCAGAAAAATGTGTTTTAATTAGGCATTCAATCGTAATGTTATTTAAAAAAGTATATTAAGATGATGCGATTCATTGCAAAAAATAGCAACATATAGAATAAAAAATCTGTTTTAAACGGATTGCCGTACAAATTTCCTCTTATCGTAGAATCACCCGTAAGTGCTCTGAAAGTTCGGATACCTTAAATATGTTGCTATGAAAAGCAAAGGATTAGAGAGGATTAAAGATTCACAAACGACTGATAAGAGAGTGCTCTAGCACGACAAGATTATCGACTTTAGAAATTTCAACTGCAATGCTCCTGCTTCATTTAAAAACTTCAAACTTCATATTTTATAAAAATCACTTTCATTTAAAAATTCAATCTAAGAAAGTGCAAAGTTTCGCCGCCGATCAAAAATAAATAAATTATTCTTTAGATAAGAGTCTAGGAATTAATATAACAATATGATTATATATACACATATTTGAGTTCACCTATACTTAAAGCAATGTTCAATTTCAACACAGAATTTAAAAGAGTCAAACCTTCCTCTTTCCCTTAGTTAACGTAAATTATAAGAAACAAATTTATTAAAAATCAATGGCGTATTATTAAAAAAACAGATTTAAATAGTAAAATAAATAAAAAACAATTAACACATTTTTATAGAAACGTGTTAACGATTTTATGATCGAATCCATCGTCAGTTAATCAGCATTAGTTCATATAAGGATAGAATTTCAGACAAAATTTCAACTTATTCAATATTGCAGTTCGCGAGTTAGAGTATCCGCATGATAGACACAGACTCGTAGACAGATATTTTTAATAAAAATTTTCAAATAGTGCTCGGCGTCTTCAAAAACTTACAAAATCCGTTGAAAAATTGAAATGTAAATTTTTCACATTCTCACCCCCTTGCATACATAGAAAAAAGTAATAAATGACATAGTGTAAAAAAAAATTTCAAAATTAACAGACATGTAATCAAACTACGCACATAAACTACTGCAATTATCAGGATCAAAACGTTTGCTGAAAGTAGCGAAATTATTGGCGACTTTTTTGGATATTAACAAAAGTATCACTTTTAATGAAATTGAAAACTTTATTTGAAAAGAGAATTAATATTTTTCATATGATTTATATATATATATATATATATATATATATATATTATTAGGTACTACTCTGTTATTCCGTCGACCAATTTCGCCAAATTATACAAATCGCCAAACTAATAGCCAAATTATACATATTGACATAATTTTTATTTTAAATAACGAAAAAACAAATAATTAGTAGAATATTAATAAAAATATTAATAAAAATTCGAAATAAAAATAACTTAATGACATTTTAAACACATGAATCGTATTCAATGTCATCGAATGTAACATTCACGATCATCCATTATTGGCATTTATTCCTATAGTTTGGCGATAATTTTTTGGTCGATGGGATAACCTAGTAGTACCATATATTCATATATATATTTAACTGTGGATAGTCTAGAAAATACATATAAACCCATTTAAGCCTAGCTCATTTTTGGAGCGTTCTAATTTTAATAAATTTGAATATTTTTTTCTTTTGTTTATTTTTAGAACATAAAAATTGTATGAATTAATTCATTATAAATGTTTTTTTATGTTACCGAAACATGACAGCATAAGATGGATATTTATTTACTTAAATGAAAGCTTTTTACGGAGTTTATCGATTTTTCACGTTTCAAGAAGATGAAATGTAAAAAGTAAGTTTATTTGTATTTTTTCTATAAAAGGATCCAAATAAAAAAGTGAATTTTAGTTTAAAAATCTACATTTAAAAAATATAGAATCGGAAAGTTTTTTTTTCCCCTTCGATAAATGGATTGAATTCAACTCCAGTTATAAGTGGTTGGCTCTTATAGGAAGACTTTATTTTTTAGTACTGTCGAATTCTGAAATACGGTTCAAAATACTAACTTTAAAATCGTTTTCTGAAAGATCATCTGCTTACACCATATCAAAATATGGATAAACTATGGATAATTACATAGTTTTTGAATAAGAGAATATGCCAATTTCATGAGTTTAATAACAAAAATTATTTTAAAAATGTATGACAGCAAGCAGTTTGGATTTAAGAACAACCTTAACAATTTTCGTTGGATTATATGTTATTTTCGAATGAAAGATTCGAGAACTATCGCTCCGATTGTATATCGGCAACTATTAAAGAAAAATTACTCCCTTTCCCCCACTTATACTTTGCAATAAGCAAAAATAAACGTTGTTTTTATATACAGTACCAAACGAAAAGTTAAAAACATTTTTTTAATGCTCAATTATTACCGTAATTTCGGGTGTATAAGCCGCAGATCAAACAATTCTTTTTGGACCCAGAAATCTTATTTAGTGATTGAAGACAAATATTTACGGCGATCTAACTAGTTATATTTGTTTCTTAAAAAATTCTGGGTCGAAAAAGAATTGTTTGAGCTGCGGCTTATACACCCGAAATTACGGTAATTGTGAAAATTAAGCAAACTTTATTGCATAGCATGTTCGATTTCACATACCATATTAAATGAAAACATAGATATATTTTAGAAATAAAGAAAATAAATATAATGTAGTAGTTCAATACATTACAATATCTGTAGATCTATTGTGATGTACCAGATACGATTTATACTTAATGCAAATAAGAAGCTGTGGGCTGTGAATTATATAAATAAGATTTTAAATTGCTTTTTATAAGATCTGTTTTTTTTTTTTTTTTTTTTTTTTTTTTTTCTCGGAGTAAACATATAAAATTAAAACACTTCATACAGAAACGATAGGGATAGTGCCTGAGAACGTACCTGATACGTATGAAACGTTTTTCACATGTCTAAATTCATGAAACGAGAGTGAGCAGTTCAATCAACTGTTCTGTAATTCACATATTGGCATCAAACAATTGGCGAAAAGAGCACATGGAAAAAAAATGATATCATATGAGCAAAAATTATCTGTTACGCTTTGGTCAATATAAAACGAATTTTAAATGTGAAGGCAGGGCAAACAGAATAGCAGTTCTAAAAAATAAATCAGAAAGAATTTGATCAGCAATTCGTATGTTAGGAGCAAAATTTTTGGGAACATGTGCGAACAACAAAATATTCCTCACGTACTGGAAATGTTTATGAATTATCGAGAAAGTTAAACTGGAAAATTAATCAGAGCAAAGTGATATTTTTACTGAATGTTGGACGGAATGAAAACTAAAACTTCAGATCAAAATCAAAGTCAGCCTTTATCCTTTTTTTATGTATCTAGTGAGGGTGAATAATTATCTAAATGAATTTTATCAATGTGAGAGCGGTTTTAATGATAAAAAAGCATATCTTAAATATCTTTTCCTTCAGAGGGAAAAATATAATGGAAACTGAAATGAAAGTTAAGATAAAATAGATAAGTAATTAAACATTAGTTTTAGCTGAAATTTAGAAAAAAAATGTATAATTTAAAAAAAATACACGTGCTTCCATATTCCTTTAAAAATAGCGTAGATTGATATAGAAAGAATAGATGAAATTATATGCACGAAATTTATTCTATTAGCTGTTTAAATAAGAAAAATTATCCCCCCCCCACTACATTTATCCTTATATGCAGGGTGTCCCTAAACTAATGGTATATACGCTAGGGGGTGATAGAACACATCAAGACGAGTAATAGTAAATAGGAAACCAGGGGTCTCAAACGTTTTCCAAAGGAGACAGCCGCCATTAAAGTTTGGGGTCCAAAATTTCAAATACACATAAAAAACGGAAAAATTGGTCGATTGATTTGTGGTTTTCACTAAAACTATTCTTTATGTTGGTATTTTCTTGAAAATAAATTATAAGGATAAATTTCGAAAAATGCCGATAGAGGGCGCTTTAGACTTTGAAGTTATGAAAAATTATTTTTTGTCGTGATTTTTTGCATCTCATTCAATGGTTTCGTAAGCTTAGACTTAAATTTTGAGCTCAAAATCTGAATAGTTGGGAGTGGTTAAGTAGCACAAACTTAACTGTGTTCAGAGGATTTAAATTTCAAATGATTATAAAAAACGGAAAAATTGGTCGATTGATTTGCGGTTTTCACTAAAACTATTCTTTATGTCAATATTTTATTAAAAATGATAAGATAAATTTCAAAAAATGCCGATAGATGGCGCTTTAGACTTTGGAGTAACGAACAACTATTTTTTACGTTATTTTTTGCATCTGATTAAATATTTTCGTAAACTTAGACTTAAACTTAAATTTTGAGCTCAAAATCTCAATAGTTGGGAGTGGTTAAGTAGCACAAACTAAACTGTGTTCAGAGGGTTTAAATTTCAAACGATTATAAAAAACGGAAAAATTGGTTCATTGATTTGCGGTTTTTGCTAAAACTACTCTTTAAATCAATGTTTTCTTGAAAATAAGTTTTAAAGGTAAATTTCACAATTGCCGATAGAGGGAGCCTTAGATATTGGAGTAGCGTACAACTATTTTTAACCGTTATTATTATTTTTTTTAATCTCATTAAATGCTTTCAAATGCTTAGATTTAAATTTTGAGATAAAATTCTGAACCGTTGCGAGTGTTTAAGCAGCGCAAAAGTGAACTGTGTTCGATGGGGGGGGAGGGGGGTAAATTTCAACTCCTGAACACATTTCAGTTTGCGCTTCTTAACCCCTCCCAACGATTCAGAATTTGAGTTCAAAATTTAAGTTTAAATCTAAAATTTCGAAATCACTTAATAAATTTTGGAATGCATTTAATTGGGTACAAAAAATAACAGTTAAAATTAGTTGTTGGTTACTCTGAAGTTTAAGGCGCCCTCTAACGGAATTTTTTAAAATTTATCTTTAAAATTTATTTTCAAGAAGTTAATGACTTAAAGAAATTTTTGTTTTAAACCGCAAACGAATCGACCAATTTTTCCGTTTTTTATAATCATTTGAAATTTGAACCCTCTGAACACAGTTAAGTTTGTGCTACTTAACCACTCCCAACTAGTCAGATTTTGAGTTCAAAATTTAAGTTTAAGTCTAAGCTTACGAAACTATTTAATGAGATGCAAAAAATCACGGCAAAAAATAGTTTTTCATTACTTTAAAATCTAACGCGCCCTCTATCGGCATTTTTCGAAATTTATCTTTATAATTTATTTTCAGAAAAAATACCAACATAAATAATAGTTTTAGTGAAAAACCGCAAATCAATGGATCATTTTTTCCGTTTTTTATGTGTATTTGAAATTTTGGACCCCAAACTTTAATGGCGGCTATCTCCTTTGGAAAACGTTTGGGACCCTTGGTTTCCTATTTACTATTACTCGTCTTGATGTGTTCTATCACCCCCTAGCGTATATACCATTAGTTTAGGGACACCCTGTGTAAGGTCACCCGGAGTAATTCCTGGTCAAAAACCATCAACATCCAATTATTATAAAAGCTATTAAAAGTATTTTATTTTATTTTTATTTATTTTTTTGTGGAAAAGCCTTCTCTGATGACTATATAATAAAACGCTTTTTTAAATACATATGCACTTATAATTGAAATAATTATAATTTTTAAGTGACCAAGAAATACGTAGGAAATGGTGAAATTCTTGGTCACTTGCGGGGTAATTATTGGTCAGCATCCTTTTTGATGCAAATAAAGTAGTTAAGTTAATGTTTTTTAAGACTGAGTGTTTTAAATAAACAGAATCAATATTATAAAAATTTTATTCACATCCTAATTGTCAAATAATAAAGCACAGACCTTGTTTTGGGTATAAATAAAATTTAGTCGATTTGAAAAAGATTCTTGTATATTTTACTAAACGTTAATTAGCTGAAACATTTTATGTATCTTTACGACATTTATAAGCAGTATTTATCACTTCTTTATCCACTGTGATGAATTAATTAATATCACGCAAATTTATTTCTCCATAAAAATATAACTAAATGTTTATGCTTTCGATTTTATCTCACTTAAGTTAACTCTGAAATTTCCGGCTCCTTTTCAAAGAAATTTTACACAAAATTCAACAACAGATCTTTATTATAAAACACAGCATAATGATTAGTTTCCTCTATTGCATTATGCACATTTTTACGCACCATTTTGCAATGAGATAGCATTTTTTACTTAATTGTTCAGTCATAGAATGTGTCTTATTATCTGAGAACTTACTGTTTTCCTAATTTTTAGTTACAGTTAAAAATACTAATTTACGCTTGTTAAAAAAAGGTGCAAGACAATAGTTTTTAAGATGCATACTTATAATAGATAAAATATTAAGTATAAATAAGAAGTGTTTAAAAAAATCACATTTTTTTAATAAAAAAAACAGAATTTTTTTTTATTTAAATCAGATTTTTTCGATTTAAATCGGATTTATTTTCCCAACGTTAAAATTCTGAATAGATACCAAAAGTTTTATGTTTTCAGAATAATTAAATGTCTAATTACTACATAATCTACGTCTAAACAGTTTTTTTTTTTTTGCAAAAGGGCAAAATTGTAGTATTGTTTTCACTTTATTTTGTTTTAAATAAAACGAATTGATGTGATTAACATTTTTATACCAATTAGTTTGTTGAGTAAATATTATTCTTCGATTCTTTTTTCTCTCCAATATTTGGTATAAATTTAGTATTGCAAAAGTAGAATGAGAAAATAAGATTATGGTTGTTTGCTCTCTTACTTGCAGAAATCTATTATACTTGCCATGCTTATTTTACATGAAGAATGAATAATTTGATTACTTGAAGGAAATTAGGACATTACAAATCATATTAATTTTAAATAAAATGTCTAAATGAAATGCTTTTTATATTTTTACAAACTTACTGTACTTAATATTTTACAATTCTTAGGAATGAAGTTTAAAAACAATCTTTCAAAGTCAATTTTTTTTTCATTTATTCATATTTAAAAAAATTAATTTTAATTCATTTATTTAATTTTTTCATATTAAATTAATTTTTTAATTGATATTTATTCATTTATTCATACCTGTAGAAAAATTTCACATTAATCTTAAATTTTAATACTTTTATGTAATTTTAAACATTTATAAAAAAATTGATTTTAATCAATGATTTAAAAAAATCGTTTGATTTAAATCACGATTTAATCGCTGACTTAAATTAACTGATATAAATTGTTGATACTCTAAAATATAATAAAATTATACTATTAAGCCACTGACCAGAAATTGCCTCACAAATCTGGGCTTAGTTTGACTTGCTCATATAAAAGTGCATAATATAGTAGAGGAAACTTTTATAATCTTTATTAAAGACTGATATGTCATAGATGAAATAAAATAATTAAAACTTTAAGTATGAAACCAATCTTTGTAAAATGCATAAAAATCAAGATTAATGCGTTTTACAGAAATTTGAGCATATTTTAAATTTATGTTTATCAATATTAAATTTCAACCAAATGAATAATTAAGACATTTATTTTAAAGAAAAGTGTTCAAAGTATCTTTCAGATTTTTTTACAGTTTGATAAATTGCTATTTTGAAAAGGAAAGTGAAAATGACCAAGTGTTATCTCAGAAACTCAGTGACCAAGTATTGCCCCGGGTGACTCTATTAAGAACAACAATTAACTAAAATATGGTGAACAATGTGGTTACAGTTAACTTTGGAAGTTTATGCTTAAAGGGTTTGCCGATAATTAAAATATATAGATATAAAAATAAAAAAGGTATTAAATGATGAGAAAAACATTGATCAGGAATTACCTCAGTCATCAAGATTTACCCGAAATGTATGGGACAATATTTGATCAACTTATGTAAATTATTTAAAATGATATAAGAAATTTCAAGATCATTTTTAATAGCTAAAGGTAGTTGATAACTGTACCAATATATATATATATAAGAAAAGAAAAATACTTAAAATTTATGTTGTACAAAATATACAACAATTACAAAAATATTTGTAAAAATATGCCATAACTAAATCCAATGTTATTTTACAGAAACTTAGCAAGCAGTTTCAAAAAAATTTTTCCCCAAACTAAATAAGGACTAATTGCACAATTAAATTACAAATTCTAAAGAAGATAGTTTTAAGCATCTGTCTGATTTTTTTCATTTTATTGAGGACATTTTCAAGCATTGAAAAGAGCCGTGACCAAGAATTACCCCGGAAAGTTGTTGACCAGGAATTACCCCCGTGTGACCCTACGCCTGGAATTGTTTTCATTTTGTTCACAAAAATTGTATCTAGCAGAAATAACATTTGCATCTATAATTATAACAAATAAGAAAAATCAAATATTCTTTAAATACTCATAAAAATGAAAGTAAAAATATTTTATTATGTACTTTTATTTAATATTAAATGAAGAATTAGGTATTTAAGAATTAAAGAAAAAAATAAATATTTAAAACACGTAAGATTATAGCGAAAAATACTATGAAATAATAACTGCACGAAATGTATTGAATCAACTGATAAAATAATAAAAATCTACCAGCATCTATATTTAAAACCCCCAGGACATGTCTTCGTTTTGTTAACGTAAGTTTAAACTGGCAGAAACAAAAAAAATATACAAAGCAAGGAAAAAACAAGCATTTCTTACATAGTCAATTATTTGAAAAGAATAAATTAAAAAGATTTTATTATATTAGGTTGCTTTTATATAGGTAGAAAAAAAACAATTATTAGCACTAAAACTTATTAACTTATATACATTATATTCAATGGAAATTTCAGCATTAAGAGAAGAAAATTAACCTATATAAAAAAAAATGCCACAGGGTTTTGTCTTATTTTATAAAGAAAATTACATAAAATATACACTAGCACAAAACTTGCACTGGCCTGACATTGTTTGCATAAACAAAGTCCACACAACTAAAATCAACCACAAAAGTAAAATTTGTTTACATAATTCAAATTAGACAACAACTATGAAAAAAATTAAACGCTATCGTTAGCAAAAAAAATAAATAAATTAAGATTTTTTTTATAGTATAGAATGTTGTTTTTATATGCAATGAAAGTTTCAGAATTTTGGCACTAACAAAAGTAAAACATCTTGTTTAAAAAAGCCACAAGATTATGTCAAGTAAATCCACAAATCACATTTAATAAAAATAGTACCTGCTTTACATGTGTGATTTAACTTTTACTACATAAATAAAATTAACTTTGCTTATATAAATAAAACACGATTGAAAATCACAGAATTTCTATACAAAATCTATATTAAAAATGAACAGAAAGCATTTTTTAAACACTATTATCAGAAAAAAATTAAATGACGTTTTTATTACATAGTATATTAGATTTCATATTCGACGAAGAATAGTCAACATTTCAGTATTAACATAATAAAAACATCCTGTTTTAAAAAGGGCTATAGTAAATTAACTCATGAAAAAAATTAAAAAAAAAAAAACTACTAATCTTTGTACTCTTTTTTCTACTCTATACTTTAGAGAAATAAATTGCAACAAATAAAAAAAAAAAGAAAGCTCGTTCCATTTCTAGGTCCTTTTTATTCCTAGAAATGTATGATTTTATTAAACTAGGAGTCAATCCTTGTGTCAATTCGCGAAACTCAATTAACGATATTAATAAAACTTATTGCTTACACGTTATACTTTTTCCTTCGATCACATAATTTGCAACAAGCAGAAATGAAACATGCTAACAAATTAAAACAAATAAGAACAACGAATGAAATATATTTTTAATACTCAATTACTTGCAAAAAATTAAACAAATGAGTTAGTTTTTATTGCACAGTATACTGAATTACACAAGCAATTAAAAATTGACAATTTTGTCTTAACAAAGAAAAGAAGCCTAGTATAATGCCTAGTATTATGTGAAAAGAATCGAAGTATTCTTTTCTAAATAAGTATATTCATAATTTTTTTTGGCATAACTTAATTTTATTTATATGTATATAAAATAGATACAATTTGCAGAAATAGAGTTTTCTTATATAATCCCAATTTTCCTTTTAAAAAAAATGTTTATCAGTCAGTTATAGAAATTAAACATATTGAAAAGCTTTTATTGAATAGTATATTCGATTTTTTATGCAAGAAAAATAATTTAACATTTTAAAACTAACAAAAATAGAATGACATATTTAAAAATGTCTAGGACTATCCGCAATGTATCAACGATATTTTAAAAAAATTACCATCATATTTATTATTATTTTTTTTTACCTAGTTTAGTTTTGTTTACATAAAAATAATACACACAATTCGTAAAAATAAAATTCATTTACATATTTCCAACTTGTCTTAAAAAAAAGCTTATTAATTAGTAGTAAAAATTAAACTAAGAACTTTTTATTGCATAGTATATTCGAATTAATATTCAACAAAAACAATTTAACATTTTAGAATTAAAATAAAATGACCTATTTAAAAATGCCTTGAACTATGCTTAATGAATCAATTAAATTTAACAAAAAATTGCCATCATTTTTTCTTTTATTTTATGATTTAAATTTGTTTACATAAATAAATACACACAATTTACAGAAATATATATTTTTTACATAATCCCGGTTTTCCTCAAACAAAAATAAAAATGCTCATTAATAAGTAGTAAAAATGAAACAAATTTTATTGCATAATACATTCGATTTCATATTTAAAAAAAAAAAAAATTAAACATTTTAGCATTGACGAAATAAAATGACCTACTTAGAAATGCCGTAGGATCGTGTCTAGTTCGCCGGTGAAGTATTAAAAATTTTTACCGCCACTGAACCCGCACACTGGTTGATATCGCTCTTAATTCATTCCTCCTTCAAAAATCCTTCAACTTATTCCTCTTTCACATTCTGAAAGTCATTTTAAAAGATGAAGTTGCAAAACCATAAATACCTCACACTGTCCTTTCTCCATCCGATAGTAGTCATTTTCTCTTTTCTGCACTTTGTTTTGTTTTGGGGTTACGGAGGCTCAAGATTTACTAGGAGAAAAAGATGAAACTGTTCGATCGTCAACATCCAGAGGAGATTGGAAGCAAAAAGCTACCCCTTTCCATGCGGAATGGTTTGAATCTGTATCCTCCACGTCACTGCCGGAGATACACTGCCATCTGTGGAAGATGCGAGGAGTTATTTTTGTAAATAATACGTAAATGAAAGTGAAAGAATGCCCCGCTGGGGAAAAAAAAAATCTAAGTCTCCTCTTATTTTTTACGTAAAGGGAAAGTAGATGAGAGAGAGAAAGTTGGGTATTAAAATTGAGGGATCTACTTAAATTATTTTATCTTGAAGTATGCAAGCGTAGTAATTGTTTATGTTAATTTAGAATTACATTTAAAAATTATTTATCTTCAAGCTAAGGAACTAAAATGACTGTCAGTCTAAGATCAAAGTTCAGCTAGATAATTTTTAATACATTTGTATTTTAATAAGAATCTTTGCTTTCCGTTCTTTTTTTTTTTTTCTTTTTTCCTCTTTTTCTTTCCTAATTTTATTTGTATTCTACACAAGTATCAAACTATATCTGAATAACTTTTATCGGTTGCTTTTGTTATCGTTCTTCTTGTTATAGTTGTTACAGATAAGTGAAATATGTTATCAATCAAGTATTTGGGACTAAAACGCTTAAGGACTTTCTGGAAAATGTTTGACATTATTATTATTATTATTATTGTTATCATTACTATTATTTCAGAATATATGCTGCATCCATATTTAAATAGAATGTTAAATATTTCTACAACTATAAAATATATACTTTAAAATATTTATAGGAAAAACTATGGAAACTTTAATCAAAAGTAAAAAAAAAAAAAAAAAAAAAACACTTAAGTAATAAATGCATTTATTATCGAAGTGTATATTATATATATTATATAGAGATATAATAAATAAATAGTTATACAGTACGCTATACATAGCATATATATACATACAAATTAATCGCTCGAAAAATATCTTTCAAACAAGCTTAAAATTCTTAATATGAGAAAAATCACTTAAAGCTCTTTCATATTTAGTGGAATTCTTTATGTAAAAGCAGATTAAAAAAATGACAAAGAAAAAGTGGGAAAAATTAGCTTTGGAGGTAACTCGGGTTGTAAAATAGCTAAAAGAAAAACAAAAAAACATGGAATCTTTAAAGTATTGAAGCGCACCTAAAGAGAACAGTAAAAATTATCCACTCATAAAATTAAAATTATGCCTTGTATCTTAAAAGTATATTTAAACTTAGTGCTTATGAAATTTGGAATCTTGATGCACAAACCAATACAACAAACAAATATGTTACATTTCGTTCATAATGAAATTTAAACAGAATCTTCATGAAACAAGGCCCTACCTCTTAGTATACCTTACTCCCGGTCTTCCTCAAAGAAAACAGATAAAAATCAAGTACTTAAGAAAAATTATGCTTGAATAAACATTAGAACACACATCTATACAGGATGTATAAAAACGTTAATAAGTATTTTATTTTTATCCACTTATTAGAAATAAGTGTTATATATAAATTCGCTGGATGGAGAGTACTGATTCCCTTTTAAAAGGATTTGTAAAATTATTCCCCTAAAGCCAATGCCTATTCTATTTTTGTAAAAATTGTTGTTTGTTATAATCCATATTTTTAAAATGAAATTATCAGTAATTTTCATAACTAAAATTATTTTTTTGAGTTCAAATAAATGAATAGAATAGGTTTGGATCAATTGATCCAGATCTATTAAAATATATTACTGAAAAAAATCAGGAGATTATTTGAGAAGATGTAAAATAAAATTTGTCACGTAAATTTAACATTAACGTTTTTAATTTTCGATTCCATGTGACACCAAGAAGAATTAACAAAAAATCATACTTGGATCGATCTGATTTAAGAAATACAAATAAAGTGCCAAAAGTGGATGTTACCATTTGAAATATAGATGTCCGTGCAATTTTTAATATCTAAACAATCCCTATTTCCAAAATTTCTTTTGTATTCTGAAAAAAGACAATATTTTGAATTTAAGGATACTTATGATGTATTTGTATCGTAAACAGCCTACGAATAAAGGCAAGTGTATCTTTTTATATATTTACTGTATAATATCTTTTCTTTAAATAATGACTAAAATTTTACACTTTTAGCAATTGAGTCTTAAAATGTAGCACTTTTTATCAGGGCTTGAATTTCAGGGCGGAATGGCGGGATTCGGGCCCAAAATTTTGAAATCCCGCCAAAAAGAATTACGTGGACGGGAGGCTCCCGCCCAAACAATTTTGCATTTTGAAACTATGATCAACTCCCACGACCGTTTTGCGAATTTTATGATATTTTCGTGCGAGTAATCGACACATTTTGCGAGTTTTTTTACAGCGAAAAATCATTGAAAATCACGATTTTCTCCGCGACTGATTGACAAATTTCGCAATTTTTTCCGGCAATCGATAGACGAGTTTCATTCTATTTTCCGCGACGAAATAGAGGTGATTGTGTTCGGAATTTCGCCTCCCCCCCCCCCCTCCCGACAAAAAAAAAAAAAAAAAAAAAAAAAAAAAACGCATATAATTTCAAAAATTATGAAACAGTGATGCCGCGGACGCGATATTGCATGTAAATTACGTAAAAGATCGGAGATGACACATAAAAGAAACAGCTATTACATGTTTCACAAGACGCGTGATTTCGTAAACGTTTACTAAAAAACGGCAAATATTGTTAAAAGATCGCGAAAAAATAACTAATTTCCGGCAAATTTCGTCAAAAGATTCACGAAAGAATGCCTAATTTCGTCACAGAATTCTGTAAAACGGAAGTTTTCGTCAAAAAGGTCACGAAAAAACGTCAAATTTCGTCCAAAAATCGCGACAAACGGCAATTTTTGTAAAAAAATCACGATAAAACATCAGACTTCATCAAAAGATCGCGAAAAAACGGCAAATTTCCTCAGAAAATTCACGAAAAAACGTCAAATTTTGTCCAAAAATCGCGAAAAACGGCAAATTTCGACAAAAGATTCCCTCTAAACCACAAATTTCCCGAAAATATCTCAAAAAACGGCAATTTTCGTAAAAAAAAAAAATAGCGATAAAACATCAGATTTATTAAAAAATCGCCAAAAAACGGCAAATTTCTTAAGAGAATTCACGAAAAAAGGCAGATTTCGTGAAAAGATCGTAAAAAGAGACAGATTTCATCAATAGATAGCGAAAAAATGCAACTTTCGTCAAAGGGAACCTCTTCCCCTTTCCTCCCCCCAAAAATAATACTACGGGGAGTTTATTTTTCTGTTCAACAAACTAATTTTCCTGCTTCAATATATTAGTTTTTTTCCTTTGCTGCTCTAAAATCAGTTTCTGACAGTTCCAAATCTTTCTGAGTGAGTGCAATTCCTGAAAGCAGTCATTCATTAAACAAAAAGAATCCCTTTACTCAACAAAGTATTCATTTTTTAAGAAAGTCTTTTTCGATGAATTTGACTTGCCCCTTTTTTAAAGAAATGCAAACAATAATGATACTTCTTATTTCCTACACTCAATTAAGTATTATTTTATGATTAAATTCGTATCTTGCACATTTAATATACAGAAAAATAACATTGGTTATGACAATTAATTATAAATATAAATTTATTAAATTAGAAGTTTTATTAATTATTATTAAAACAATAATTAGACCTGTGACAAAAATAATTAGCACCGGGAGGGAATTTACCACAAGTAAAAACTAGACAATATAAAAGTTTTTTTTACACATATCGCATAATTATTCTGTATTATTGATAAAAATTGCTTCAGTGATATTTTTTTATGTCTGTATTCTGGTAATTCTTTAAATAGCACATAAAATAATGGTGGGTTTTAAACATTTTTTCTCCCTTCCAAACAGCCAAACTCCCCTCCATTTATAAATGTTGGTAGGGAGACACCCCTCCTTCGAAAAATTGAATTTCAAGCCCTGTTTATCTTTTATAATCTTTTGCATTTAAAAAAATTCTTTCTTCTTGTCCCTCTCTCACTCACTGAACCACTTTCTATCTATGAATCTTTCTTTCTTTCTTGAAATAAATTCATTTTTTAACCCCTGCGGCGCGCTGGTTTCATAGATATACCACTTAATTTTAATTCCCAAACGCCACATTGGCACCAGAATTTTGTTTAAAAAAATTACAGTTTATTGAATGCATAAATGTAGAAGTGGGGCGGACGAAAATCGGTAATTAGAAATAAACCACAGTTCCAATATTTCACTGAGTGAATATTTAATTAAAAACTTCTTGATTATGTAACTGGTACATATGAAATCACAATTCTGGACTAAATACAGTATAAAATAAAAAGGACATAATAACTGATATTAAAGTTAATATGGGTATCAATCGATCCCTTTCACACAGTTCTAAAACGGAAATCTCGTTCCGTTAAAAACACGGGCGTGAAGAAAACCCATCTGCTCTGCACCGCAGATCAAGGGCATCTCCCCCGCAAAATCTTCGAGCTTTTTCACTTTTCCATATTGCACTTAGCTTGCAAATATTTTCCTGGGATGGGCATTTGAACTTCGCCCAGTTATTGAAACTATGCACATGCATTGTCAGTCGAAGTCTTGTGGTTTCTGGGGCTAAATTACCTCTACATAAAATATAGCGTTTTCTTGTTTACAAATAAAGTTGTTTTCAAATTCCGGTGTCAATCATTAATATCAATACTTAAGCAATGAATTTGCCTTGCGCCGCAAAGGGTTAAGAAAATTAGTGAAAAGTATTCCATACACTTTTATTTCAAAAAGGGAAAAAGGTTTGAGAACAGCCTCAATATTTTCTAAGCTTATGAGAATTTATAATCACGATGAACAATGCCGATATTGTGGACGTCTTCCCTTCCGCTGTTCTGTTGAAACTTGAAATGCAGAAATGCACCCCTTCACGTATTGAATACTTAATCGAGTATCCTGTGAGCCCCAATTCATTTATAATTCAGTAATTAGAAAAGATCCCGAGAAACTCCCCTTCCATGTCCTTTTTCATAAAACTGTGTTATTTAAATTGATCCTGCGGACTAAGTGACGTGAAGTCAGTAATCTCATATAAAAGTTTATTGTCTTATTGACTTAGATGATCGATTACGGCCCTTGCTGTGGAGAATCTGATCGAGCCAAGAATTATCGAAATGTTTCTTACAAGATTACTTTAGTTCCAGAAATTTTAATCTATTTTTTTTTTCAGTTGGTATACATACATTATTAGGATGAGCGAAGCGAATCCTCTACTAGGCCACTCAAATTACACTTTGTCGTACACTTTACAGAAAAACTATTCAATATTTTAACTTCAAATTAAGCACAAAAATAAATTATGATCTGTAGATTTGCAGAATATAATTTTCTTACAGTAAAACGTTAAAAAATTTATTATTTTAATTAATTTATTTTACATGCATTTCCAATACGGATGTATTTTATTAAATAAATAAACTAGTCGTTGGGGGCCACCGTAATACTTACCCATCATGGATATGTATATGAAAATAAAACATGTGAAACTATTTATACAACGCATTGCAATTCATAAACAAAATTTAAATATTGTTAATATACATAGTAATGCTATATTAAAGAACTGCTGATGTACCAATTTCGACAAACTATATAAAACGCCAAACTACTGAAGTAGTACCGAACTGCGTAAAAGAAACATCCTTATAACTCCAAAAATATTAACTAACAATTAACTGCGTCGGATGAAGCGTCTCATTTCCAATTAAAATATACTTCTGAATTGAAATTTGAATGAAATACAGGGTCATGAAAAATCGAAGAATGTGGAAAACAAGATTACAAATATTTCGGCAACTAATAATCCGATCGACTTCGTTCTATATGCAAAATGTGTGTCATTTTATTGACTTTTACATCCATTCCTTAGAACAAAAAAATTCGAAAATTTTTATATACCTTTCATCAGAACGAATTTTTCGAGAGTCCGAAAAAAATAGTTTCGGATAATCGAGGTTGCTGATATTAAATAGGGTTCGTCCCATTCTTACATACTAACTACATACAAAATTTCAAGTCTCTATCTCAATTTGTTCGGGAGATAGAGCGTTTACAGACAGACAGACTGACTGACAGACAGACAGACAGACAGACGGACGGCAAAATTTTTTTTCTAAAAATATGTTTTTCGGAATCTCCACTATCTAAAACGTGTAAATCCGTCAAAATTTTTTTTTCGATTTTCAAAACGATTGCAAGACTTACTCTATACTACGTATGATGGGTAAGTAAAAATGAAACGCGTATATTTTCAGAAAAAAATATAAATCATGGGGTAAGTAATAATAGATAGAATCATGATTAATTTAATAAATAAAATATATTTTCATTATTCAGCAAAATCGTTTGCACAGATGACACTTAAACATTAAAAAAAAATTGTATTGTGGATTTTTTTTTTTTTTTTTTTTTTTTTTGTAAAGTGGCAACAACAGAATTGTAAACAAATAAAATTAATTGTTAAATTTGTTATATAAATGAAAAATTAAAAGAATTGAACTGTGAAGTTGTTGCCTCGATTCAAGCTCTTTATAAATGTACTAAAGCAAAGTTGGCCGATTCAGAAACGACAAATTGACTTTAATCATTTCTTACTTTATCATTTGGATCTAAAGTAATGTTACGTTCTTATTTGTGGACTGAAAAAGATTTAGTGAATGGGACTTTAGACTTTGTTGCACATAATTAAAAAAATCACAAGCCACCAGACCAGATATCACGAATAATCATGGATAAATTTGAATACTACAATAATTTAACTTATAAGAATTGGTGCGCACCAATTCCCCCAATAATTAAATTCTAGAAAAATGGAAGCATAAATTGCTCAAGGAAGGAATTTCTTCTGCAGTTAGCTTTTGCTGTTACATTTCATAAATACCAAGGTTTAACATTAGATGAAGCAGTTATAAATATTCAGGATATATAGACACCAGTTGGCTTAAAAACGTACGTAACGTTGTCGAGAGTGAAAATCCTTCAAAATTAAGCATTCAAAAGGAAATTTTCCTTACGAAAAATTCTACAATATCAAAAATTCTGATACGCTAACATGTATAAAAACGAAGAAATCAGAAAAAAAAAGTTTTGCAGTTAATAATTCATAGTATCAACGAGAGCAGATTTCAAATGTTTTTCCAGAAAATAGGATTTTGACGAAGTAACTTTCTTCAAGCTCTCTTTAAATATATTATTCTAAAATAGCTATCAAAGATTATTTGATGTTAATTACAAAGATTGGAAACATACATATTTCAAACAACTTTAAAAAACACCAGTGTTACTGGAAATTGTAAAAACATCGTTAAAAGAGCGTTTAGTTGAAAATTTAAAAATATTTTGTAAAAGTTTGCTTCGAAAATATTTTATTATGCCAGTCTTACATCATAAATAAAAAATTAAAATGCGCCAAAACATAAAATAACGTTTTTGTTTAATAAAGATATAAAAATAATATTAAAAAATATTTTTACTTTCAAATATCTGTTTTATAAAACAATGCTTCGCGAATCCAAACAAAGCATGGCTTTTGCTAGTTTAAAGCAAGTGTCATCAACCTGTTAATTATTATTGTCTCAATTTATTTATTTTATTTTATTTTATTTATCAGTTTCGTGGGCCTAAGTGACTCCTCTGTTTCAGACATATACATAAAGGGTGATTCATAATTATCGAAAGAATAAACTATCGCCTTAAATAGTGTCCCTAGCCACATACTTCTAGTTGCAAAGTTTCATAAAAAGGTGCAAAATTTGATAAGTTGCAACTCCATGGAAGGGAGAGGGAGGTTTTATTTTAAAAATACGAAAATTAAATTTTTATACGGCGCCGTAGGGTAAAAATTCCAACTAGGAAAACTTTCCTTATCCAGTCCTGAATTAAGCAGAACAAATTGCAGCAATATCTGTAAAACTCGCAGAGTTTATGTAATTCGTCAGGTTGTAAGGGATTAGACACAAATTGAAAAAAAACGCAATTCAAGAGTAAATGTTAATTTAACAGTTCTCGAAAACGTGTAAAAATCATACATATTGAGTTAGAATTTCGATTTTTTTTTTATTTACCCATCATACGTAGTATAGGGTAAGTATTGCAATCGTTTTGAAAATCGAAAATTTTTTTATGACGGATTTACACGTTTCAGATACTGGAGATTCCGAATTTCATATTTTTAGAAAAAAAAATTTGCCGTCCGTCCGTCTGTCTGTCTGTCTGTAACCGCTCTATCTCCCGAAAAAATTGAGATAGAGACTTGAAACTTTGTATGTGCTTAATATGCAAGAATGGGACGAAGCCTATTTAATATCAATAACCTCGATTATCCGGAACTATTTTATTCGGACTCTCGAAAAGTTCGTTCTGATGAAAGGTATACAAAAATTTTCGAAATGTTTTATTTTAAGGAAAGGACGTAAAAGGCAATAAAATAACACAAATTTTGCATAAAAAACGAAATCGATCGGATTATTAGTTGCCGAAATATTTGTAATCTTGTTTTCCACATTCTTCGATTTTTAATGACCCTGTATTTCATTCAAATTTCAATTCAAAGATATATTTCAATTGGAAATGAGACGCTTAATCCGACGCAGTAAATTGTTAGTTAATATGATTATTATTTTTGGAGCTATAAGGATGCTTCTTTTATGCAATCCGGTACTACTGGCGTATTTTGGAGTTTTATATAATTTGTCGAAATCGGCTCATCAGCAATTCATTGAAAGAGCATTACAATGTATATTAAAACTATTTAAATATGCGTTTAAACTTTATTTTGGAATTGCGAAGCATTTTATAAATAGTTTACATGCGTTTTATTTTCATATTTTATATTATGCGTATCCATGATGGGTAAGTATTACGGTGGTCCCCCAACGACTAGTCTTTTTATTGTGATGGTTAGCCATATGATTTGCAAATAAAGCCACGTCCTAAAATTTCTCATAAAGTTTATCAAAATTTCAAATGATTAGCATTGTTTTAAATTAGATAATTAAAAATCGTTATTTCAAACAATGCTTTTTTAAAATGCGGATTAAGAGCTTTTTCACAATTTTAGCTCTCACTACTTTAGGTTTTTTATCGTCCCGACGAGGCTATTAAAAAAAGTCTGTATTCTGGGCCCAGCCTCATCCAGGCTGTATCCAGGATCCGGACGTTACTTTTTTTAGAAGACTCTTCAGGCCGGGCCTAACGTATTTTTTTCATACCCTATCGAAATCACTTCGTTCTTCCTGGGTGTGCGCGGGACAAATTTTTCAATCCCGGTCTGGAGACCACCCGTATTAAAATCATTGTCTCTGAGTGACATAATCCGTGCATAAAATAAGTAAAATTTGGCTCAATCAAAATTTTTACGAAAAACGCATACATTTTGAAATCGCATTTATTTTACCAAAAAAACTTTAAAATTATTTTTTTAAAACAATAGTAGATTCAAAGGCAAAAATGACGGAATCCTATCTTAAACGGAAAATGTTTAGTGTAAAATGAATATAATACCTGAGAAAAAAATAAACTACATTCACACCTTCTAAATAGGGAAGTTGTCTATAATGTATTTTCTTTCCCATATGATTTCGTCTTAAAAGGGTATATACTGTATAGCATTTTTCAAAGTCTCCAGCACATGAAATATGGATTAATGATATTGAAGCATTAATGAAACACCCACATATAAATATTAATTCATTGATTTAAAAAAAATAGATCACAGTCTTTGGCGCTTCTTTAATAATAAAAATTATGAATGATTGAGCTATAATAAGTATTTTTCGTCAGATCTTCTCCATATGAAACAATTTTTAACCATATTGAAGTAAAAAATTTATGTGGAAATTTAAGGTTGTGCCTGGATATAATTTAAACTTTTTTTCAAGACAGCCCGGGTTATAATTTTAACATTTTTTCCAGACTGGGCCAAACTTTTTCCCCTATGGGATAGTTCGGGACCGGACCTAGATATTTTGACCCGTGCAAACTTCTAATGCAGATGCCACCAGCATATTTTCAAAGCAGGTTTAACTTAAAATATATACGCTACTATGTTATGCCCAAAGCAGAACGCTATCTTAAATCGATTTTTATTAAAGTGCAATTTGTGAATGATCCGTATCTTGCGTTGAAATTGTGTCAAGAACTCGTCGCTCAGAAGCAGAGGAAGGTGGTTAAGTCACGAATTTTGAAAAATTTTGGATTTTGACATTTCCGGAAGATAAATTTACTACGAAATTACTAATATTGCTAGTTTTCTCTTTTACTGCATATGTGAAAATTATATGTGAAAACTGTATGAATACACTGTGAATTGTTTAGTGTGCTTGGAAGGTGGATAATTATGTCAAAAACCTGGAATAGACAATCTCGAAAAACTGAAAGAATACGCTGCAAAAATAGCAAAATTCGGGGAGTCAAAGTTAGCTCCACTCTGTCTACGCTGTAAATTCAATTATACAGGGTGTCCACTCTCATCGGTAGCCAATGGCTAATTTCTAAACCGTTACTCATAGACATATAGTTCCAATTGGAAAAAAATGCTTTAGGTAAAGAATTCTTTTTCAAACGATTTAGGTCAAAAAAAAATTTATTAAAAAATTACGAAAATTAAATTTTTATCCGGTCCCCCGGTCCTATAAGTGATATTTAGTAAAAATTTTCCATCACCCTATCAAGCAATACATAAAAGGTCTCATTCATCTAACATTAAAATTGACCAAGTTATGAAACTTTAAATTTCATGACTTAAACCACTTTTCTGTAGCTGAAAACGAATGAGTTGGGCTGAGTTTTCAGGGAATGTATACTAAGTGCTTAAGAGCCCACAATAGTCACAGGAAAAATACACAAAAAGACCCGGATGACCATGTAAAGTCTATGGGAGGATTCTTTTCTAATATCTCGTTCAAATTTTAATATTTTGACATGATTTTTTTGCATAAAATGGTTCAGGACGATCCACAACCGGGCTAGTTTTTACTTTTTCGATTTTGGTTTTAGATTTTTTTTAAAAAATTACTTTAATTTTCAAAACCGGTTTAAACCGGTTCTGAAACTGAAACTATCATAATATAAAAAATATATAACTAAAATCGAAAAAGTGAAAACTAGCCCGGTTGTGGTTCGTCCTGAACTATTTTATGCAAAAAAAATCATGTCAAAATATTAAAATTTGAACGAGATATTAGAAAAGAACGCTCCCATAGACTTTACATGATCATCCGGGTCTTTTTCTGTACTTTTCCTGTGACTATTGTGGGCTCTTAAATTATTATAAAGGCGTCCATTTCCAACGTTGTCCAATAGCTAATTCCTAAACCATTTGTCACAGACATATTGTTCCATATAAAAAAATGTTTTAAATGAGATAAAGAAATATTTTTAAAGCAAATTAACTGAAGGTGCTAACACCGTATAAGATTTACGGTAGTGTTAATTTTTATTAATTAACTTCTAGATTGGTTAAAATAGTTGAAAACGCGAGTTTTGAAATTTTCTTTATCGAGAAAATCTAATTTTGGGAAATCATGATTTTATTTTTAAAAGGTGTGTTATTTTGATAAGCTTTTATTTTGCTTAAAACGTTCATATGTATGTTTCCCTATTTCAAAATTTCTATTCAAATTTTAACTTACTTCCAAATATCCAATTGAGGTTCAATTTGCGCACTTATTTATATCCAATGACAATGTAATATTAATACAATTTCAGGTGCGTGCCATTTATTTATTTTATAGGAATGCACCAAATTCTGTTAGTTAAGTAATCTAATAGAATTTTAAATATATGTCATTTTGAAACGAATTGTGACTGTTGCTTTTCATAATTTAAATTAACAAACTTTCTGTTATTTTTTACTTATATTTTTAGTACAAATTTTGCTTTAATATGTAATCATCAACATAAATTTAAAAATAGTATTGTAAAAATTATTTTACTCTCCATGTTTAATGTTAAATTTTATATCTTGCGTTTATTTTTATTTTCAGTAAATTTGTGACTGACCCCTAATTTGCAGCAAAAAAGTTGCTTCAACTTTAAACTGCTATTACTCGGTTAGTTTTAATCGCAGAGGAATGGGACTTTTTTGTATTATTTGTTAGAGTAGTGGTAAAAATTTACTAAATATCACTTATAAGACCGTATAAAAATTTTATTTTCGTAATTTTTTAATAAACATTTTTTTTTACCTAAATCACTTGAAAAACAATTCTTTTGCAAAATGAGACAAAATCACAGCTAAATGAGCATTTCGGGAATAAATTACTACAGGTTTTTGCTGCTAGTGATAAGAAATTTGTTGTCGTATTGGACAGTAAGGCATACAGTGTCCACACGACTGTTTTCGATTCAGAATTATGTGATTATATACATGAAAAAGCAGACACCATTATATCTCTTCATGTACTTCATATCATGAACCATCATGATAATTATAAGATCATTTGTATTTTTAGAAGATACTGACATTTTCATATGGCTGATTGGCTTGGTTTTCAAGTCATCTAGTAGACAGTAAAATCAATTTTGTCACTGGTCGAGGCAATAAACACAGAAAAACTAATATTATTGAAAGATGTCGAGCAATAGGTGTTCATAAAAGCAAAGGTTTACCAGGTTTACATTCATATACCGGTGGAGACTGGGAAGGAAAATTTCTAGGCATTTCAAAACAGAAGTGGATAAAAGTGTTGTGAATCTTCATTGTGATAACCATATTTATAATAGCTTTTTAAGAACTTGAGGAACTTAATGTTTATCTATTACCCAATGTGTTGTTTGAAAAATTTACCAACATGACATATTTGAAAAAATAGTAATTTTTCAGGCTTTCAAAGTTAAAATAACAGTTTATCAGAATTGAAAGTTTCAAACAGGAAGAAGTTACCACCAACCCTTGGAGCTTTGAAGCAACATATTTTTTTATTCAACTTAATTTACATTATAGGAAAAGGCTAAAAAAATTCTAGACCTACAATACCTCTCCTTATTGCTAATGGTTGGAATCTAAATGGAAAAGAAGTAGTTTCTACAGTCAGATGCCTGGAGTAATCTACGCTCAAAGGAGTTATTGAACTTGTGAAATGGGAATCTAATAGAATGTGCACAGTTGGAAAATGTTCTTGCTTAAAGAATTCTCTGGTTTGTACTGCCCTTTGCAAATACAGTGACTGAAACAATACAAAGGATTATCAATATCATCACAGCCAGTAATGTTTAAAAAAAGGATACTTAACATCCCAGTACCGCACATATATGTATGTATATATAAATGCTATTTTTAATAGTTCTGTTCAATATCTTCAATTAATTGATGTTATTTCCTTTAAAAATTTTGGTTGTGTATAACTGATTAATAAAATGCTAGTATATCTGATGGCTTCCATATTTTTGCGCTTTATTTGCATCATAACACTTAAAACACTTGAAAAACTCAATTTATTCCTAATTTTATTATAGATTTGTGTTTTTTGACCCCCGAAAAGATATAATTTGACATACTGGTCAATAATATGCCACAAATATTAAAGTAGTTAGTAAATGGCAGCCATCTTGGACATCATCTTGAAAATAACCTCAAAAATGTGCAAGAAGAAAATGGCACCTAAGATATTTGGAATCTACATGTCAAAACCTACGGAATAAAAAAAGAATATCAAACTTAGCACTTCAATCCAGCTGGAGCAAAATTTTAAGACATTTCAAACCCTACTAAAATGTCTAATTGAGATTTTATCCTACTGGAGGCGTAAGTAGCAGGAAAAGGGGGACAAAGGGACCCTCCCTGTGATGGTCGGAGGGACTGTCCCTCGGTGCCTCTAGGGCCGTTCCGCCGCCTTCGGTCCCCACCATTTCCACTAACATAACATCGCTCCCTAGCGGGGAAAAAATAATTTGCTCCTATAACAGGAGAGAGGAATGACCCTCTATTCAAAATATTATGAATCATCCTTCAACACAGAATCATATTATAAGATGAAGATTAAATTTATATTTGATTTTTGAACAACCATAACCTTAATGAGTATTATTAATTAAGCGGAACAATGGAAAATCTCAGTTTTTAACCGTTTTATTTAGATTTTTTCAACTATACGATCTGATTATAAATTTAAAAGAAGAAAGTTAAACACATATTTGAATTTTTTTTATCGACATCTTAATGAATATTATTAATTAAGTAAAAACAATGGAAAATATCAAGTTTTATAGAAAAAGACAGATTTCTTATGATTTTTTTTCAACTGAAAATTTAGACTATCAATTTGAGAGAAGGAAACTTAAACATACATTTCAGTTTTTAAGTGGTTATCATCTTAATGAGTATTATTAATTAAACAAATCAATGAAAAAAATATAAAATTTCAGTCGATTTCTTATGTTTTTTTCAGGACGCTTTTTCCGTCAATTCTTTCAGACTCTTAACACATTTACGCTTAAATTTATGTTTTCTTAAAATTGTAGTTAAAATCATTTTAAAATGTTACAAAATGATAAATAATAATAATAATAATAATAAAATGTAATTTAACAAATTACAGCGACCATTTAGAAAATAACATTTTCAAAGTCTAAAATTTTAGACTTATGGATAAATTCTTTTTAAAAAATAATAATAATAAACATAATTTTATGATGATCAAAACGTGGCTCACATAATAATAAAGTCATATATTACGTAAGCCATGGATTAAATGGTAATATTCCTGCGCCAATCATAAATAAATTTTAAATGAAATTTCAGTTTGAAAGATTTCGGTACTATAATTTTTTTAACTTGTAAAGATCGCACATTTTCAAATTTAACACCGACGTATAATAAAATAAATGTACTTTTAAACACAATTTGTTTAAAAGCTGTATCTCAATTTGTTTTTGAGCTATTATTATTATTATTATTATTATTATTATTATTATTATTATTATTATTATTATTTGTAATTTTTAATGCTTTTTTTTTGTCATTGTGGAAACAGGAGTATTCCATTTCTAGACATTAAACATGGACCAATCAGAAAAGGAATAAAATCTGGACATCACAAGGATTTAGATGTGTCAAGGATATCTCTAGACCGAAAACAACAATAATTTTCCAAATGGTTTTTAAAAAAACAACACAAAAGTATTTTTGCATTTATTTGATAAAATGTAAACTTACTAATATGGGAATGTGAATAGATTTATAATGTTGATATAAAATAAACTTTTAAATTCTATATTATGTACCATAATTAGTATTTTTATGTATTACAAAAAATATATATATTTCTTTCTTTATAGAGAGTAATAACATTATAAGTATTAGTAATAATAAAATAAAAATAATCACATTTGAGGTTTAAAAAAAAGTTACATAATCGTCTTGAAAAGTACTAAATAACTGTCCCCTAAATGTTTAATAAAAATATGTACTCAATACTGTCGAATGACTATTTGAGAAAGCAAATTAGACTTAACAATCTGTTATTTCAAACGTTAATGAAGATTTTCGACATTCAAACAAAATAAGGTTAACTATATAGGAGAGAGTGGGGATACTTGAGCCACCCCTACTATCTCTACAGTTGGTTAATTTTTCTCTTTAAAATTGGCGATATGGTAACGTATTTATAGTTCTGAACATGTAAAAAAGAAATCACATACCTTGGTACCATTTTTAAAGTACAGTGATTAATAGTTGTTTTTTCCCTATCTGAAGTAAATATTTAGGTGCATGTTTTTTTTATTTTTTTTGCAATCAAAGTTTTGTTTAAAGTTGCAACTATCTACATAAATTTAATAAGTATAGTTTCAATTGTATTTTGAACCTAAAACAGTTCTAATAGCTGCATGCCTTATTTAGTAAAACTCTGATAAACAAAAATAGTGTTAGTGGGGATACTTGTGCCAGTTAGATTGGGAATATTTGAGCCATGGCTCAACCATCCCCACTAGGAAATTAGACATGAGTGAAACAAACAAAAAATAAAATTACATCCTTATATTCACTAATAGATTTTTTTCTGGATAAAAGGGATAATAATTTTTCAATTTATTTATTTTTTCTTAAAAAAATAACGACCTAAAAATGTTTAAAAATGTATATTTTTTAAATGAAAATATCCATTTTATTTTTTATTTTGATTAACAAAATAGCCTGTCTAGATAAATGTATACATAGTTTTCAATTTAACTGATATTAAATTAAAATAACTTTTTAAAACTGCTTTACAGGTTATAACCTCTAATACTTTGATTAGTTAAGTCCAATATATTAAAATATTTATTTTTTAATATGATATATTAAGATTGATGTTTTATATTGAAATTGTAACCTCTGTTGCTGTCATTTTTTTAACTAAGAAAATTGAAGAAGAATTGGTAAAAAGAGCGCTCAAAAAACAAGAAAAGCAACAAAAATCACAGTTCAAACTTACCTGCATGGAGCCAAAGGAAAAGACAAAATCTTTTCCTGTGAAATCAAAAAATGTAGTAGAATGATACATCTGACTTAGATTCCGACAGCTACTCAATTAAAAGCATGAGTTCGACAATATCATAGAGGAAAATGATGGTGATGATATGAAAAGAAAATCTTCTATTGATGATTGGTTACTAATAAAATATGCCGGAAGGAAAACTGTAAAAAGATTTGTTGGACAAGTGCTTAATAATTTGGAAGTGAAATTTGTTCGAAGAATTGCAGATTCCAAATTTAAATGGCTCTGAACTGAAAATGTTTCTGCCATCGACATAACTCAAGTTGAAATGATTCTTCGACCACCAGTTCTAACGACAAAAAATGATCGTATTACTAGCTCTGTTTTCTCAATTGGTTTTGGAGGACTTTATGTATCATAATTTATCATTCTGTAAAATGTTTGTGCAAAAATAAAGCGAGAAAAATTAATTTTGTAGGTATTTTTCCGTACTGGCTCAAGTATCCCTTCACCATGGCTCAAGTATCCCTTCACCATGGCTCAAGTATCCCCCTCATCGGGATACTTGAGCTACGATGTAAAACAAAAAGTAACAATTTATTAAACATAGAAAAATAGTTCAAAATTAATTGAAAGTGGTTTTCAGTTGAAGAAAAAATGATCAAATTTTCATTTTCAATATTTTATTTTATTCTAAGAAATTATAAAAAAAAATTAAAAATTCAAATTCAAAAAAGTAAAAAAAAGCTAAAAAAAGGCTCAAATTCAAAAAAGGCTCAAGTATCCCCATCTTCCCCTACTCGTGCATAAGTCGATCCCCTAACTTTCGAATAGAAATTCTGCGAGATATCAAAAATCGTGAATATACGTCGACCCTCTAACTTTTTACTTTGATTTTGCACAAAATCAAAGTAAAGATGTTACTGTGGATGTAAAACTTGACAATGTGAAAAAATATTAAATAAACAAAAACAAATCATTGAAAAAATTTAATAATGATAATTGTATTATTATTTGTATAATTTATGTATTATTTTATTATACATACATATAAAAAGCCAGAATTTTGCAGTATTTAAAGGTTTAGTTGTTTTTCCTTTTTTAATTGATCTGTGTATAAGTCGATTCCCATAGTTTCTTTTTCGAAAATTGTCAGAAATTCTCCGACTTATACACGAGTATATGTGCCATTTTCAAATTTCGCTTATTTTATTATGCTGTCCCAGAGTAAAAAGAAGAAAATTCAGAAATAAATTAATATTTAAAGTTTGATTTGAGCTATGCATTAGCTAAAGAAGATTATAATGAACATTTTTAACATGAAAAATTAAAAAAATCAATAAAAGATTTTGAGATACAAATCTTTAAAATCTTGATTCTAAGTAAAAATGCCTGTCCGTGTCCACCCCAAGTTTTATGTTTTCAAATGTGTTTTTTTTTAATTTAAGTTAAATTTTTTAAATAAAAAGGTTTAATTTTTTTTAAATATGAACTGTGTTCAATATTAATGAAAAAAATTATTACAAAAGATATTTTCTTTAAGAAATTACCAGAAATCTTTTGTCCCTCACTTTTTGTCAAGTCCATTATCTTGTGATTATTTTAGTCAAAATAGGTTTTGAATTCTGCCTAAATTTAGCAGCAAATATTCGACGATATAGTTAAACTATTCACGCAAATACTACTTGCTATTTTTTTACTCTTCAATGGTGAAGCAATATAATAGTGGCAAGTATCAGCTTTCATCAAAGTTGGAATATTTTTTTCACTGTCAAGTCTGTTACCGTAAATTTTAATATAAATAATGATTTTTGCACTTTTGCAATTAAATATTGTTTACCAAATAGTTTCAGAAGGTATGCGTATTATTATCTAAGTTAGAAATTATACAAGCTAGTTCATTTCTAATAGCTTTATTTGAAATGTCAAATCCGTTACTTACAAGTCCGTTACCATATTTGTAAGCGATGAAATATAAGCTGCTAAGTAAGTTTACTAAATAGTTTTAGAAGGCATGTAAATTATTATCTTAGAAAATATACATCTAGTTCATTTCTAATAGTTTATATATATATATATATATATATATATATATATATATATATATATAGTTTTATTTGAATTGTCAAATCCTTTACTTGTCAAGTCCGTTACCATGAAATGTAAGCGAATGGTGAAAATGGTCCATATATATACGATATTTCAAATCAGCTTAAGCAATTTTTTCTAATTACTTCACTATAAATTTCTATAAAATATTAATAAATTAACAAACTGCATTGCACTATCTTATTGCCTAATTCCTATTACCCTATTCCATTGGTAATATATATTTTTATGGTATTACTAAAATAAAATTTAAAATGTAACGTTATGTAGCATGCAACTTGAGCGAAATCATTCTTTTTCCCAAAAGGTCTTCACAATATTCGCCACTGTTGTATCATTTTAAGAACAATTTTACAAAATCAGAAAATTGAACTACTGCCAGTTAACGTTTTAAAATGTTGTACTTCTGATTTTTTGTAGTCTTTGACGTGTTCAGACTTTTGCCTTTCCTTTACTATTTTTTTTATCCTTCTATTTTTATTTGTAAAGGAATTGAATATAAACGAAAACTAGTGGGATGTGCCAATCCCAAAACTTTCTTCTATCTCATACGCAGATTTTAATATTTAAAAAAAATAGTTACTCATTTTAATGTTTTAATAATTTTAATCCAATACCATACCAACTTTGATTTTCATCTTAAATTTCTGCTTCGGTCAATTAATCGGAGTAAAAACGAATTTCCGTCTCTGCACGAGCCGATAGACAATAGATTGATAGGCAGGTTTTTTTTTTTTTTTTTTTTTTTTTTTTTTAATTTAGGGAGGACCTACTTGCCTTACCAAAAAAAAATCATATACAAAAAAATTAGTCCAGTTCTAGAACTAACTTCATACACTTTTAGGTGGTGCAATACTGAAAAAGGCATAAAATTCGCTATTTCAGCGCCCCCTTCCGGCGTATTTTCATCAAATTCAGGAAGGAACAACTAGTCATAGCCATACACTTACACAAAAAATTTGGTTCAATTCGATGTATAACTTCATATACTTTTGGTCGGTACTAGGCCTGGGCCTTAAATCGATTTATCTCTTAAATCGATTTAAAGCTTACATCGGAAATCGCGATTTAGTCAGTTTCTTAAATCGTTACATCGGAAATCGCGATTTAGCCATTGCCTTACATCGCGATTTAGCCATTGTCTTACATCACGATTTAGTCAGTTTTAAATCGTGATTGCTTTTAACTCAATTTCAAATAATGATTCAGAGTTAACATCAGAAAATTGAGTTATCTACTTTGCTGTATATACTGCTTGCATGTCAAACTAGTGTTAAATTGATTTAAGTAAACTTTGCAAGCCTTAATGCTTTTTGATTTAGAAAAAAGGTGATGTAAGAAAAATATGATTTTGGGAAAACAGAGCAAGTTGGTGTTAAATCGATTTAGAGGATCTGATTTAAACACACATCACAAACCTCAGTGTTTTCGATTTAAGAAAAAGGCGATTTAAGAAAAAGACTATTTAAGAAAAACATTGAAAGCTGGTGTTAAATTGATTTAGTAGGATTTGATTTAAAATTAGCAGCGGTCTCTTGCCATGTGGATATTAAAAATGTAAAAGTGGCAATTAAAAAATTTCCTTCGTTTGCCACCCTTGTCGTCATTCGCCAAGTGGCGGTTAAAAAATCTATTTTCGGTCGCCCAGTGAAATGCAGTTTTTTTCATAGAAGTATGGATTTCTACGTTGATTACATCTAATTAGAAAAGTGTTTTCTTCTTTTTCCTACTGGATGCAAACAGATTTCAATGACATAGCTTATTTTCAATATTTTGGTTCTATGCAGAGTTCTTTTACTGTGTTCTGTTTGATTATTTTTTCGTGAAATGCAGTTTCATTTTGCAAAAATATATTCATCGGCATTGATTCCACACACATTTCAAGTAATTTGTTGGCTATCGATCGCCATCCTAGTCGTCACTCGCCAAGTGGCGATTTAATAGATCTATTTTCAATCGTCAAGTGAAATGCAGTTTTTTCATTGAAATATGCATCTCTACATTAATTACATCTAATTAGAAAAGTGGTTATTTCGTTTTCCTACTGGATGCAAACAGATTTCAATGACATGGCTGTATTTTCAATATTTCGTTTTCTTTGCCGCATTCTTTTATCTATTTCAGTTGTATGTTTTTTTTTTCAAGACATATAGTTTTATTTTGCAAAATATATTCATCAGATTTGATTCCATATGCATTTCAAGTAATTTATTGGTCATCGATCGCCACTGTCGTCATTACTCGCCAAGTGGCGACTTAAAATAATAATTATTGATCGTCAAGTGAAATACAGTTTTTTCATCAAAATATGCATATCTACATTGATTGCGTCTAATTAGAGAACTGGTTAATTCTTTTTTCTATTGGATGCAAGCAGATTTCGATGACGTTTTTGTATTTTCTTTATTGCGGTGGTTTTTTGCCATGTGCTTTTAGTATATTCAGTTTGATTATTTTTTAAAGAAATATAGCTTTATTCTGGAAAATATATTCATCAGCTTTGATTTCACATGCATTTCAAATAACTTATTCCTTTTTTCACACTGGATGCAAATGGATTTCAAGGGCTTTTCAGTACCTTCAATTTTCGATTTCTGTTGCTTGATGAGCTCTTGGATTATTTTTTTTCCTAAGATAATACTGTTTAATAATGCGAAATACACTCACCAGTACTGATGCCAACTGTATTACGGTGGTAGTATAAATTTGGCGCCTCCTATATTCCCGCGCCGGGGCGACCGCTCCCTTCGCCCCTCCCCTTCTCCCATCCTTTTTCACGGCACTACCTTCTCAGAAATGTATGCTGTATCTCAGCCCCCTCTGAAATGATAAGTCTAGATACTCTACTGCTAGCATAGATGTCAACTGCATGTGATGTGTGTAGTGTATTACTAACAGATTTATTAAGGGGGTCCCTCCTCCGGAAATTTTGTGTTTTTAATGGTCAAAATGTGCAATTTCTCCCCCCTCCCCGGAGCCACGGAAATACTTCCCGGAGAAAAGTGTCTAAATTCAACACTGCATTTATTAATTAAAATCCAAAAAACAATTTATTGTGTTTTATTTATTAACTAGCAGGCTAAGCCCGCTGCGCTGGTCTATTTTCCAAAACAAAACATGAATCAAACAAAATATTGAATATGATTGTGTTTTTTAAAGCAACTTCACCTCGAATACTCTTTCACATTTCTGAAAATCATACAAAACGCCATTGTATTTAAAGATAGAAAATCAACGATTATAAATGCACCAAAAATGCATTAAAAGTTAGCAAACAGCTGTTTCGAATCTACTGTCGAGATTCTTCATGAGTGCAAAACTCAGTAAGCTAGAAAAAACAAAACTGAGCCAAAAATAAAAACAACAACAATGGAATCAAGGCCCGTTGACGCCAAAATGTATTAAAATAATAATAAAATATTATTTTCTTGTATCAGCTTATGCATTCGATAAAATTCGGGCTTTTAAGAAAAAAATATCTCAGTTGACCATTTATTTATTGTAGAGTTTGATAGATAAATGAGGCAAGTATGAAAAGAGCAATTTAAATATTGTCTATTCACCATACTTCTAAAATGGCGAGCATTATGATCGCAGAGATTGACCATTGAATTTAAACAATTCTCAAGTGATTCATTTTCATTTGATAGTTTTTGAACTCTAAACCTCTCAACTTGAGGATATGGGTATCTGTGGAAACCTTAATACAGCCTCTATCAATATTATAGTATATTTCGCAACGTACATCTGCTCTTGATAAATCTATTACAGTGTTCCGTTTTTGGAATGCAGCAGAATAAATAAAGTTAAATAAAGTTTTCCTTAGAAAAATAAGGTGAATGTTTTTTGAATGTGTGAATTTCATTTTTTGATACAGATGTCATATACGCATCACGTTGGCGTGATTGAAACAAAATGAACATTTTATGCCTCTTATGGTAATCCAGCTTTGTTTTAATTTATTAATGAAGTATTTATTTACTTTCATTTGCATTTTAAAATGATACAAAATGTTATGCTCTATACATAGAAAAGTAAAATAGAAAATAGAAATGTATCTGTCATTTGAAAACGAAGTTTCCGTTAAAGTGTCGCCAGAAATGTATCACCCCAACGTGGTGCATATATGACATTTGTGCCTCTTTCTTACAACACGGGTGTGTGGATTTGCACCTAAATTTAGTTATTTAGCTCTATTTTTGTAATAACTGGAGTTTGTACAATGTACGGTACTACTTGATTATTCTGTCGACAAAAAAATTAATAGCAGGTTATAGGAATAAATGTCAATAATCGATGATCGTAAGTATTATAGCAATTGACATTACACGTGATGCACGTATTTTTTTACGTCATAAGTGCTTTTTAATTCGACTTTTAATTTGTATTTTTTATTTATGTTTATTGTTCTTTCGTTATTTAAAATGAATTTATGTAAATTTGAATAGTTTGGCGAAACTGGCCAACGTGTTAATCAAGTAGCACTCAATTTACATTTGAAAATACCATATTTCACAAAAAACTCCATCACAAACCCGGATTTGCAAGATTTCCTTCCAATACCAATGCGGCAAAATCCTCGTTTTATAATAGCGAAGAAATGTGCATTTTTAAAAATTATTTTCGTTATTTTAAAACGAAAATATTAATAAATAAAAAAAAGTTACTATAGCACAAAACAATTTATAGAATTTCTAAAAAGAAATTGAAAGTAAATAAACAATTTATTAATACAGAAACAACTATTGCTGGATTACCATATCGGGCAAAATAACACCGTTTTGGCGGTATTCAGATACCTCAGTGTGTATATAATATCTGTGCCAAACATGTTTGGAAAAAACAATAATCGTTATTTATACAGCATGTTTAAATACTGTAGTATAGTGAAAAAAAAAATGTATACATGACATATATGCACCACATTGGCGCGTTTTTTTTCTTCTGATGCCGATTTGGAGAAAATTTTGTTTACAAATACTAGTTACATATATAGTTTACAATTATTTTCTGTTATTTTAAATAGAAAATAACAAATTTTAAAAAGTTTAGTTAATAATTATAAAACAAAACTATTTATATCCTTTAAAAAATAAAATAAAATAAAATAAAAATTTATTAATAAATAAACAACAGCCAGGTTACCAAGTGAGGCATAAAATCGCCATTTTATTGCAGACGCGCAAATGTGGCGCATGTATGACAAATGTGCCTAGATTAAAATAGTTTATATAACTGGAAAAAAAAGAAAAAAATTGTAAATAGACAATTTATTAATAAATAGACAATAAAATCCGGGTTGCCATATCAAGCAAAATAATGACACTTTGGCGTCAGTTAATTACCCAGATGTATATATGGTATTGGCGTAAGAGACAAATCGCACTAACGTAGTGCGTATGAAGTATCGGTGCCGAAAAAATTTTAAAAGTTGCAGTTAAATTATTTTACAATATCTAAATATGTGGAAAGACATTTACCCTAAAATTTAAATATTATCCATTTTTGTGGTATTAACTGCTATATATGTATTTATGTTAAATGTAATTTTTTTTCCTAAAAATGCTCTCACTCATTAAAAGAGAGAGAGAGAGAGAGAGAAAATAGTTCTTGCAAACAACGCTCCGTCTTGTGTTTTTTTTTTTTTTTTTTTTTTTTTTTTTTTTTAGAATCGCATTGATTGGCGAAAAAAGTAGATTGAAACACCCAAATGAACAAACAACATACAAATAACAATTGGAGCCTTTAAAAAAAATTAATTCTGCGAGTTTCTTCTGTAAAACACATAACGGGAAAATTAGATTTAAAAATATTTTTTAAATAAGAAAGAAAAAAAATACTTATGTTTTACCTAAGGAAATTTTTAAGATGTTATCTTTTAATCTGGCTCGAAAGAAATAAATCGCCAAATATTGTGTCACTTCAAAACTTTCTTTCACATTGAGTTACTTTTTAAATATTATAAATATTCTTTTTTTTTTTTTTTTTTCGTTAACGATAAATATTTTCCTTTCATAATATTATTTTGCATTAAACGGATTTTTTTCTTTTTATCATTTTTTATTTTAAATCAATGAATTAACAGGTTTTTTATCGAAATGTTTATATTATTTTCCATTAGAGAAAGCATTTCATTTCTTTTTTGAAGTATAATTATCGCCAAAAAATTAGTTGTTGCAACCCTTCCGTCAAAAATAACCGAAAAATACGAAATTTAGTACGAAAAATCAGAGTTATCCCTGTATATTTGTATCATAAACCTCCGCAAAAATATTTCCTATCGAATGATATAATCTGCAAAAAAATCCATCGGGTAGTTTTTGAAAACACTCGTTTGGAAGTTTCAGAACTTCTGCTTTATAATATATGATATGATAAATCGCTATATATGCCTGTGGAGGGGGCGGAGGGAGCAATTTTAAAGTTAAAATTCAAATTTGCAGGTCTGAGCCTTAAATCGTTTTAATACATCGGAAATCTGACTTAACTATTGTTCTTGAATAGATACATCTGACGTCGCGATGTAGCGAAACGATATAGCCTTGATTTAACGCTTACATAGGAAATCCGATTTAATTATTGGTTTTCACTAGATACATCGGACGTCACGATTTAGCCAGTTCTTAAATCGCGATGTAGCGAAACGATGTAGCCTTGCCTCAATGCTTTTCGATTTAGGAAAAAAGCGATGTATGAAAAAGACGATTTAGGGAAAGCAGAGCAAGTATGTGTTAAATCGATGTAGCAGGGTCAAGACCGTAGCTAGAAGTTCTAGAATAGGGGGTGTGATGTAGAATCACATATAGTTTTGTTAAATTATACATTTTTTTTCTAAATTACAGTTAAAGATAATCTTTAATTAAATATCTATTTTATCTTAGCGTCTTATTTTGATCCCACAATAGCTTTCCGTTAAAAAGTAAAAAAAGAAAACATATGTAACATCTGTTGTATATTTAAAACGGTTCTCAGATAAACAGATTTCCTTTAGATGAAATTTCTCCTTCAGTAAAAATAATAAAAGAAAGAATAAAGAACCCCGTTGCTTGCGGTTAGCGAAAAATCATTTTCTCTCTGCGTAATGTTGAGCCTAACTTCTTTATTACATAAAAACTTTTCATGTACATGCTCTGTGTTTTGTCTATTGATAACATTCTCCCAAAACAGACATATAACGTACGATTTTGGCGCGAATTCTTTTTGGCGTATTTTTTTAGGACTGCCCATTTCTGGGTGCCCTGCATTAAATTCAAAATCATCTTAATTGTTGAAGCGTAACAGAAAATTTCATGGTTATGATATCATTCACTTTTCATATGCTCCTTTTCGCCAATTCTGGATGCCAATGTGTGAATTCTGAATGAGAAAATTGAATTGCCTGGGTCTCCCTTCACGGACTCAGACATGTAAAGAAGGTCTCTTAAAAAATGCTTACAGGCCCCATCCCTAATAATTTCAGTAAGAAATGATTTAATTTTTATAACTCTACTTTAAATAAACAAAGTTCTCAAAAGACATTTATTTTATTGATCACAGCCTACAACTCTAGCGAATGCATTTTTTTGAAAAGAACCTGGTCACAATACTTTAAAATACAGATCTACACTACAGGGGGGGGGCTCAAGAAAGTGTAGGGGGGGGAGCCTATTGTTTTTTATCTTTCTCTGACACAGAAATATAAATGAGTGCATATTCACATTGTAGATACTATGTTTCTCAATAAACTGTTGTAAGAACTTCATTTTATGCTAAAAAAAGTATATGACGATGAAAATTTTGAGTCTATAACTGGTGAAAAATTAAACATCATGTTAGCTTCATATGTACAAATAGGATGAGGGAGTGCTGAAACGTTTATTTTAGATACAATTTAGTAATTCTGCAAAACTGTGAAAGGGTGTCAAAAAACTAAATTAGAACAGAATTTCATTTGCATTTTCGGAATAGAAATTCATTGAGTGACCTTGGAATCTTTTTTAGGAGGGGGGGGGGGGGGGCTGAGCCGGCCATAGCGCCCCCTATGTGTCAAATCGATGTAGCAGGATTTGATTTAATACAGATAAAAATTAGCCGCCGACACTTGCCATGCGGTAATTAAAGATATAAAACTGGCGATTAAAAAACTGTTTTCGATCACGAAGTGAAATGCAGCTTTTTTCATGGAAATACGCATCTCTACATTGATTACATTTGATTAGAAAAGTGGTTATTTCTTTTCCCTTCTGTATGCAAACAGATTTCAATGACATAGCTGTATTTTCAATATTTTGGTTTTTTGTCATGTTCTTTTAGTGTATTCAGTCGGAATTATTTTTCCAAGATATAAAAGTTTTATTTTGGAAAATATATTCATTCATCAGGTTAGATTTCACATGCATTTCAAATAAATTTATTGGACATCGATCGCCACCTTAGTCGTCACTCACCAAGTGCCGATTAAAAAATCTATTTTCAATCGCCAAAGTGAAATGCAGCTTTTTTCATGGAGATATACATCTTAACATAGATTACATCTAATTAGAAAAGTGGTTATTTCTTTTTCCTACTGGATGCAAACAGATTTCAATGACATGGCTGCATTTTCAATATTTCGTTTTCTTTGCCGCATTCTTTTATCTATTTCAGTTGGATTTTTTTTCAAGAAATACAGTTTTATTTTGCAAAATATATTCATCAGATTTGATTCCATATGCATTTCAAGTAATTTATTGGTCATCGATCGCCACTCTTGTCATCACTCGCCAAGTGGCGACTTAAAATAATAATTATTGTTCGCCAAGTGAAAAACAATTTTTTTTTCATCAAAATATGCTTAACTACATTGATTACGTCTAATTAGAGAACTGGTTAATTCTTTTTTCTATTGGATGCAAGCAGATTTCGATGACGTTTTTGTATTTTCAATATTGTGGGGGTTTTTTGCCATGTGCTTTTAGTACATTCAGTTTGATTATTTTTTAAAGAAATATAGCTTTATTCTGGAAAATATAGTCATCAGCTTTGATCTCACATGCATTTCAAATAATTTATTTCTTTTTTCACACTGGATGCAAATGGATTTCAAGGACATTTCAGTATCTTCAATATTCAATTTCTGTTGCATGATCAGTTGTTGGATTATTTTCCCCCCCAAGATATACTGTTTAATGAAGCAAAATACACTCACCAGTATAGATGCCTACTGTATTTGATGTGTGTAGTGCATTAAAAACACATTTATTTATTAATTAAAATCCAAATAACATTTTATTGTGTTTTATTTGTAACTGATTCACTATTTATGTCTGAGAAAAATAAAAAAAAGTCTTAAGGTTAAAATCTAAATTAATCCATTCTTAGTTTATATTTTTATGCATTATTTTGATGAAAATTTATTTTTCATATGTTTGTGTAACATTAGAATACTTTAGTTTTAATTAATTATTTAATTAATTAAAAATATTTTAAGTGGGTTCTGTAATGTTTCAGGTAATTTGTTTTTTACAGCAAAATGAGGTAGCATTCAATAGATTTTTTTCTGTAGATTTGCGGTTTTCTACTTTTTTTGTCATTTACTTATCATTAAAAAGATATATTTAAGATTGTTTTATTGCTAATCTTACAGAAGCCAACGATCTCAAAAAAATCAGCAACTTTGGTAATGTAGCCTTTAAGTCTTTCTCCATTCACTATTTGAATGTCAACATTTATATTAATCACATTTTATTATAATCTAAAAGTTTAAAAAACAAAAAAAAAAAATTGCACCCTTTTTCTTAAATCTCTCCCTCCCCCCCCCCCCTCTTTTTTTAAACTACTATTGTTCTGATGGTAAATGAACAGCTAAATTTATCAGTGAATCTGCTTCTTACTTCAATAAATTTTTAACTTACTTCAATAAGTTTTTAACTCAGTGTCCGTAAAAACAAGTGCATGCATGTTATCTTATACTATAATGCGAGCAAAAATTGTGTGTGTGTGTGTGGGGGGGGTAAATTTTATCTCAAAAACGGCTCTAACGATTTTCGCAAAAATTTGGATTTTACCATTTTCGGGCACGAGAAGACCATTGGGCTAGGTCCCATGTTCGGGAAAATTCGATTACTGGGTCATTTTGGGTCATAATGGGTCAGGATAAAGCTATTTATATCTATAGAACGGCTGGATCGATTTTAAGGAAATTTTGTACCCAATCGTTTTTTGGTACGAGAAAACTATTGGGCTGGATCACACGTTCGAAAAATTTCGATTAGTGGGTCATTTTTGGGTCATTATGGGTCAAGCCATTTTTATCTAAAAAACAACTCTAACGATTTTGACCAAATTTTATATTGTATCGCTTTGGATTACAAGAAGACCATTGGGTTAGGTAACATGTTCGAGAAAATTCGGTTAGTGGGTCATTTTTGGGGTCATTGTGGTTCATGCTATTTTTATCTAGAGATTTTCTCACGCAATTTTGATTAAAAATTGCATTTTATGGTTTTCGGGCACAAGAAAAACATTGGGCTAGGTTACATGTTCGAGGAAAAATTTTAATGGGTCATATTGGGTCATTAAGGGTCTGGGTCAAGCTATATATATTTAAATAACCGTAGAATCAATTTCATCGAAATTTTGCATGTAATAGTTTTTTGACACGAGAAAGCTAAAGGGATAAGTCACACGATCGAGAGATTTCGATTATAAGAGTCATTTGTGGGTCATGATGGGTCATAATGGGTCATGGTAAAGCTATAGCTAAAGAACAGGTGGATCGATTTTAACGAAATTTTGTATACAACATTTTTTGGCCCGAGAAAACTATTGGGCTAGGTTTCAGTTCGAGAAATTTCAATTACTGGGTCATTTTGGGTCATAAAAGGTCTGGGTCAAGCTATTTATACACAAAGTACGACAGTATCAAATTTAATGAAATTTCGTATGTAAGTTTTTTGACACGAGAAAATTAATGGGCTATCTCACATGTTTGAGAGATTTCGATTATATGAGTCATTTATGGGTCATAACGAGTCATGTCAAGCTATATCTAAAGAACATGTGGGTCAGTTTTAACGAAATTTTGTATACAACATTTTTTGGCCAGAGAAAATCATTGGGCTAGATCACATGATCGAGAAATTTCGACTAATGGGTCATAAAGGGTCTGGGTCAAGTTATTTATATTTAAAGAACGGCAGGATCGAGTTTAACGAAGTTTTGAGTGTAACAATATTTATACACGAGAAAGCTAATGGGCTAAGTCACATGTTTCGAGAGATTTCGATTATAAGGGCCATTTGTGGGTCATGATGGATCATGGTCAAGCTATATCTAAAGAACGGGTGAATCGATTTTAACGAAATTTTGTATACAGCATATTTTTGGCACGAGAAAATCATTGGACTAGGTCACATGTTCGAGAAATTTCGATCAGTGGGTCACTTTTGGGTTATTCTAATTTTATCTAGACAATGTCTCGCGCAATTTTGGCTAAATTTTATATTCTATCGTTTTCGAACACAAGAAAATCATTGGGTTCGATCAGATATTTGAGAAAATTTTATTAATTAGTCATTTTGGGTCATAATCAAACTTGGGTCAAGATCAAACTATTTATACCTAAAAATTGGCTCAATCGATTTTACCTAAGTTTTGTATTTAACGTTTTTCGGCACGCAAAAATTAATGAACTAAGTCACATTTTCGAGATATTTCGATATAAGGGTCATTTGTGGGTCATGCTAATTTTATCTAGAAAATTGTTCTCACCATTTTGAGTATATTTTCTATTATATCGTTTTTGGGTAAAAGAAAACCATTGAGATAGGACACATGCACGTAACAATTCAATTAGTGGGTCGTTTTAGGTCTTAATGGGTTCGGGTCATTCTAATTATATATAACAACGACTCAGTCAATTTTACCTAAATTTTGAAACGGAACGTCTTTTGTCACGAGAAGACTATTGAGCTGAGTTGCATATTAAACAAAATTATATTAGTGGGTCATATCGTTTCATTGCTGAATGCTGTCAAGCTAATTTTACTTAAGAAATAGCTTAAACGATTTTGATTCCTTTTATACTCTACTGTTTTTGATTACCTGAAGACCATTGAGCTAAGTCACATGCTTGATCACATGTGATTAGTGGATAATGTGGGTAATAAGGGTCAGGATCACGAGACTATGGCAAAAGCCAATAAGTTAGCGATATTTGACAAAATACTGGCCGAAAAATCGACTATTAAGGTTGCGAAACCAAAACACATATTTGGCGCCAACTAAAAGAATGTATCCAAATTTGGTTATATCTGGCAAAAATATTGTCTATCAGAATGTGAAGAAATTTCTTATACATTCTTAATAGTCTTCGAGATGCATAGTTAAACTAATCAGAGTCGAGCTAAAAAAGTGATTTGTATTGATGTCCTTTCGTTGTAAATTTTAAAATAAAGTAAAATTTATGAACATGTGCATACAAACATAGTTTTCTTATTGATTGTTTTTGTAAATACTATTATTAATAACATGTTTTACAGTAATAATACTATATTGAGTTGAATACAAAGTTAATTTTGACCGAGCTGAGCTCGGTCACCCCTGCTAGTAAGCAATGAAGTGCTATTTCAGCATGTTATGGGAAGTTGCCCCCAGGTTCCCCTACTCAAGTAATTTAGATTGTAGCATCCAAAACAAGTCAGACACAATGAAAAAATCCTTTTTTATTTTATTTCTTTAAGGATGAGTTTATAAAAAATATTAAAATAGATGCCTAATTAAAAAAAAGCATTCAGTTTTTTTGTGTGTGTGTGTGTAAAATATACAGTGTCTCACAAAAGTGATGGGACACTTGTGCTTTATAAAAAGAAACTGCAATAAAATAAATAAACAAACATGTGCAAAAATTTTTTGGGTGTGTTTCATATTTAAAGTTAGTAACAATTATTACATAACATACATTTTGTCAAAATATTAAAATATTAATTTAGTAAAAATACAATTGTTCAGAATGGAGCAAAAAATGGCTCACATAAGTGATGGGACACTTAATTTTCCATCAAATATTTATCCAAAAATTTTACTTTTTAAAAGGTTTTAATATTTTGTTGGATTTCCTTTTACTTTTAAAACATGATTTAATCTTTTTGGGATGGATTCGACTAATTTTTTTGTGATTTCTGGAGTGATTTACCCCATTCTTCTTGAAGCACCTATTTTAGTTGTTGTTTTGAAGAAATAATGTGTTTGCGAATTCTTGATTCCAATTCTTGCCAAATATTCTCTATGGGATTTAAATCTGGAGATTGTGCTGGTGTTTTTATTATTTCAGGACAGTTATATAGCAGCCAGAGTCTAACGTTCAGAACAGTGTGCTTGGGGTCATTGTCCTGGTAGAATTTGAAATCGTTATGAAGGTTCAATTTTCGTGCTGAAGATTTCAAATTTTGCTTTAAAATATCAATATACTTGTACTGATCCATTATATTGTCAATAAAAACAAGATTACCAACTCCAGCGGACGACATACACCCCCATACCACAACTCCTCCTCCACCATGTTTTACTGTTGGTACCAAGTTCTGTTTGCGAAATTCTTCCCTGGGTTTTCTCCACAGCAAGATTCTACCGTCAGAACCAAATATATTAAATTTACTCTCATCAGCAAATATAACTTTATTCCTGTAATCAGAATTCTTATTTATGTTGGATTTTGCGAAGCTAGTCTGAGTTTTCTATTCTTTTCACTTACGAAGAATTTTTTCCTGGCTACTCTACCGTGATATCCAGCAGGTTGAATTACCCTTCTAATAGTCTCAGGATTAACAATTATTCCATATAATGCTTGTAAATCAGCAGCAACTTTTGAAGCACTATTTCTTGGATTTTTTTTAATATTTCGAACGATAATTCGCTTTATTCCATTGGATAGCTTTCATGGTCGGCCAGGTCTTCTTTTATCCTGAATCATATGATTCTTTTTATATCGTTTAATGATATTGAAAACTGTTGAACGACTCAAGTTAACTGTTTCAGCAGTTTTTCTAATAGATTTTCCACGTTCAATATGCAAATTAATAACTAATTTTCGAATTTCAGGCAAAGTTTCTTTTCGTTTAGCATTCATGGCTACACAGAGCTAAAAAACACAAAAATTTCAAAACAAACTGGAGAAAAATACTGCAGACGATTTTATAAATTATTGCCAATTGCTTTTAAGTAAAAATAAAACCCCAAAAAATATTTTTATTGCTTATTTCAGACAATTTTTGTTGCATATATAATGGTGTCCCATCACTTATGTGAGCTATTTTTTGCTCCGTTCTAAACATTTGTATTTTTATTAAATTAATATTTTAATATTTTGACAAAATGTATGTTATGTAATAATCTTTACTAAATTTAAGTATGAAACACACCCACAAAAAATGTGTACATGTTTTTTTAAATTTATTTGATTAGTTTCCTTTTGTAAAGCATAAGTGCCCCATCACTTATGTGAGACACTGTATATTTTTTAGTTATTTGAACAATTAAATGCTAAATTAATGCAAGTGCAGGGGGGCGGGCATAAAGCCCGTATTTTGTTACTAAAAATTAAATGATAGATTTCGTATTATAAAGGGTAAAATTAGTGCTAAATCGCGATTTAGCACTAAATCGCGATGTTAGATGGATGATAAATCGATTTAGGAAATCTCTACATCACCCACTCCTAGTCGGTACAATATTAAAAATGGCGCAAAAATCGCGATTGCAGCGCCCTCTTCCGGCGTATTTTTTTCAAATTCAGGGAGGACCAACTAGCCATAGACATACATTTACACAAAAAATTTGGTTCAATTCGATGCATACCTTCATATACTTTTGGTCGGTACAATATTGAAAATGGCACAACTATCGCGATTGCAGCGCCCCCTTCCGGCGGAATATTTCAAACCTGAAGGAGGACCTACTTGCCACAGCCAAAAACATTCACAAAAAATTGGTTCAATTCTATGCATAACTTCATACACTTTTTGATGGTAGAATGGCGACATACGGACACACACACAGACATTTTGTAAAAACATGTTTTTTGGTATCTCCGATCCCTAAAACGTGTAAACCCGTCGAAAACAGGAAGACGAAAAAATTTTCGATTATAATACTTTCTTCTATTAAAGATAGAAGAAAGTAAAAAGTCGAGACTCTCATTTAGAATTAACTATTTTAGAAAATTTTAATATTTTAGAAGCCTGTCTTTATTTATAATCACGATTTTTAAAAAATCGATATGAGGCTGTGCGTATATAACATTATAATTTTAGGGGATGAAGGGGGTTTGACACTTGATATCTAAAAATATCCCTCGGATGAATGGAAGGGGTTTCTTTTTGATGTCGTTATCATTTTTGATCTAACCAAACTTTCCTTTTTTCGGTAACTTTTTCTCTACGTCCAAATAGTCTGTTATCTTTTTAAATATTAGTATTTTTATACGTTTTTATCAAAATATAAATTATTATTAAAACAGTTAAATACTTATAAAATCATGTTATTCTAAAATTTGGAATACCCCAATGCTTGTGATTCCTGTTCTTCTGCCATATGGCGCGTATAATTCGCTGTTTAGATAAATCAGGAGCATAATACGTAAGAAATGACACTTACATTTATCAGTAAAAAAAGACAAAGAATGTTGCCAATTTTTTTTGTTGATAAAATAAGCTTTTATTCTCTCCAGACAGAGGACAAGTGCAGGAAGACAATGTTATTGTTGAAAGCATTATGTAACAATAAGTTATTACTAAAGACTGTTAAATAGTAATTAACTCTTTTAGATGTTATTTGATATAAATTTATATCATGTATTAATGTTTTATTGACTTCTTGAATCTGTAAAGTATATGGAACTAATAAATATATAATCATATATGTATAACAAAAAAAAAGAATGTAAAAATAAAATAATTTTTAGACATTGATGATTATAATAATATAGGGCGAGGAGAGGGAATGTGTACGACGAATGATAACACATGATATCGTAATGGACGGTCTAAAATTAGCAAAATTTTGATTATCTTAAATATGAATAGCTCCTATTATAGATTTCTTCCTTCCCTTGTTTCGCTGAAACCTCAAATGCATCTCTCCACATAATGAAACTTTTCAATCAAGTGTTCTGCGTGCTCCGATAATGTGTTATTGGGATCAGTATTATAATTAGAAAAGTACTCCCAAAACTCCCCTTGCATGTCCTTCTTCATAAAATAATGTTACTTAAATTGATGCTGCAGAATAAAATGATGGAAAGTGGGTAATTTCAGTAAAAAGCTTATCGTCTCCTTGACGTGGATGATTGCCTTACGACATTGCTATATTACTTCCTGAGAGAGCCATTATGAGATTTCCAAAATAAATGATTCAGTTTGCGGAAAACGAAATTAAATTTTTCAACTGAATGTAAATACATAATTGAATATAAATACATTTACGTTAATTCTTCAATAAAACTCATAGATAGAAGTGCAATGTTTCACGCATTGTAAATATATTAAATTTTAATGTATTATTTTCTTTCGAATTAAAGTTTTTTTTCAGTTTTCATGAATTATAAAAATATACTATTCTTAAATCTATACGCGTGTATATTGTATGGGATGCAATATGATTATACTTACATATATCCTGATAAATTGTACGGTATTAAATTAAAAAAGGTGGCAAAAATCAAGTAACAAACCGAACTGAAACAACAAAACCATGAATAATTTACAAACAACAAAATTGAATACAGGCGGCATGGCTAATGACATGCACTGCGGGTTTAACTAATTTTATGTGCTAAGCATTTACTCTCATCTGTCGAGTTGTTTACACATACACACACACACACATATGCGTATAAATGTAGCGTTTGTTATAAGTAAAAGAATTGACTGGTAGATTAAGTAACAGACGCGGGAGCTCTCTTTTTCCTTCAGAAGTTAGTTTATTTGGAAAATTTACTGTACAAGTCAATCGCGAGTCCTGAGAAACCTTTATTTTTTTTAATCGCATGATGGGCTGTCCATACTTAACATCATCATTTTAGGTCGGGGGGAGAATATCGTAAGATATTTCTAGTTGATGTTTTTTTTATGTCGTTATCATTTTTTATCCAACCAAAATTTTCATTTTTACTATTTTCTTTTGTATCAAAAAAATTATGAACACTTAGTCTGTTATCGATTTTATGAAAATACAAAGTTATTATTAAAACCATTAAGTAATTATAAAATTATTTGTTCCAGAATATGGATTATCGCAACGTTCGACACTCCTGTATTTCGGCAATATGTAGATATAATGCAGCGGTTCCCAACTTGGAGTAATTACTTGATATTTTAGTATAAGTGAAACATTTACATATAAATAGAGATTCATTGATAAAATAAATATATCACAGCTTTGGGCGCTTCTTTAATAGTAAAAAGTATAAATATGAAAAACGAAAAGCTATAATAAGTAATTTTGGTCAGAACTCCTCCATACGAAACAATTTTTAACCGTGTCCTAGTAAGATTCTATATAGAAATTCAAGGCTGAGCCATGTTATGATTTCAACATTTTTGCAGGCCGGGCCGAACTTTTTTCTCTTATGGGTCGGTTCGAGACCTGGCCGATATAATTCGACCAGTGCAGAATTCTAGTGCAGATGTCATCAGCAGGTTTAGCGTAAAATCTATACGCTGTTATTTAACTTCCAAAGCAGAAACGCTGTCTTAACCCTTTAACGTTCATTGGTTTCTCTACGAAACCACAAAATTTTAATTCCGATATGCAACAACGACACCGGAATTTTAATTTAAAAAAATCCATTTTATTAAGTATGTGAAAAATTACTTTTTCTTATTTACAAATATATATGTTCACAGTTACTGGTTTCATCATTTATCTCAACATCTTAGCAATGAAAATGTTTCCATAATTATAACTTACCTGTATATATATCAAATGATTTAAAAAAATTGTCATGTATACATCTTAATTAATTATTTACAAATTCGTATAATACGCCATTTTTCCGCTGTCTTTTAGTAATGTTGTATTTTAATCCCATACTTTTAATATACGCTTTCTTTATTTTCTTAATTTAAAAATCCTTAATTTGTTAAAAGGAACATTTTCCCTAAAACTTCATTAATTTATTTTATTCTTTCATTTGCATATTTCATTTACATTTTAAAATATCATTCCATATCGCATGATTGCGGACAGAATTACAAGTAACGTATTCTTCTGATTAACTTTGAGAACTTATTTGTTTCTTCTGCCCAATTAGATTTCTCATTGATTAGTAACTCACCATCTCAAAATTTTATTACTACACTGAGTTTTGTTGTCTTATCTGGCTCATGCCAATGTGGTAAAATAAAGGCACGCGCGAATCCCAACGCTACATCCAGTGAGAATCTATATATATAAAAGAAAGTCTGGATTTCGTATTAATCACAGCACAAAAAAATCTGCCGAACCTAAAATCTTTAAAATTGGGGTAAAAATACTTCTGATAACATCGAGTGCCGCTAAGAAGGGATTTTCGAAAATTCCACCCCTAAGGCGGTTAAAAAAAGGAGCGAACTTTAAAAAAATTCCTTAAAAATCGGCTTTTGTAGTTATTTTTCAACTGATAACATCTTTTAGTGTATTTTTTGATGCTGAATCTAATGGTACCAAGCAAATTCCTTTAAGTTCAGTAGTTCGCGAGATATTTTACATTTTCCTGATTTGGCGGTGTCTTCAGCGCAAAAACCTGAAATTTTCAATCCTTATCTATATATATAAAAGAAAGTCTGGATTTCGTATTAATCACAGCACAAAAAAATCTGCCGAACCTAAAATCTTGAAAATTGGGGTAAAAATACTTCTGATAACATCGAGTGCCGCTAAGAAGGAATTTTCGAAAATTTCACCCCTAAGGGGGTTATAAAAAAAGGAACGAACTTTAAAAAAATTCCTTTAAAATCGGCTTTTGTAGTTATTTTTCAACTGTTAACATATTTTAGTGTATTTTTTCATGCTGAATCGAATGGTACCAAGCAAATTCTTTTAAGTTCAGTAGTTCGCGAGAAACTTCACATTTTCCTGATTAGGCGGTGTCTTCGGTGCAAAAACCTGAAATTTTCAATCCTTATCTATATATATAAAAGAAAGTCTGGATTTCGTAATTATCACAGTACAAATATATCTATTGAACCTATAATTTTGAAAGAGAGTTCTACAATCAGGTTAACATGATTATGTAAGCTATATTTAATTATCTCAGTATATATAAAACGCAAAGTGAAATTTCATTGCGGCTGCTTATAAATTAAGTTCTACAAGATAGATTTTATTGGATTTTACATTGTTAGTTGGATAATTTTTCAGAAATTTTGTAACAAATAAAATATAGCATTCTACGTTGTTTAATTGAATACTTAGGAAATGTTTTTTATCAGATGAACCCAATTACAAAAATTTGGCTTTATTTTAAAAGTTCCGCTGAATGAATTTTTATGCGATTAAAATTGTTAACATGTTGAGCGCTACGTCATTTATTGTTGACTAACATTGAACTTTACGTTTAGATGACTGATTTTTCACCGATGGCAGACAGTCTAAAGTACAATATAAAACTAAAAATTACTATGATATAAAAATTTCGTTTGATTCAAAGTTTCTTAAAAAAAACTGACCAGCGTAGCGGGCGAAGGCTGCTAGTAATTCTATAAAGAGTTTTGTCAATTGGAAACATAATAATATTAGGAATAAAAAATATCCCAGCGTGTGAAAGATCTCAGAATAAAATAAGTAAAAAAGAAAGAAATAGCTTTTTCAAAAATATTCTAATTCACAGTAAATAATAGCAATAGTCCAAAAAGGGATACAATTTAGGAATAAACTAAACATTTATATTTGTGTAATTTGATAATTTTATATTTGTGTAATAATTCATTTAAGGAGAATTTAAAAGAATCAATGATAGATATTATTAACGAATGGGGAATTAGTGAATATGCCAGTAATTTAGCATGATAAAAAAAGAAATGAAAGGTAATATCGCGAAGGAAAAATTATATATATATATATATATATATATATATATATATATATATATATATACAGGGTGAGTCATAAATATCGAAACAATAGTCTATCTCCTCAAATATTTCCCCTAGACCCATACTTCCAATTGCAAAAATTCATAAAAAAAGGTAAAATTTCTGATAAGATAAGTTGCAACTCCATTGGGGGGGGGGGGGTCTATTTGAAAAGAATACGAAAATTAAATTTTTATACGGCCCCCGTAGGGCAAAATTCCCAATTAGGAAATTATTCCTTATCCATTCCTAAATTGAACAAAACAAATTTCTTCTCTGTATCTAAAAATCCCACAGAGATATTAAATCCCAAAATCCTCAAAAATTCCTGACTTACACCACTTTTGCCTGCCTCTAAACTTTGATTTCTTGACTTAATTTCAACGCTTGTTAGGGAACATTCATAAATTGCAATTTAATAAAAATCGGTTTAAGATAGCGCTTTTTCTTTGGACATAAAATAGCAGCTATAGTTTTTAAGCTAAATTGGTATACCAGACGTCTGCCCGGGTCAAAATATCTAGGTCAGGTCCCAAACCGACCCATAGGGGAAAAAGTTCGGCGTGGCCTGAAAAAATGTCAACATCATAACCCGGACCGGTCTGGAAAATAGTTTAAATCATAGCCCGGTTCAGTCGCAAATTTCTACATAGTTTTTTAATTCGGCGTGGGAAAAAATGTTTCATATGGAGGAGTTCTGACCAAAAAATCTTTTATAGCTTTTCGTTTTTTATATTTATACTTTTTATTATTAAAGAAGCGCCAAAGGCTGTAATATATTTATTTTCTCAATGAATCTCTATTTATATGTAAATGTTTCACTTATATTTTAATATCGTTAATCCATATCCCATGCGTTGGAGACTCTGAAAAATGTTATACACTAAATCTTTTTAAGACGGAATCACATAGGAAAGAAAAAATACGTTATAGACAGATGCTCTCCCTAGAAGATGTAATTGAAGCTTATTTTCTTTTCAGGTTGCATTTATTTTGCATGGATCAACATATTTTCCGTTTAAGGCAGAATTCCGTCATAGGCAGATTTTTTTTCACTGGTTTTATTGTATTTAATTTTTTTAGCCTTTGAATAATCTATTTTAAAAAAATGAATTTTAAAAGGGTTTTTTTTTTTTTTTTTTTTTTTTTTTTTTTTTTTTGTAAAATAAAGATTTTAAAATCTATATGTTTTTTGTAAAAAATTCGATTGAGCCGAATTTTATTCATTTTACTAGCTGACCCGCCCGGCGTTGTCCGGGTCCGTATTAACAATATTAAACGAACTTGAAATTTGTATGATTTTATCATTAATTCGAAACATGCAGAAATGCATTGTTTGAAATACGTGATCGCTGGCTGTGTGAAAATTCGGTTACAAAACAACTAATATTAAGCTCAAAAAATACTCAAAATGAACAATGGGAAACGCGGGAGGGAATATGTGTCCAACAATTGAGTGATTTTTGTGTGAAAGTATCGGTATTTATCCGTAAAAATCACTGTTAAGTCCCGTAGCCAATTATTTTTTCTTTTTTCACATAGAATCCCAAGTGAAATATTTTGAATTTCAAGCTAATTATATCACTCTTAAATCCGACTTATACCGTGAATGAAATCGATACTCGATGTTAGCTAAAAGGTTTGGATATGGTATTATAATTTCAGAGCCTGTTAACAAAAATAAATCTATATTCTTAATCAAAGGATGAGTAATGTTCACTCTGTGGACAAATTCCTAACCACAAACTTTTGTACTATAACCATAACCTGTCAGTAACCTAACTGTGACTTAACAGTACCCTACCGTAACTTAAATATAACATAATTGAAACCTAGCCGTCACCTTATTGTAACCTATCCTTAATCTAACCATAACAACCATACCGTAATGTAATTGCAACCTAATCGCAACCTAAATGTTACCTAACCATATATTGGGTTCATGTCCATGGAAATTAGTTTGCCTTGTTCGGATGTTGTTGGTTCTTTAAAATATTTTTGTCGGGCTCAAATTTGGTTCGATTCAGATTTCAGGTATTTTTTGAAATTCGATTTTAATGTTCGGGTCGAATTCATGTCGATGGAAATTATTTTGCCTTGCTCGGATCCAGTTATGGTTCTTTGGAATATTTTTCTCGGGATCAGATTTGGTTCAATTTAGGATTCGGCTTTTTTTCAAATGGAATTTTTGGATTCGGGACTTCTTGCTTGTGCACGGAAATTATTCTGCCTTGTTCAAATAAGAACATGCTTCACTGGAATATTTTTGTCAAGTTCAGATTTCAAAATTTTTTCAAAAAAAAAAAAAAAAAAAGGTTCAGATTCGGTTCATGTCCATGGAAATTTTTTGTCTTATCTGGATCCGGTTATGGTTCTTTGGATTTTTTTTTATCAGGTTCAGATTTGGTTTGATTCAAATTTCAGGTATTTTTTCAAATAGAAGTTTTAGGTTCTATCGGGTATCGGTATCGTATTAGATGTCAACGGAAATTATTTTGTCATACTCGTATCCGGTTGTGACAAATTCGAATATTTCGAATATTTTGGTCGGATTCAGATGTGTTTTGAGTCAAATTTCAGGATTTTTCAAATCGAATTTTTTAGGTTCGAGTCGGGTTTATATCCATGGAAATTATTTTGTCTTGCTCGGGTCGGGTTATAGTTCCTTGTAATATCTTTCTCGGTTTCAGATTTGGTTCAATTCAAATTTCGGGTTTTTCTTCAAATAGAACTTTTGGGTTCGGGTCTTCTTGCATGTTAATGGACATTATTCTGTCTTGTTCGAATAAGGACATGCTTCACTGTATGTATTATTTTTGTCAAGTTCAGATTTGGTTCAGTTCAGATTTTTCCGATGAATTTTTTGGGATTCGGATTGGGTTCAAATCCATGAAAATTTTTTGTCTTGTTCGGATCCGGTTGCGGTTCTTTGAAAAATTTTTGTCAGGTTCAGATTTGGTTCTATTCAAATTTCAGGTATTTTTTCCAATGGGAGTTTTGGGTTCGTATCGGGTTAATGTCCACGGAAATTATTTTGTCTTAGTCGTATCCGGTTATGGTTCTTTCAAATATTTTGGTCGAATTCAGATGTGGTTTGAGTCAAATTTCAGGATTTTTCAAATGGAATTTTTTAGGTTCGTGTTGGATTTATGACCACGGAAATTATTTTGTATTGCTGTGATCGGGTTATAGTTCTCTGAAATATTTTTATTGGTTTCAGATTTCGTTCGGGTCATATATCGGGGTTTTTTTACGAAAATTTTTAAGTTCGGATCAGGTTTCATGCCCACGAAAATTAGTTTTTCTTGTTCGGATCAGGTTATGCTTCATTTGAATATCTTTGCGGGATTCAGATTTAATTCGGGTCAGTTATCAAATCCATAGTTTTTTTCAAATAGAATTTTTAGGTTCGGGTCGGGTTTATACTCACGGAAATTTTGTCTATCACGGATCGAAATGTAATCTGTATTTTCTTGTTGGGATCGGGTTATGTTTTAATTAGTCTAAACATTAAGGTTATAACCAGTTTTGCTACTATACTTTTTATGACAATTTCTGATAAATAATTTACTTTACTATTTGATAATTTATTATGGTGTATGAATCGTTTGCGGATTCAAACATTGGAACCCCAAACAGCCATTTTATTTTCGTTTTAAAAACAAATTTAAGCCATAATAAAATTTTAAACTGAATAGGATAAATTTAAATTTAATCAATGACTTAAAAAAAACCTCCTAGAAAAGTGTTGTATACTTTTTTTACTGCAACACAGCTAATCACTCATACATTCTAATGTTCGAAGTGCCAAAAGTCTGCGTACAACCATTGAGTAAAGAGAAATTAATAGAGTGGAAGCATAATGTTTTGGGGGTGAAGTCTAAAACGTATCCCTAAAATCCGATACATTAAGTCTAATTAAGCACCAACAAAACCATGTGCTTTGACATGCCGATCAATTCAAACTGGTTTAAATCCGTACATCTTTATTTTTGTTTTTTATCGTTTAAACTGTTATTGAACAGATGACTAAAATTTCCTTTAAAAAATGATGATTTGTGCCATTATTGGCTGTAATACACGATCGGAATGCATAAAAAATACAAATAGATCAATCATTGGCAAGAATTATTTGATTATTTTTATCATATAACTTTGAAATATCAATATAAAAGCATCATTTAAGAATTTGCTTGAAGAGTTAACATTCTTTCGTTAATGTCTAAAAATCGTCTGCACTCTGAAATCTAGATTTTAGATTAACATTTGTTATTTAAGTTTTCATGCATGATTTTCAAAGAATGTTTTCATCAGTATATTTTATATACTGACATGCAATTATTAATGTATTGTTAAGTAATAGATATTTTTCATCTACGTTATAAAGTATTAAAAAATTCTGAAAAAAAAAACTTTTATTAATACAATTTTTAGTTGAAATCAATATTTTCAATATTTTATTTTATTTTGACATTTAATTATTTCTTATTTTCCAATTTCAATTATTTTAAAAGCAAACATTTATTTTAATAAATAATATGATGAAAAAAAGACCATTTTAAAAATTTGCTGTTTTTTCTTAAAATGTGCTTCAACTGCAATTCATTTCTTTCAATTCATTTTATTAATACAAAATCCCTTCCTCTACTTTTTATTGGGTTATTAAAATTTGAGCGATAAATGGTTTCATATTGCAAACCTTTTTTGCGGTTTGCTTCACCTCCATCTAACTTTTTCCTCAATGGTTTACAACAGCTGTGATAAAAAAAATCCTCTGAAATAAACTGACAGTTTGGTCTATGAATTTTAAAGGTCTTTTGAAAAAAAAAAAAAAAAAAAAAAAAAAACTCTTACTTTGGAAATGTTAAACACTCATTTGTTTTTTTAATTCTGTCCCAGCTTTTTTAATTATTTCTGCGAAAGTTTTATGCAACCAATCAACCATAAACAAATAAAGGGAAAAAAGTGGTTAAAACGCGATTTTTTATGAGAGTTATCTTTGGAATTTAAATAATTACTCAGTTAATAATTGGAATTTCGAAATTCTGAAGCTCAGGTGCATCAGGAGAGATTTGCGGCTACTCTAAAAAAATTTTTGAGCCTCGTACATGCTGTAGATTTTGCTAGCCACCGCAGACACACACACACAGACAGAGCGTTTTGTTCTTTTATTAGTATAGATGCACATATTAAGTCAGTCAGACACAGTGATTTTAATACGGGTTTTGTCGAGACCGGGTTTGAAAATTTCATCCAGAGTGCACCTAAGTTGAAGGAAGTAGTCCCCTCCTTTATGAAAAATACGCTAGGCCCGGTCTGGCGAGTCTTCAGAAAAAAGTAACATCTCGGTCCTGGCCCTACCTGGGCCCAGAATACAGATTTTTTTAACATCCTCTGGAGGACGATAAAAAGCCTGAAGTTGTCAGAAATAAATTTAAAAAGAAAAAAAAAAGAAGACTTAATCTTCATCTTAGAAAAAAGCATTTTTTTTAATAACTGACGGACATTTAAACAATACTCTTGTTTTTTCTGCATAATGAATTTTTTACCCTCTATTTCTTGTCTTTAAATTATTAAATGTTAAGAATTTTTAAAAGAAAAAAGAACTTGAAACACGTCATTTTTTATTTTTTTACATTAGTTTTATTTCGGTAAATTTGAAAAAATGTTTACTTTTGAAAAAATGTTTGCTTTTGAAAAGATGATTTTTTTAAAAGTTATATTATTTTTTCAATAAACATTTTTAATAGTTTTAAAATTAATATAAAAAAAACCTTGGAACAAAACTAAAATCAGATTTTCATCTTTAATTAAATGGAAAGAAATGAAATCCGATAAATAATGTTACGAGTTATAACGATTTTTTGATTGTCCCATTTAAACCAGTACTAAACATAAAACTTTTATAAATTGTATGAGAAATTTTAGAATGTGATTTTTTTAGCAAATTATAAGGCTAACCATCACAAAAAAAAGAAAAAAAATCAAAATTCTAACTCAAGAAATAGATTTTTTACGCGTTTTCCAGAACTGTTAAAGTAACATTGTTTTTTGAATTGCGCGCATTTCAATTTGTGTCTAATCCCTAAAAAACCTGATGAATTTTTTAAACGGCTATAACTTTGCGAATTTTGGAGATATGAAGATGCAACTTTTTGTGTCTTATTCAGGACTGAATAAGGAAAGTTTTCCTAATTGGAATTTTTGTCCTACTTGGGCCGTATAAAAATTTAATTTTCGTAACTTTTCAACTAGACCCCCCCCCCATGCAGTCGCAATTTATCTTATCAAAAATTTCACATTTGTTTATGAATTTTTGCAATTGGAAGTATGGGTCTAAGGGCAATATTTAAGGAGATAGCCTATTGTTTCGATATTTATGACTCACCCTGTATATATATATACTGTGTGTCCCAAAAATGACTGATGGATTTTAAAATTCAATAACTTTCAAACGGTGACAGCTATTTAAAAAATTTTTGCAGGAGGGCTATGTATAATATTAGAAGTTTTTTTACCGCAATTTTTTTATTTTAGTTCGCATCTCAAACAATAGGTGGCACTGACGGCGATTGAAGGCCAGGTCGACGTTTCACTCAGCATTGATCACCTGGCCTTCAATCGCCGTCAGCGCCACCTATTGTTTGAGATGCGAACTAAAATAAAAAATTACGGTAAAAAAACTCCTGACATTATACATAACCCTCCTGCAATTTTTTTTTAAATAGCTGTCACCGTTTTCAAGTTATTGAATTTTAAAATCCATCAGTCATTTTTGGGACACCCGGTATATATATATAATGTAAAAATATATATAATATATATATAATAGACTGATTGGGTGATTAGATGTTAGAGTACGGAGGAGGGCGGTGTTGCCTGGATAATACGCAATGGTTAATTTAAAAAAACTGAGGGGGTCAATGCATTTGCTATATCGCAATACATTTTATACTGAATATTCAATTAACACATATGTATGAATAATTATATAGTTATATCAATTAAATCTGTTAATATAATTTAATTAATTTTAATGATTAACTTCTACCTAACTTTTAATAATCTGTATAAAAATTAAAATATTATTTTTAGGTATAAAATTCATATATTATCTATTTTATTTTATCATTTCACCTTATATTAAGATATTGAGTTAAGGATAGTATTGTCAAATTAAATGATTTTGTGCTACATCTTTTTAGGGTAAAATACAGTGTATGGTATGTGTCGGACGTTGCCCTCAGTCCACCCAACTTTGAAGAATGTCCGTAGTAGATATAGCTGCCACCACCGATATTATTAGGTGATATCGGTCATCCACTGTGAGATTGGTGTAAATGAAGACTTACACTAGTAACCGAATTATCAGTTTATTAAGAATATATGTACACACAAAATACGCTATTTACAAATATATACAACTACAACTCGGATATAGGTGATCCGGTTCAACATTAAATTAGATACCGTAAAGATTGGTTGTGTACTATTCCAATTACACCTTCCACCTCACACTCAATACACGTTAAATTCACTTTTTTGGAGCTCAACCTTGAGTCTCCCAACACAAGTATACTGGGCCTGCACTTCTTAGCCCAGAGCACTAAACATCAGGACGTCTGTGTCCTTTGCGCACCAGAAAACGCACACTTTACGCTCTTCCACACAGAGCAACCTCTAGGTACGAAACCTAGGTACCGAATCAATGATCTGAGGCAAACTTGCCCTCTCCAAATCACTGCTTTCCCCCATATAAACCCCTTTGGAGCCTCCTCATTGGACACTCCATTCTTTTCTTGCTTAGTGGCATGCTGCTAATCTGCTCACCATCCGCATACTTCACTGACAGGTGGACATGCCTCCCCGCTATCTCTTTTCTCTAACACCCCACCTGTAAAGGATTAGCTGGCAATTCCCCTTTCCACGAAGAAGGAATGTCACCTTGGAAATTCTGTACACAACCATACAATATGAGATATTCAAATAGAGAAAGAGTAGACATTACATTCTTTAGCACAGGTGGTATCAGATCCTGACACCCCCCACCTTAGCGGAAAATATGCCTTTTAGGGGCTAATTTTCCCCAAACATATAGTGATATCGCAGAAGAGTTCAATAGTCTCTTTACAGATTTCTTCATTATGCTAATTACATAGGTATTTCCAGGTGTCTGAACACTATCTACTGACATCTCTACTGAACCTTTACTAATATTATTATTACCTAAACAATACACATGTTAATACAATATTATAAACAAAAAAAATCAAAAAATATTTACACACACACAGAAAAAAAAATTAAATGTGTGACGACATCCCTTTAAGTTTGTCCACAATTGGGTCGTTGATGTTGATGGGCTAACAACTGGTTGTTCTTCCCAGCTCTTTCTATATAGTCTAGAAATTGCGTCAGCATTTAAATGTTGAGCTCCTGGACGATGAGAAATACTCAGGTTCCAGCGTTGCAAGGCAAGAGCCCATCTAGTGAGTTTGGGTGATCTTGGGGTTGTTTCGGTGAGAAATTTTAATGGATTATGATCCGTAATGATCTCAATTTGAGATCCATAGGTCCATTTTTCAAACTTTCGCAACCCAAAGAGCACACTCCAAGCCTCTTTCTCTATACTCGGCCAAGCACGCTGAGCCCCTGACAATTTCTGACTGGCAAAAGCTATCGGTTTAAACTGACCCTTTTCATCTTTTTGAGTAAAACAACATCCTACTGCCAGGTCGGAAGCATCTGCGTGGAGCTGATATTCCCGGCCTACGATAGGTGTAGCCAAACTCGTCACTTTACATAACTCATCTTTAAGCACCAATTTGTCGGACGTTCCCCTCAGTCCACACAACTTTGAAGAATGTCCGTGGTAGATATAGCTGCCACCACCGATATTACTAGGTGATATCGGTCACCCACTGTGAGATTGGTGTAAATGAAGACTTACGCTAGTAACCGAATTATCAGTTTATTAAGAATATATGTACACACAAAATACGCTATTTACAAATATATACAACTACCACTCGGATATAGGTGATCCGGTTCAACATTACATTAGATACCGTAAAGATTGGTTGTGTACTATTCCAATTACACTTTCCACCTCACACTCAATACACGTTAAATTCACTTTTTTGGAGCTCAACTTTGAGTCTCCCAACACAAGTATACTGGGCCTGCACTTCTTAGCCCAGAGCACTAAACACCAGGACGTCTGTGTCCTTTGCGCACCAGAAAACGCACGCTTTACGCTCTTCCACACAGAGCAACCTCTAGGTACGAAACCTAGGTACCGAATCAATGATCTGAGGCAAACTTGCCCTCTCCAAATCACTGCTTTCCCGCACATAAACCCCTTTGGAGCCTCCTCATTGGACACTCCATTCTTTTCTTGCTTAGTGGCATGCTGCTAATCTGCTCACCATCCGCATACTTCACTGACAGGTGGACATGCCTCTCCGCTATCTCTTTTCTCTAACACCCCACCTGTAAAGGATTAGCTCGCAATTCCCCTTTCCACGAAGAAGGAATGTCACCTTGGAAATTCTGTACACAACCATACAATATGAGATATTCAAATAGAGAAAGAGTAGACATTACATTCTTTAGCACAGGTGCTATCAGATCCTGACAGTATGTTTTTTCTGGTTTTATTTTTCTATCCAATTTAATAATGTCATTATGATTTACTACCTCTGACAATAAAGTTCGGTGAATGAATTCAGAACGATTGATCTGACAACACTGGGAAAACAGAAAACGGCACCTGCATAGAGGCAAGTGTTGACCATCTTTCCCCACCATTGTTCAGTTGAGCGTCGTTTATGTTCTGTGGAAGACGTGTTTTACTAACAAGGTCACCACCAAACATGGTGCTCACAGATTTTAATGATTGCAAAGAATGTTGTAGGGGTCATACCATTAATTATTCGGCTGAAAGGGTTCCTTCAAATGAGCCTTAGTTTTTGAGAAATTCGGGGTCAAAGTTTAGCATTTATTTCAAATACCTGTTAGCCTGTTAGTACAGCTGTTAGTCAACGGCTCCGAGGCGTCGCGGTAAGGTGCAAGACTACAGAATCGGAGTTGGCGGGTTCAACTCCAAGTTGGACCTCCCTTTTTTTTTTTTAATCTTTATATACTTTTTAAACGTTAATATTTTAAGCTGAATTTGGAATTCTACAGCTTTGAGCTTATCAATATTTTCTTATAGAGATTGCTTACTTTTTTAATCTTTTTTTCTTATTTAAAAAAATATGGTTCAAATGATAAACTAATTGCACTTCAAAATTTATAAATTAAATAAAAAATGCATATATAATTAAAATTTTCAAAAAGCATAAAAAAAAATTTATATTTTAAAATCTCTTTTACTTTAAATATTAATAATTTTGCTCAATTACCTTTTTCAGATTTTCAAATGAATATTACACAATACTGTGCATGGATTTTTAAACAATATATTATTACATTTAATATACATTCACATATACATACATATATATTACTGATATATGCAGTGTAAACAGATTAAATCTAACACATAACGCATCTTTATACACACTTTTATTTGGAAAAATTTATAATTATAACCTGAAAACTGATTACATGAGTATATTTATCGCATGTATAATACAGAGCCAATAAAAAAAAATTAAATCACCATATCAAATACAAAAAAAGGCCTTAGAACTTTTAAAACATGAAAGTGAAGAAATTATGCACACAGAAAAAAACCGTTTAGAGTCATCATTTGTGCAGGGAATTGCGCTGAATGTATTAACAAAATTTACAGTATCGCGTGATATATTTGTCGCGTGAATAAAAATAAATAATAAGGTGGATTGAATTTTTTTTTTTTTTTTTTTTTTTTTTTTTTTTTTTTCACAGTGTCAAAACCTACCTATGCGGAAAAGGTGTTCTCTTGGATGGAGATTAAGGGAAAAATAATTAAAAAAATTAATTTTAAATTTTACTACTGCCACAGTTGCCAGGTTGAATTTCGAAAAAAAGTAAAAAAAGATCTAATTTTGGCTAGATGATTTTTGATTCAAAATAATAGTTTAAAAAATTATCCAAAACCTACCTATGCGTAAAAGATGTTATATTATAAGCTGAGTATGAGAAAAATAATTCAAAAAATTAATTTCAAAATTTAAATCTGCCGCAATGTGGCTCCAATTTATGTATTTAAACGTTTTTACGGTAAAAAAAAATTAAAAAATAAAATATGAATTTTAGAATTTTTAACATCTATTGCAATGAGGGGATATTTAATTGATTACAAGATAAAACTTTAGTTTCTTATTTAACAGCTTCATTAGCATTAAATCAAGAAAAATCGACAACAATGCAATTGGCGATAATGACGTTCGGTATTGAAAATCGACATGAGATTTTGTAATTCAATTCAAATTTTATAAAACCGTCTCTTATATATGGTCCAACACAAAAGAAAATACAGTGAAACTCGTTTAAGATACGAATCAAGGGACCGGGAGCATTTCGTATCTTAAGCGGGATCGTATCTTATACGGATTTCATAGATTCTCGAATAATAATGCATATTAAATACAGTGCACATTGTTATTAACATATTTTAGCCTCTTATTTTACCCATTTCTAATAATTTTTAGACATTCTAGAAAATTTGAATTTAAGATATTGATTGAAATAAAGAATAATTTTATTTTTATCCATAATTTTATTGAATATCTCTTTGTACAGTAAAAAAATTGAAATGCCTTTATACAGTACTCTCTGCCAAATAAAAAAAAAAGACAATAAAATAATAATTTTGTTAATTTTTAGAAAACAGTAACTAAAATACATTACATACTTAAAGGAGAAGAAGAATTAATTTGCATTGTAATTTTTTGAAAGACAAACTAAATGTATGCATGGAACAATAATTATTCGATACATTATAAAAATCATGATGTAGTTTTAGTTTCTTGAGAAAACGTTGTTTATCTTGATTTGATGCAACGTAGGGCGAAATTTTATTAGGAAGTTTTCTGCCTTGTTGATGTGGTAGAAAATTTTTCAACGGAGGGACCAGCATTCATCGAAGAGGCACACAATCGAAATAAGCTGAACAAGCTCATTGCAGTTTCAAATGATGGTATGGTTGGTACATCTGTTTCTTCTTCCGCGTCGTCTTCTACTCCTTCTGAAGATCTAGGTTCATCGGAACTTTGGACGTCCGTGATTATATCCGCAATAGAACGAACTTCACTTTTCACAACCTGATTGTTATTCTTGACAAATAAGTCTCAATCTTTATATCCTTCTTAATACAGCTCTTATTCTGTGATGTTAATATTTTGTAAGGTGTCCCAAAAAAAGCAAGTGACAAAAAGAAATTCATAAAAAAAGGCTCTCCTGAGGACGATTTTTAGTAATAAAAATAATATAATAATAAAAAGCAACTAGATAAGCGATGCAAAAAATGGAAAGCAGAAAAAGCATAAAAATATAGACGAATTTCACCAACAACTTTCTCATCCAATCAGAAGAGGGAGCAATTAATGAAATTTCAGATCCATGCACTGCCCAAGTGCAATGGTAAAAAAAAAAAAAAAAAAAAAAAAAAAAAAAAAAAAAACGGTTTTTGGTTTTGTATTTTGTTGAAAAAAGATCTAATCAGAATTCAGCGTGCAAAAGCAGTGGAAAAGAACATATTTTAGACAGAAAAAAAGGTAAAAAGCAGGTATCTTATGAAAAATAACTAAGATTTTACATACTCTGTCCTAAAGACACGTGATAAACGGATTTCATAAGAACCATTTCGTATATTAAGTGGGTTTTTTGTCATCAAGGGACCAATTTTCGTCGTATATTAAGCGGGATCGTATCTTATGCGTACGTGTATTAAGCGGGTAATTTTACACGGGTTTAATAGGCAGTTTTCAAGGGACCGAAGATAATTCGTATATGAAGCGGGATCGTATTTTAAGCGGGCGTATCTTAAACGAGTTTCACTGTACTTCCGTGACTCTTTTGATTATTAGTTTTGTAGAATGAAAGTTGCGTGAATAGATATTATTGATAGTAGATGTCATTGCCACTGGAATGATTGTTGGATTTACCTATTGCTTCTGAAATCATGTGGTCGTTACTAAATCCGTCAGTTAGTGGAAGTTCGACAGATTTTCCTATTTAATTAAATCTTGTAATCCATCGCAAAAGGTCAAAAAGCTGTTAAATGCAAAAAAATATAGATATTTTTTAATGTAATGATTAGGGTTACAGCAGACCGTTTGATTTCACTCGCGCGTTTTTAGAATTCATATATTGACATAAATGAAAATACAAAAAGCTTCTAACATGCTGCGAATAATCTTTCTATTTCACCAGTGAAACATTTGTGCCCAGCCGCGGTTCCAACCACGCTGCAAAAAGATGACACAGTGGAACCTCATTGCTGTGTAACTAGCACAAAATCCATTGTAGTGGACGCTTGAAGATCAGTTCCATATTTCGAATAACACATCCTTTAACATCTATATTAACAGATATTCCATCACAACCGATCGCAATCAACTTTGTTACATGTATATTATTGTTAACACATGACAAAAAATGTATGTCGTGTTTTCAAATTGTTTGATACTCTCCCAGAATTTACATATATGTGGCCGATGTATACGGAACCAAGTTCTTTTTTCAAGCTCAAGTCTGCTTCTATTACGATTTTTCTTCTGTTGTTTTCTAGTGATGTAGTCTGTCTTTACACCCAACAAAGTTTAAAGAAAATGGCCATGATTATAATCTTTTACAAATGACTTAAGAGAATGAGTAAAATGACGGAGTAGTCTTTGGTTTGTTTTGTCACGGCGATTTTTTTCTGTCAATAGCATTCGATTCATTGTTTTGTGAGATAATGCCCACATCTTGAAATGCACCAGACACGATGGCAGCACCTGCTTGGTCGGAAGTGTTCAAACTGTCCAATATTCTAGCTGATGCCAATCTTCGTCACTACAGGTGATGAGACACCTAGCTCGGCAGCATTTTGGCTTTTCAATGATAGCTGATGATGCAGAAAAGTGAGTTTGCTCTCAATACGTCGGTTTAGTTTACACTCAATATTCATATTCATATTCAAATCTATTGAACTGAAAAAAATAGGCAGTATTTTCGGAAATGGCCCAAAAGACTGTAGTAGCTTTCAATATCTTATTTTGTTCTACAAGAATTAAGAAGAGCGCAATATTTGTCGTTAAACAGTTTAATTTTTCTTAAAATGCTGCTGTGGTATATTATTGAGATTGAATCTCATTTACAGGTCACTTGTAACTTATTAGCAACTCCTTCTCACTGGCAGGAAATAAATAGATGTTGATCCTTTCTTCGGTTATTTTTTAAATACCAATATATAAATTTGATAACTTTTTGTAATAGGGAGCATATTTACTAGCATATCAAAGCCAGACTCAAATAGGGTGTAATTCATATCTCTCTTTTTATTTATATATATATTTTTTTAACAACGCCATGGTACAGTAATATTCAAGATACACTAAGCTACACAATACACAAGCAGACAAATCCTAACTGAAAAAACTGGAACTGCCATTTTTTCGAAATTTTAAATCACTTGCAGCAGTATTAGATTTCAAAATCAGTTTTATTTATTTTTTATTTATTTTTTTTTACTTAATATCCATGCAATATAATATTTCTTACGCAAAGGTAGGTTTTGATTGATATTAAAATGATTATTTTGCGTCAAAAATAAATCTAACCAAAATTAGATCTTTTTCCATTTTTTCAATATTTTATCGAATTTTCAACTTTCTTGTGGCAGTATTAAATTTCGAATTTATTACTTATTATTGTTTTTTACTTAACCTCCATACCATATAACATCTTTTCTGCATCGTTGGCTTTTAAAAATTATTTAAATAATTAGTTTTTGACAAAAATAACCTAACCAAAATTTGGTCTTTTTTCAAAATTTTTCGAAAATTCAACCCTTTTGTGGCATCATTAAATTTTAAAATTAATTTTTTTTATTATTTTTCCCTTAATCTCCATACAATAGAACATCTTTTCCGCATAGGTAGATTTTGATAAATGGAATTTTTTTTTTCGCGATAGACAATCGATCCACCCTAATAAGTAATTAAATTATTCACAATTTAACAGAATTTTACTTGATTATATGATGAGCAAATATTTATTTTTTGATCAATTTTTATATAAACTTTTTCCTTAAAAACTTAACGTTTATGAATTTTTTTTAAACAAATTAATAGTTTTTTCAAAACTTTTTAATCTAAACGCAAATTTGAACTAATTCGTGACTGAAATCTCATCTTTTTAAAACTCGTATAAATTTACATAACCTATATTCCTTAATAGTGGATTGGTGATAAACATATAGAAAAATACCTTGAAAGTAAAAAAAAAAATGAATCATTATTTGTATAAGTGCAAATATATACACATTTAATATGGGATAGTAATTATTTAAATATCGATTTTTGCATGATCATGAATATTTTTAACGAACTTGAAGAAACATATAAATGAATCTAGTATATGTTTTTTACTACTACTTTCTTATGTCAAGAATTCCAAATTCAGCTTAAAATATGTAACGTTTAAAAAGTATATAAAGATTTAAAAAAAGGATGTCCAACTTGGAGTCTCGAACCTTACCGCGGTGCCACGGAGCCGTTGGCCAACAGCTGTACTAACATGTATTTGAAATAAACACTAAACTTTGACCCCCAATTTCTCAAACACTAAGGTCCATTTGAAGGAACCCTTTCAGCCGAATAATTAATGGTATGATCCCTACAACATACATTGTAATCATTAAAATCTGTGAGCACCATGTTTGGTGGTGCCCTTGTAAGTGCTTGTTCAGTGTGTTGGTTCTTAACTGAGAACAGGAAAGTGAACGAACAAAAGATGAGTTTAAAGTTTGGTTTTAAGCTTTGCAAGACACAGAAAGAAATTCACGGAGAGTGCAAATTGAACGTCCACCATACTCGCCAGATCTCAATCCTCCAGACTTCTTCATATTTTCTCGACTCAAACTCTGTTTGAAAGAGATTTGACCATATTGCTGACATCCAACGAACTGTAACGAAGCTTTTGAACTCTGTCTCAAATGAAGACTTCTTGCGAATTTTCCAGGACATGTAAAGCAGATATGAGAGGTGCATAGTTATGGGAGATGACTATTTTAAAGGATGGTACGGTCACTTTCATCAATATTTCATCTACATTAATGTTACAGAACTATTCACCGAACTTTATTGTCAGAGGTAGTATTTTTAATGTTTTTCTCCATTTAATTTAGGTTTTATGTGTGTTGGTAGTCCCAAATTCGTATTATTTTGCTTTCTCATGGATAATGCGAAGATGAAACCACATACTTTATTTGTAGTTCCAAAGTATTTGTGGACCTGATGATTTTGCAAATTTAATTTGTATTCATTTAAATTTTTTTCCTTATATTTCAATGTGGTAATTTTGTATTAAATTCAATGGTTCGTATATTGTTTTACAATTAATGGTACTAGCATACCCAGCCCGCTTCGCCGGGCTTAATTTGAAGGTTTATTTAATAATTTATGTGTATGGTACACTTCTCTCTCAGCTGGCGACGGATCCCCCGGTGACTCTCCCCGGACCATCGGCACTCCACGTGCGTCGGGTGAGCGTCAGAACAAACTTTCAGCATATACATATGGGTGGTTGTACTTGAATGCACAGACCTGCGCGTTTTTTTCTATCTTGCTTTTATACCTCTGGACCGAGTTGGCGCATTGCCAAGATTTGCTTCCTCTGGACCGAGTTGGCGCATTGCCAAGATTTGCTTTCCCCTGTGCCTCAATTAATTAATTAATTATCCTCAGAATTCCTTTTATTTATAGAGATTATATATATATATACATATATATATATATATATATATATATATAATACCTACAATACTTACGAAATACATACAATATACAATTACAAACAAATGATTTTCTACAAATGAAAGAAATAATGATCATTCTATCTCTAATGAGAAATTTTTCGATTGAGACTTAATCGAAAAGTCCTACATGTCTTTCTACATGTCTACATGTCTACATTCCTTTTCAATAAATGGAAATGATAAATTCTTTGTCATTAATAACTCTGAAACAGCATGTCAACAATATTATTTTTTAGAACGTTTTAACAAACATCCATTTTAAAACATCATTCTGGAAATGGAAGAATATAACAATCTATATAATAAAGGCCAAACGTTTCTGTGCGTAACGCATACGTCATGTTTTGAATGGCAACACTTTCCGATGAAATTTCGGTTTTGCAATTTTCGCTATTGCAAATTTTTAAACTTCTAGACATTGCACGTTTTCAATCTTTATACCATCGTTTAGAGAAAAAAATGCACTTTTAAATGTCATTTGTTAGAAAACTGTATCTCAATTTGTTTTTGAGATATTAATTTTTTTGTAGTTTTTGGTTTAATTTCTCTAATGGTGGCAACTTGAGTATCGCATTTATGTGGGAAAGAGAGGGAAAATAGCCATAGAGTAAAAAAGAAAAAAACAATAGCGATGCAGTTTAGTGGCAGGAGGTGACGCCAAAAATGTAACCCTAAAATTCGCTGTATTGCATTAAACAACAACCGCGTGTTTTCGCAGAAAAGAAAAACTTTTAGCAATGCAATTTTAATTCATAATACAATGAAATGCTATTTTATAATGCTAAAATATAATCAGATCTTTTTCATTTAGAGAAAAAATGATGATAAAAAATTTGATCTCTGTTCCACGTAATTGTTTTGTTTGGACCGAATGAGAGATTTAAATTGGAAGAATAACGCCCATCAAACCATTTTAATTGCATACTGCATCTCCATCTATCTCTTTTCTCCATGGAAAATAACAGATCACTGTATATTTTAGTTGTCATTTTTTCATAGCAACTGAATATATCGTCGCAATATATCGTCGCCTATAAAACCCGGTGAATGTTGTTGGTTTTATTTCGTTTTTATCTATGAATTTAATGACTTTTAGTTCGTTGTAAACTTACTTTACAAAACATACATCAATTAACCTTTACAAAAATGTATTTCAAAGAATATCTGGGTGTCATATTTTCTTAGTTGTTTTTAAAAACTGAGAATGCAATTTTATCCTTTGGTGAAATCTTTGGTTAATAACTTCTATCTTGCGTCTAATTAGGAAGTACCAATAATTTTTAAAGCTGTATATGATTACATAAATAATATGTTTCATATAAAATTGCTGTTTGGAATTAGTTGGCAATTTAAAAACCTATTACGAGAAAAAAATTAATAGACTTTCCAATTTTAAATTTTAAAAAAGTTTTCACCTTTACTTTGTGACCCGGGAACCCCGGGTTCGGTGTACTAGTTACGTTAATTTTAATATCTATAGTCGCTTTCAAAATGTCGTAATTTTTCAGAAAATGGCACGTTCCGCCCGTCTGCAAACAAAATCCCACGATTTTAAGATAAATAACCGCTTGTTTGATAAATGGAAATCGATCATCTTTCAAGGAGGGTGAAAAAACATAGTAGAAAATGTTCATTTTTCTGATAATATTTTAGAAATTGATCGTCCTATTCCATAACGTTCAGATTAAAAATAACTCTCGTTTTAAAATTGACAGATGTTGTATGAAAACTAAAAGGAAGAAACAGAGTTAAAAATATTTACTTTCTTCGTTTTTGCTTTCTTTTGTAAATGTAGAAATAAATTAGAAGCGTAAAAATTTTCGACAGCCATTTTTAGCTCACAGGCTATCATAGCCTGAGAGCTTATGTGCCCGTCCGTTCTGTATGTATGTTCGTATGTACATAACGCGATAACTCATGATAAAAATATCCGATCCACTTGAAATTTTGTATGTAGGTATATCCTGACAAGGCGCTTCCCTGATTAGTTTTTGGAGTTCATTCGATATGTATAAGAGGAGGAACGGGGTTCTAATGCCCCCCGTTAGTTGATATAGATGGGATTTTCATGCAGAATTAAGTTTTCAAAATTTAGATTAGGATCATTCTGATGAGGCGATTCCGTGACTGTTATTAGGTGTTCATTGATTAAGTATAAATAGGGGGAACAGGGGTTCTAATGCCCCCCCCCCCGTTAGTTGATATAAATGGGATTTTCATGCAGAATTAAGTTTTCAAAATTTAGATTAGGATCATTCTGATGAGGCGATTCCGTGACTGTTATTAGGTGTTCATTGAATAAGTATAAATAGGGGGAACAGGGGTTCTAATGCCCCCCCCCCGTTAGTTGATATAAATGGGATTTTAATGCAGAATTAAGTTTTCGTTCAAAATTTAGATTAGGATCATTCTGATGAGGCGATTCCGTGACTGTTATTAGGTGTTCATTGAAAAAGTATAAATAGGGGGAACAGGGGTTCTAATGCCCCCCCCCCCCCCCCGTTAGTTGATATAAATGGGATTTTCATGCAGAATTAAGTTTTCGTTCAAAATTTAGAGTAGGATCATTCTGATGAGGCGATTCCGTGACTGTTATTAGGTGTTCATTGAATAAGTATAAATAGGGGGAACAGGGGCTCTAATGCCCCCCCCCCCGTTAGTTGATATAAATGGGATTTTCATGCAGAATTAATTTTCGTTCAAAATTTAGATTAGGATCATTCTGATGAGGCGATTCCGTGACTGTTATTAGGTGTTCATTGAATAAGTATAAATAAGGGGAACAGGGGTTCTAATGTCCCCCCCCCCTTAGTTTATATAAATGGGTTTTTCAAGCAAAATTTTCAGGTTTCGTTCAAATCTCTGAATAGTTTTGGAAGTTTAATGGTTAAGTATAAAAGAGGGGCATAACTCTTTTAAAATTATATAAATGCTAAATGGGTTTTTATTAAGAATTATCTAATTTGCTCTAAATTTTGGATATAGATTTTTTATATGATAAAGCATGTCTTTGATAGTATAGGAGGTTCAATGATTAAGTATAAAAAAAGAGAAAAGGGGAGAGCTGTTTCCCCTTCTTAATTTTTTTTTTTCGAACGGAATTAACCCTTGAAAATATAAAGCTTTAATGTGCAATTAGTATTTGTAGCCTGTGAGCTCAATGCCTTCAGTTTAACTGGGCAGTATCCTTTATTTAATGCATTATTTTGGAATGTCTAGAAAACGATTTGAATATTTTTTAAAAACGTTTTTCTGTTTATCTGTCCAACTGCTAGTCTTTGTGTGACATAAATTTTGTGGGGGCTCTGTTCCAGAATTAATACACAAATTTTTTAACACTCCAGAATTAGTCAGACTTTGACATACATTTCGTGTATAATAGTACAAAAATATTAAATATTTTAATATTTTTATTTTATTTTATCTTTACAAGAAGAAAATATTGAATTCATGAAAGCATTTGACTTTCGGTTTTCGATGGATTTGTATGTTTTTAAAGGACTTGAACACTATTTAATGCTTTTTAGAAAATGACTGTCTGTGAGAAATTCTATCTCAATAACTCATATGCACGATATTTCACAAAACTTTAGATTCAGTCAGATATTGATATAAACTAATGCTTATTAATTTTTGTTGTATGTCGCCTTATGGGTGGCTCTTATATGCTGCATTTCGCACGATTTACGCGATTTTAGTAACAGTCTATCTCAAGAGCTTGAGGCATGGAATTTAAAAACTTGGGAATCCTTATAGGCCAGTAAAATTGTCATAAATAGATGCAAAAATTCTGCTAGAAGATTTTATGTTTTTAAAATGTTTATGAGGATGCTAGTAACAAGAATTAATGATTTTCCAACAAAATATCTCGAGGCTAAACTTTGTGGAGCCAAAAAACCACAAAATTTTTCGACTTTTTTTAGTTTTTTGCCTATAACTCAAAAATTATAAAATTTTTGCGTACCATACTCAATTACAAAAAGAAAGAACATTAAATTTCCTACAACTTTCATGACAAAACTGCTTTTCTAAAGCCAATATTAAGCGCGCTACAGCTTTCTGAAAGTGACTCTTTTTTTCTATCTTTGTGGAAAAATTGCAAAAACGAAAATTTTACACAATTTTTCATTATTTTATCCTTTTTAATGTAACTTATTTCAATTACAGATATTTGCATGATAACAATCATGATGAATTACAACAGTAACATTGTAAAAAAATTAAGAACATTATAACTTTTTTTGTATTTAGAGCTTTAATGGAGAACATTAATATTAAGCATTTAACTGAATGTAAGTGAAAAATACTTACGGTGACATTTTTACATCCCCTCCTTCTGGATAAGTAATGTCATCAAGATTTTCGTAGTTGATTCCATTACATTTTTTACAAATTCCTAAGCATTTGAGTCTTAATTTATGAAAAGAATTAGCTTTGTTGTATCCCTTTCTATAGCTACATGACATAACATCGAGCAAGGATTTAAGTGCCAGGTCTTGGCACATTTGAACTGGCTGAAAGAGATCCTGTGAACCCACCCACATCCTTCAGGAGAGATGTTGTTTTTCCTAGCCTAGCTTGTACTTGATGATAACATCGGAGAAAATGATGCTGCATAGCCTCTTGTGTTGGTGGTAGTCTTGCAAAATGAACTTTGCATTTTTGTGGCAGATTTAGCAAATAACTGGAACATTAAGGTGTTTAAATTCTGTGTGGTAGCTATGCATCCACTGTATAGTGCAATATGGAATTTTTTCGAAACTTGATGATTTTTTTTACAGGCAGAACCTATTTTATTTAATACGTGGGCTATTTCTCCAAGCTGATCATGTTTTTTCAAAGTGTTACAAAACTTTGATTTTCTTTGCCCAAAAAGAGCAGATGTTTTATCGCATTCGCAGATTGCATGAGTGAAAAGAATATTTTTGTAATTGTATTTGAACAACATGGTTGAAAACCACTTGGTTTCGATGTTACCTCTTCCTGGCTTTTAGGAAAATAGATTTTTGTGCTGATAGCCTAAGCTTGTCATAATCACTTGAAGGTCAAGTCTTCTCCGACACGACGCTTTCAAAAGATTCGACTCTTGAAATTGCTGAGGTAACTATCATGACATCAGCTTCTTCTTTTGTCTGCTCAACTTGAATTTTGTTATTTTGAAATTGTTAATTTTTTTTAAAAAAATGAAATAAAGCGGCTCTTGTTTCCGCCATTGGCTTCGTCAACGGATGATGCGGGTTGACGACCCCTTTTCTCTCCACTTGTTACAGATTGATCTAGTTTTAAGCGACAAAAACTATAATACCATGCATCTGTAAGTCATGTTCGTGCTGAATACGCTCAATTACTTTCTGGGACCCTTCATCCCCACGTTTTTCAGCAGCTTTCATAAATATAATTTTCGCTTCTAATTTCATTACTTTGTGATTCAAATTTCTCTTTGCGTAGGGCTTTTTGTACTGTGTTTCGTTGAAGTCACCGGGATTACCTTGTCACATAAGAAGCAATTATCTTGAAGCTTGAAAGAAGTACTTGATCTGAGGGACAAACTATAGTCTCTGTAGAAACTTCACCCCGACGAACATATCCTGCTATCATTCTCTCATTCGCATATGTTTTCGGCAATTGTCCTGTATTCTAACTTCCTTGTTAATTTTCAGAAAACTGATGAATATTACATTTTATGAATATTACTTTGACGCTAAACGCTATGTTCAAAGAGCTTGGCAAGTCCTTTCTGGCTCACAACGCTAGTATCACTATTTGAAGCCGTTTGGCAAATGAAACACAATTTTGGTTAGGGATCACTCATTTTTCATTACTGCACGAGAAGAGATGCAATAAATATAATAGCAGCATATTAGAAAAATATGTCTTAAAAAAAACACTTCCATCTGAACGAAAGCGGCTCTGGAATGTCACTGACCACAATCTTCCATCTGCATTCCCTTTTTTTATCCCCGGCCCTCCCTCCCTTTGTAATTGTTTTCTTATAGGGTTTCTAGAATTTGTGCAAATTTGCCTGCCTTTCTTAAAATTATGATTTTTCATTAATCAATAGGTCTATTTAATTTTCATTGTTAGTGATAAAAAAAGTTTTTTTGGGATGGTAAGGCGAAAAGTAGGTCTCTTTCTATAAAGTTTAAAAAAGTGACATTTTCAAAAAACCATAGCGCGCTTAGTAATAGGTTTAGAAGAACGTTTTGACAACAAAATTTATAGAGAATTTAATGCTCTTTCTTTTTGTAATTAAGTATGTTATACAAAAAGTTTATAATTTTCGAGTTACAAGCAAAATACTGAAAAACATTTTTTTACTTACATTCAGTTAAATACATAATATTAATGCTCTTTATTAAAGCTCTAAGTACAAAAAAAGTTATAATGTTCTTAATTTTTTTACAATGTTACTGTTGTAATTCATCATGATTGTTATCATGCAAATATCTGTGATTGAAATAAGTTACACCAAAAAGGATAAAATAATGAAAAATTGTGTAAAATTTTCGTTTTTGCAATTTTTCCACAAAGATAGAAAAAAAGAATCACTTTCAGAAAGCTGTAGCGCGCTTAATATTGGCTTTAGAAAAACAGTTTTGTTATGAAAGTTGTAGAAAATTTAATGTTCTTTCTTTTTGTAATTGAGTATGGTACGCAAAAATTTTATAATTTTTGAGTTATAGGCAAAAAACTGAAAAAAGTCCGAAAATTTTGTGGTTTTTTGGCTCCATAAAGTTTAGCCTCGAGATATTTTGTTGGAAAATCATTAATTCTTGTTACTAGCATCCCCATAAACATTTTAAAAACATAAAATCTTCTAGCAGAATTTTTGCATCTATTGGCCCTTTCTTCTGACAATTTGACTGGCCTTTTTAATTTTGGCCCTGTGTCAGCGAATTTTTAAGTATTAGCATGCATGAGAGAGAAGAAAGCTTTGGGATTGGCACATCTGACTAATTATATACTATAGTTTTTTGTAATATATGCATAGTACGGAATTATTAACTAATTATTCATAAACCACATACCTGTCTACAGAGATCATTTTACATATGCATTATGCGTGAATGTACATGTGCTTGTTTTCAATAAAAAATAAAAAATATATTGAATCATTTTTTAAATACTATAACCATAATATAATACTTTGACGTATTTATTTATTATTATCATTATCATTATTAATACACTCAGAAATTAAACTTTCACTTTTGACGATTCAAAAATCTTTAAGCAATATTTCGTCGTTTTTAACGATCATTTCGTATGAAAATCACATGACTTTTAATGAAACGTTAACTCTCAACTATTTGACGAAACTATTTCCTCAACCATAGCCAGGCTCAATGCATCTTAAAGAAATAGTTGTAACAAATTTTTTGTCGAGAGCGCATTACTGCACCTCCTCAAATCCTTCGATTTTAACAACAAATATGTGCTTGTTTAAGTCAGTCCTGTAATAATCTATATATTTAAAAGACCTGGCTGTTTTTTTAGTCATCAGCCCTGAGCTTTCTACTGGCCCGATTTTGATAATTATTTTTTTAAATGAAAGCTGTTCATGTGTAGATGTGCCCATTCTGGCTAACTTTTTGATTTATTTCAATTTTTATATTTTATTTTTAATTAAAAAAAAATTTCGTGACATTTCTTCAAAACAGTGGCAACAGATTAAACTTTTCTCTCTACAATAAAAGTTTTTTTTTTTTTTTGCTTTATTACTTTCCACCAATCAGAAGCTTGATCTCATTAATGATAGTGTCATCGCATTTCAAAGAAAAAACTAGTTGGATGTGTCAATCCCAAAACTTTCTTCTATCTCATAAGTACATTTTAATATTTAAAAAAAAAAAAAAAAAAAAAAAAAAAAAAAAAAAAAAAAAACGTGGTGACCCCAAAGTTACCCACTATCGAATTTTCTCAAACATTTGACCTAGCCTAACGAGAGTCTGGTATCCGAAAAGCCTAAAACGCAAAATTTAATTAATATTCTGAGAAAATGAGCTTAGTAGAGTCTCATGTTGGGTAATTTATACTAAAACCTAATAAGCATCTATTTATGTCAAGACCTAACAGAATCTGAAATTTGATGGAATTTCGTCCATTAGTTCTTGAGATATAGTTATAACAAAAAATTTGCAAAACGTAGCACAGCAACACCATATCGTAGACAGTTTATGCCAAAACGTAAAAAAGCGTCTAATTATGTTATGGTGTAAAAGAATCTGAAGTTTGATGAAATTCTGTGCATTAGTTCTTGAGTTAGTTAAAAAAAAAACGTGTAAAATATAGCACAGCAGCACCATCAGTTGAAGGATTTATAACAAAACTTAATCATCGTGTAATTATGTTATATGTCATTTTGTAACAAAATCTGAAGTTTGATAAAATTCTGTGCGTTGGTTGTTGAGATATAGCTTTCGGAAAAATCGTACAAAATGCAGCATAGCTGCACCACCTGTTGCAAGGTTAATAGCAAAATGTAATCAGCGTCCAATTATGTTATATATTCTAGTGTAACAGAATCTAAAATTTGATGAAGTTCTCTGCATTAGTTCTTGAGATATAGCTATCGCAAAAATCGTGCAAAATGTAGCATAGCAGCGCCACCTATAGGGCAGTTCACACCAAAACCTTATCAGCGGCTATGTATCTCAAGGTATCGCGGAATCTGAAGTTTGGTGACATTCTGTGCATTAGTTCTTGAGATATAGCTATCATGAAAATCATGAAAAACGTGGCATAGCAACGCCACCTGCTGGCCAATTTACACCAAAACTTAATCATCGTCTACGTATATCAAGGGGTCACAGAATCTGAAGTTTGGTGAAATTCTGTGCTTTAGTTCTTGAGATATAGCAATCTTGAAAATCATGAAAAACGTAGTATAGCAGCGCCACCTGCAGGCCAATTTTCACCAAAAACCAATAGGCACTAATTCATATCAAGGTCTAACTGAATATAAAATTTTATTAAATTTCGTGCATTAGTTCTTGAGATAGAGCGCCCACAAATTTTTTGTCACATACAGACAGACACACAGACAGACAGACAGACAGACGGACAGACTCACAGACAGACATTTTCTAAAAATAGTCGAAACGTGTTCAGGACCTTCTAAAACGTATAAATCCGTCGAAAACCGGAAGTCGAAAATTTTCATGAATCCAATACTTTCTTCTTGTAAAGATAGAAGAAAGTAAAAATAATGGTTTTCGTAAAATTCAATCCTAATAAAATGATTGTGCATAATTATTCACTAATCGCGGTACAATACACAGATTATTTGCTGAGTAATATTATTAAGTATTACGTAAATAAAATAGCAGAAAATAAACTTTAATAAAATATATATCTAAAGAGCGAAATTTTTTCGATGGAGATAATGTCATCATTCAGAGACCAGATAAATGTGTTCTATGAATATAATATATATTATTATAGCTGTGTCAGTGATGATGTCATGTTCAGTGACTTTTATTCCTGCATTTAAATAAACAGAACTTCTTCTATTTATTTAAAGGTCCTTGCTATGCGCAAACGAAAATATTTGTATTAATTGCGCCATTTTTACTTTCTTCTATCTTTACAAGAAGAAAGTATTGGATTTATGAAAATTTTCGACTTCCGGTTTTCGACGGATTTATACGTTTTAGAAGGTCCTGAACACGTTTTGACTATTTTTAGAAAATGTCTGTCTGTGAGTCTGTCCATCTGTCTGTGAGTCAGTGTGTCTGTCTGTGAGTCTGTCTGTATGTGACAAAAAATTTGTGGGCGCTCTATCTCAAGAACTAATGCTCGAAATTTTATAAAATTTTATATTCAGTTAGACCTTGATATGAATTAGTGCCTATTGGTTTTTGGTGAAAATTGGCCTGCAGGTGGCGCTGCTATACTACGTTTTTCATGATTTTCAAGATTGCTATATCTCAAGAACTAATGCACAGAATTTCACCAAACTTCAGATTCTGTGACCCCTTGATATACATAGATGTTGATTAAGTTTTGGTGTAAATTGGCCAGTAGGTGGCGCTGCTATGCGACGTTTTTCATGCTTTTCATGATAGCTATATCTCTAATGCACAGAATTTCACCAAACTTCAGATTCCGCGATACCTTGAGATACACAGCCGCTGATAAGGTTTTGATGTGAACTGCCCTATAGGTGGCGCTGCTATGCTACATTTTGCACGATTTTTGCGATAGCTAGATCTCAAGAACTAATACAGAGAACTTCATCACTTCTAGTGTAAAAGAAATTTTAGTTTCTTTTACACTAGAATATATAACATAATTAGACGCTGATTACATTTTGGTATTAACCTTGCAACAGGTGGTGCAGTTATGTTGCATTTTGCACGATTTTTCCGATAGCTATATCTCAACAACCAACGCACAGAATTTCATCAAACTTCAGATTTTGTTACAAAATGACATATAACATAATTACACGATGATTACGTTTTGTTATAAATCCTTCAACTGATGGTGCTGCTGTGCTATATTTTACACTTTTTTTAAACTAGTTATATATAAAGAACTAATGCACAGAATTTCATCAAACTTCAGATTCTTTTACACCATAACATAATTACACGCTTTTTTTTTACGTTTTGGCATAAATTGTCCAAGATATGGTGTTGCTGTGCTACGTTTTGCAAATTTTTTGCTATAACTATATCTCAAGAACTAATGGACAAAATTCCATCAAATTTAAGATTCTGTTAGGTCTTGATATCAATAGATGCTTATTAGGTTTTAGTATAAATTACCCAACATGAGGCACTACTAAGCTCATTTTCTCAGAATATTAATTAAATTTTGCGTTTTAGGCTTTTCGGATACCAGAATCTCATTAGGCTAGGTCAAATGTTCGAGGAAATACGATAGTGGTTAACTCTGGGTCACCACGTTTTTTTTTATATTAAAATGTACTTATGAGATAGAAGAAAGTTTCGGGATTGACACATCCAACTAGTTATTTAATTATAATAAATATTTTATGAAACTGAAGAATTTTTAAATAACTGCGAAAATCACGATTTTATTTCAGAAAAGATGCGTATTTCTGTAGGTGTAAATGATGTCATATTAGAAAAAAAAAAGAATAAAACCTGTGATATGCTGGTATTACGATATTTCTATTTTTCATAATATCAAAAATTAATTAAAATCATTTCGTTGCATTAAGTTATTATTTAAAATAAAAATAAATAAAACGTTTTCTAATATCAATAACAAACACAAAATTTTTATTCTTTTTAATAACAAAGATATCGTTTTTCTCTTCGTTGTCATGACAATAAAATCAATTTTGACAAGTTCATAGAGGCTACAAACGAATAAATAAATTGAATTTATTGCAAGTGCTGTAAATGTGTAGTGGGTTGGTTATGCAGTTTAATACTCCCTGTTTCTATTGTAATTAAAATGTTTTGTTTATATTATAATTATTGTACAGTTACCAAGCGATATTTAAACAAAGAAAAAATAAACTATGAAGATATTTTTTAATTCGTCTTCTGAGGTATTATATTATATTAACTTCCTGAATAATACGGCATTTAAATAATGTTTAGGGTTCTAGAAACCACATTAAAAAGATTTGTAGGTGAAGTTAAGCACAACATAGTACTTTATGAATTATTTTTCTTATTTTTTGTTATTTTCTGAACTTTGTGTATCTTTATCTCGGAACGTTATGTTATCCCTATTTTAAGAGATGACAATTGTTTATTTCGCTCAGTATCCTATTTTGTGTATAAGACTGATATATATCATATCTAATACATATTCTTTTCCGTCGAATTTCGACGGGTGCAGCTAGTTTATTTAAAATTGGTACTTTTTAGCGCTTTTCAGAAATTTTTGAAATATAGGTAAATACTAATCAAGCTATATTATAATTATTCATTAACCACGAGAAAACAAAATAATAAATAAGTACTATGAATTAAAACTTGCAGGAATTATAACAGCATCGATAAAATTACAATCTAGCTTATACAAATATAAATACACAGTAGAATCTATCATGCGTTTAGAATTACATCCATTCAAGGATTCTGTGGTGCGATCGCTAGAATAGCGAAATGCCATACTGAAGGTCGTTAGTTCGAATCACTCTGATGACGTTTTTTGTTTACTCTGTCAATAAATACAGGTGATTCTAAGCTGTTCGATAGATGGTATCGTTCTTTTGATGAAAGGTGAATTTCATTTTGTGATAGACATGACTGAGAGAGCTTTGTTGCTCATCTTTATGTACTAAATACTAATTGATGGTTAAAAAACTGCATGGGGTGATGCAATATAGGCCTTAAGTTATAAAAAGCACTAAAATTTTAATTCAAGAAAAAAATTAATTTAATTGAGGGTTAAAACCTACCGTGACAAAAATGACAAAATTTACAGATTTTGACTGGCCATATATTATTACCATTTGCTCTTAATTGGCATGCATACCAAGTCCAGAACTTTTTAGGAATCAAAATAAGACTTGGATATGTGAAGCAGAAAGAAATATATTAACAAGGCAACTAGGTATCCCAAAGATAACTGCGTGCGTACAATAAGATTGCTCTGTATTGGTGCATTAGCACAAGGTTTGCTGCGGTGGCGTTAATACGCAAGTATACCGTTGCCTCCAAGCGGCATCAGGACTGAGGAGGGTAATACGCACCACGTTGGAGCGATTTTTTTCTGATGGCGAAAACTTCGTTTTCAAATACCAGTTACATATATGTATTTTTTAATTATTTTCTAGTTATTTTAAAAGGAAATAATAATAAATTACAAGTTGAATGTAGATTCTGCCATTACAGAATTCAGTTTCGCCTCCGATTAGGAAAAAAAAATCGATAGAGGTTTTTTAGAAGGGCGACCTCGTTTAGATTGTAATGAACTAACTTCATTTTTCTTGTGTTTATCAATATAATAGCAAACAGAACGGCGTGAAATACCTAATTGAATTAGCAATTTCTCTCTGAGACATTGGAATTGCGGAATAATAAAGAGATACAATTTGACGTGCTACTTCTTCATTGACTAGATTCATCAAAAACGGATTTTTTCTTTAGTTTAAACGCTTTTTTATAGACTCTGAGTAAAAGGAAATGCAATTTAACAATAAAACGAGTGGAATCCCGTCGAATTCAACGAATGAAATGTTTAAAAGACCCGATCGATTTGGTTTTAAAAAAAGCAAAAGTAATTACATTATTGAATCAATATATAATACATATATTTACAAAGTAAATGTCAAGTTTGCCAGTTACAATTTTGCATGCAAATATTCGCACATCTTCAGTTAAAACTGTAATCTGAGTGCCGGCGAAATCCAGAAATTTTATTTTATATGCACTCACAGAAAAACAGTTTTATAAAAAAAAAAAAAAAAAAAAAAAAAGACTAATTTTATTTTTATTGTGACATTATTTTCACTCACTGAAGTCATCTGAAAATAAAATCTCAATCTCAGTGTCCATAATGAAAAGAAATATTGAAATGTAATATCGGGTACTACTAGGTGATCCCGTCGACCAAAACATTATCGCCAAACTATAAGATTAAATGCCAATAATGGATGATCGTGAATGTCACATTCAATGACATTAAATACGATTCATGTGTTTAAAATGTCATTAAGAAATTTTTATTTCGAATTTTTATTAATATTTTTATTAATTTTCTACTAATTATTTGTTTTTTCGTTATTTAAAATAAAAATTATGTCAATATGTATAATTTGGCTATTAGTTTGACGATTTGTATAATTTGTCGAAATTGGTCGATGGGATAATAGAGTAGAACCTAATATCGTTATGAGTAAGAATGCGATGTTTTAAATAGTGACGTCATTTTCTCTTCAAATGTGTTTTAAAAGTTACTGTTATTAGTAATATGAAAAAGGCATCCGTAATAATATTGTAATTCCCTTTTATCTGGTTGCTGAATGACATCATTTTCCTCATTTGAAATTTCCCTTATTTTGATTTAGACATTAATTTTTATCATAAATTATTTTCTGTTATTTTATTTACATTATTAATATTATTTCTCAGTAAATATATTTTTTTTTACCTCAGTTAGTGCATAATTATACGCAATCATTTTGGAAAATAATTTTTTATTATCGAGAGAAAAGCTAAACTGTGTTGCCACCATTTTGAAGAAATGTCATGAAAAAGCTTTTAAAATTAAAAATAAAATATAAAAATGGAAATAAATTAAAAAATAACTAAAATGGGCACAACTACAAATAAATAGCTTTCATAAAAAAAAAATAATTATCAAAATCGGTTCAGTAGAAAAGTCAGGGCTGATGACACGACATTTTTAGCTTGTCTGAAAGAAATAGCCTCGGAGGCTAAAAAAAATTGTAAATAGAAAAATATTAAAAAATATTTATCAGCGTGACAGATATGACAAAGTTTTGTGACAGATATGACACGCGTACAATTTTCTATGAATTTAAGCATTTTTTTCTTAAATATCACTTTTTTTACATTTTATCACAACTTGGAGATTACAATATGATATAACACTGGTATATTATGTTGTAGGAATCACAAAGTGAATTATAAAAAATATTTAAAATTTATAAAATCCCCTCGAATTGACAAGTGTCGGAGTTGAAACATTTGCTAATATTTGGTCCTTCTCATACCAGACAACATAACCTTCAGGTTGAAATTTAAACATACTTTTAATTTTAGTTGGTACTAAGCATTTTATTTTGTGCTGTATGAGTGATTTGTGTTATAATTCCATGATAAACCTTATTATCGTATTGCACTTTGACCCATTGGCCATATTACTTTATTGCATTTTCCAAGAGATAATTTTCAGTACATGCACCAGTATTGAAATTAAAAAGGGTACTTATTTTTATACTCAGAAGTGAGGCCATAAAATATTATGCCAGGTACATATAATCGGAAACAATGTGACTTTCTTGTTCCAAGCACTGTTTTGATTGCCATGTCCAATGAAGTTTTGCTTTCATTCTTTGTATTTTTTCTTGTGATTCATGCAAGCCATTGAGTCAGGACCAGCTTTCCTCGTAGCTTCAGCACACTTACATGATATTCTAGGATTTGTACTTCTGACTTGAGTAGCAACGCAGAGTTGATTCTTAATAGACCCACCAATGCCTTCAATACATTCTGTTCCGTGTGATGTCGCTAAAAAATGCCAGACTTTTGGAAACTTGTTTTGTGTCATTGAAAATACAATATATTTTTGTTTGAAGTGTAGAGATGTTCCATCAGATTAGAATTCAATCTCTTTGACTTTTAACTTTGATTTATTTATTATGAATTTTTCAATGATCAAATTGTTAAACACTATAACAGCATATTTGTCATGTATACCCTAATCAGATATCCCTATATAATGCTCTGCAGTGACTAAGTCACTATCACAATAATATACCATTATAGTATACAGGGTGATTCCGAATTTTTTTTACAATAAAAGAGGGATGATAGTACACATCAAGACAAACAATATTAAATAGGAGACCAAGGGTCAAAAACGTTTTCCTAAGGAAATAGCCGCCATTAAAGTTTAGGGATCAAAATTTCAAATAAACATAAAAAACGGAAAAATCGGTCAATTGATTTGCGATTTTCACTAAAATTATTCTTTATGTCGGCATTTTCTTGAAAATAAATTATAAAGATAAATTTTAAAAAATGCCAATAGAGGGCGCTTTAGACTTTGGAGTAACGAACAACTATTTTTTGCCGGTATTTTTTGCATCTCATTAAATGTTTTCGTAAGCTTAGACTCAAACTTAAATTTTGAGCTCAAAATCTGTAGTTGGGAGTGGTTAAGTAACACAAACTGAGCTGTGTTCAGAGGGTTCAAATTTCAAATGATTATATAAAACGGAAAAATTGGTCGATTGATTTGCGGTTTTCACTAAAACTATTCTTTATTTAGGGATTTTCGTGAAAATAAATTATAAAGATAAATTTCAAAAAATGCCGATAGAGGGCGCTTTAGACTTTGGAGTAACGAAACACTCTTTTTTGGCGTTATTTTTTGCATCTTATTAAATGCTTTCGTAAGCTTAGACTTGAACTTAAATTTTGAACTCAAAATCTGATTAGCTGGGAGTGGTTAAGCAGACAAACTTAGCTGTGTTCAGAGGGTTCAAATTTTAAATAATTGTAAAAAACGGAAAAATTGGTCGATTCGTTTGCGGTTTTTGCTAAAACTAATTTTTAAATCAGCAGTTTTCTTGATCAATCAGTGTTTTCTTGAAAATAATTTTTAAAGATAAATTTCACAAAATGCCAATAGACTTTGATCTAGCGTACAACTATTTTTAACTGTTATTTTTTTAATCTCATTAAATGCTTTCAAATGCATAGACTTAAATTTTGGGCTGAAATTCTGAATCGTTGGGAGTGTTTAAGTAGCGAAAAATTGAATTGTGCTCGAGGAGGAAAGAGGGTTAAATTTTAACTCCTGAACACACTTCAGTTTGTGCTTCTTAACTCCTCATAACGATTCAGGATTTGAGCTCAAAATTTAAGTTTAAATCTAAGCTTCCGAGAACATTTAAAATGCTTTTGCAAGCATTTAATTAGAACCAAAAAATAATGGTTAAAATGAATTCTTGGTTACTCTGAAGTTTAAGGCGCCCTCTGACGGAATTTTTTGAGATTTATCTTTAAAATCTTATCTTATTTTCAAGAAGATACTGACTTAAAGAATAGTTTTATTTTAAACCGCAAACGAATCGACCAATTTTTGCATTTTCTATAATTACTTTAAATTTGAACCTCCCCCTCCCCCTTGAACACAGTTCAGTTTGTGCTACTTAACCACTCCCTACTATTCAGATTTTCAGCTCAAAATTTAAGTTTAAGTCTAACCTTCCTAAATCATTTAAAGAGATGCAAACAATAACGGCAAAAAATAGTTGTTCGTTACTCCAAAGTCTAAAGCGCCCTCTATCGGCATTTTTTTAAATTTATCTTTATAATTTATTTTCACGAAAATACCTAAATAAAGGATAGTTTTAGTGAAAACCGAAAATTAATCGACCAATTTTTCTGTTTTTTTTAATCATTTGAAATTTGAACCCTCTGAACACAGCTCAGTTTGTGTTACTTAAACACTCCCAACTACAGATTTTCACCTCAAAATTTAAGTTTGAGTGTAAACTTACGAAAACATTTAATGAGATGCAAAACATACCGGCAAAAAATAGTTGTTCGTTACTCCAAAGTCTAAAGCGCCCTCTATCGGCATTTTTGAAATTTATCTTTATAATTTAATTTCAAGAAAATGCCGACATAAAGAATAATTTTAGTGAAAACCGCAAATCAATCGACCGATTTTTCCGTTTTTTATGTTTATTTGAAATTTTGATCCCTAAACTTTAATGGCGGCTATCTCCTTAGGAAAACGTTTTGTACCCTTGGTCTCCTATTTAATATTGTTTGTCTTGATGCGTACTATCACCCCTCTTTTATTGTAAAAAAAATTTGGAATCACCCTGTATATAGCAAAGGAAGTATTCTGCCAATGAGCAGATTGAATCTCGTCCTGATAAATATGCAAATAATTTTCATCGGAATCGGTTTGTATCAGAAGTTTTCCATTTGGCAGATTTTCTCTTAAATTGTAGAAAACTTTAGATTGTGTACGTTTCACATAAAGAAATACCATAACCATCAATACTAAGTTAAATAATAATAACTTTCAAATCACAAGATTAAAGCAAAACTGCTTGAAAAAATAAGACAGATAATATATCTGTCATGAAGAAATTGATATCAACATAATTATCTGTAACTATTACATGCATTTTAAATTTAAGCATTTTGTTGAGTTGAGTTGTAAAGAAATATTATTGCCATCAACACTAAATTAAGTAATTACAACAATAACTTTCAAAGCAAAAGATTAAGGTAAAATTGCTTGTAAAACTAATTGTGACAGACATGACTAATGTGACAGATATGACAAATGTGACAGACATGATTAGTGTGACAAACATGAAAAAATTTAATGCTTTATATTTCACTCAAATTTTAAATTTATCTTTCAACTAGGACTTCCCTCAGAGGGATTAGTCTGAGCGATATTGCTGAGAATACACATTTAACAACTTGCGATAAGTAAAGAACATGTGATATTACCTTTAATTGGTCATTCATTGTGGTAAAATATGATGAAAATAAGCATATTGAATCATAGAATTACAAAATCTTATATATGAGAAGCCCAGAAGTCAAGGGGTACAAGTGACAAAATGTCGATTCGATGTAAATTGAGTTTAAAGATAACTGATGTTAATTTGGAACATCAATAACAATTGACTAAATTAAAGTAGGAAACATCTGCTTGTTGCATTCTAATCTTTGAACTTTCATTTCAATAACTGTTAAAAAAGTAGAGTACAATTTTGACAATATGACTCTGTTTCTACAATATGACTCTGTTATTACAAAAGTCACCTTTTTATTATCATAAAAATTATGTTTTTACTGATTTTTATTAACTCAATAGGAAAAATTTTGTGCTTTGAGCAATAGATGTCCGCATTTCATTTATTTATTTATTTTAACAAAATTCTTTGTATTTAGAAGAATTTTCATTTAAATAGGAAATCCAAATGTCGCTGTTAATAAAGAAGAAAGTTACAAAAAAAAAGTTACAAAACGAGTAGACGCATACTATCAAATATGGAAAAACGACGAATCCAAAAAAGACGTTGTATGAAATATCATCTTTTAAAGCCCCCCCCCCCCAAAAAAAAAAAAAAAAAAAAAAAAAAATGCAAATATTGATTTTTTTTTCTTTTGTGCAGTTTTAGCTTCGAAAGGTGCGCTATGTTGCAAAAAGATATAATCGACTATGAAAACACACTTGGTAAACGTTCATACTCAGTTTTACAAATAAATAAGGCGCATATATACCCTATATACACCGAGGTACCTAATTGGTGCCAAAATGGCGTTCAGTCGCCTAACATGCTGGTTATCATATAAATGTTATAATAAATTGTTTGTTCTAAAAATATTATCATTTATTGATTGTTATTTCTTTTTTTTTTTAATAACAGAAAATGTTTTGTTTATCTAGACACACGGCAGTGTGTCAGCCAAGTTCACAAAGTAAAAGGCGACACACCGGCCGTGGGTTATATTACCCGAACCATGTCGAACCACTTTTGACCCCTCAATAACTTAAATTCTATTTGACCTACACACTTGCAATTTTTTGTGTCGTGTAAGACCATCTTCTAATTTCCGAATCTAAAATTTAAAAAAAAAAATCTTTTACCGATGACGAGAAATTGACGCCTGAAAACCACTGTTTTTACCACTGACTCACTGACTCACTCACTCATAGAAATGTTTGACTACTTCCACGTAACTTAGGAAGTTGAAATTTGGTATGAAGGTAGGTTATTGGATCTATAAATAGGAAAAAATCAGAAATCACCATTAATTAAACATTAATGGTTGGTTAGAGGGTAAATTATTGGATTACAATGGAAGCTTATGAGAATTTCACAAAATACCAGTAATAGTGCCAAGTTGGCGTCACTTTTGGCGAGTATCAGGGTTAATCTCTGAAACTACCGAACCGATTTCAAAAGTAATGGTACCAAAATGATGGTATTCGCCCCGGTTCAAACATAGACTATATCTTATGTCTGTGCCACTAACCAAAAGAGGGTTCAGAAGCGAAAAACATTCTAAAAATGTGATTTTTGTTTTACTGAAGGGCCTAGAAGCACAAAATTTGGCATGTTAATTATTTATAAGATGTAAATGATCACTAATGACATTTGCTAAAAAAATATCAAATTTAAAAGGGTGAAAATCCGCGAAGAGCGTTCTAAAAAAGTTCGAAATACCAATTTTAAAACAATCTCAGCAAACAACAAACCGATCTTAAAAGTAATGATATCAAAATGATGATGACAGTCTTTGCACCAACATAAGATATATCTTATGTCGATTACACTAACCCAAAGGAGGTAAAAGAGCATAAAAACATTCTAAAAATGCGATGTCTGTATATTAAGGGACTAGACTGGAAACATAAAGTTTGGCATTTTAGAGTTATTTCGCGAAATATCAGAAATAGTGCCAAGTTGGCGACACTTTTGGCAAGTATCGGGGCTAATCTCTGAAACCACCGAACCGATTTCAAAATTAATGATACCAAAATGATGGTATTCGCCCCGGTTCAAACATAGGCTATATTTTATGCGTATACAATTAACCAAAAGAGGTTGAAGAAGCAAAAAAATTCTAAAAATGCAACTTTTGCGTTACTGAAGGACCTAGAACTATAAGATTTGGCATGTTAATTATTCATAACCCAGGCAAAAAAATCAGCAAAAAACCTTTAGAAAAAATGAGATTTTACAGGGATTTTGAAGGTTTCTACAGGGATTTTGAAGGCAAATTAAAAGCGCAGGTTTATTTGAGGGAATTTACTGTTAATTAAAAGATTTTATGCAGGAATTTATCTAACCTCCAAATTACTAATCGAGTATTTTGAAGGTCACTTCAGGTATTTTGAAGGAAATTGAAAACTGAACAAAATACACAATTTTTAAAGGTTGTATAGAGGCTTTTATCAGCAAGTTAATGGCTTTCAATTTACCGTTAGTGACTTAGCTGATATTAGTGACTTATACTTCAGGTATTTTGAAGGAAAACATAGCCTTCAATTTACCTTCAGTGACTTAGCTAATTTTTGATAAGTGTACTTCAGGTATTTTGAAGAAAAGTATAGTCTTCAATTTGCCTTTAGTGACTTAATGACTTAGTTAATATTTACAATTTCTTAGCTCAAGCCTTCGTTTTGTTACGTGAGGACGTGTCCCAGAAATGCTCTTCAAAATACAAGAATAGGCGCGACCCACGGCCCGCGGGACAGGAACATTCTATTGATTTAGTTGCGTAAATATCTCAGCTACATTTTGAGGTAAGTTGCATGCTTTTCGGACAATTATTAATTAAATTATAAGTAATTATTTGTAACATCCCTTTGCCAGTTAATTCTATCGGCGTTTACAGATACTAAGTTCCACGATTCTAATAATTTAATTGCTAAAACTCTTAATTAAATTTCTCAAATCATGTAAAAATCATCTCCATAGTATAATTTTCAATCAAGATTAGTTTATAAAAATTTTCTCATAAAAATTCTCGCATTAATTAAAGTTTTATTATTATTTCTTCCAAATTAATCTAGAACCACGTGTTCGAATTCGAGCTAAATAACGCTAAGTTCAGCCTAATGGGGATAAGTATTAAGATATATATCCACAAGATAGCGTCTCGTTCACCCCTGCCGGCAGCAATTCAGACCCCGTAGCGACCACGTGGAATTTCTGAACTTTGAAAAAAATCTCAAGATTAAAAAACTTCAAGACAATACACTGGCCTCAAATGTACCCCGTAAATATATATTGTAATTATATTTATATATTGTAATTATACGCATTTATATAAAAAACTTTAACTATTTTCTCCATTTTTAATGTTTTAATTTCTAAACTTAGAATATTTTTCGACTTTTTTTTTTAATTTTTTCGCAAATATATTTTTTTTTAATTTTTTGATAAAAACTGAGAAATTGACTAATTATTACATAAAATTAACGATTTTAATTAATTTTCTTTAAAATTAAAAATTTTTTTTAGTACGGCATTTTTGTTTTTAACGGTGGTCGGCATGATTACGCCGCACTCACCGTACTATCCATCCAGCCGTAAAACACTAATTTCTAATTATCTCATTAATTAATTGATATTTATTCTTTTCCGCTGGGTTCCTATACCTACGACTTCTAAATTGGGGGGAGGAGGGGTTATTGTTTATTTTGAGTACAATTGAGAAATGTGAAATTTAAATCTTTGTTTTCACACATATACAGGGAAATTGCAGGTTTTTTACCTTCAAGAAACCTTAGTTCCAAATACCTGTAAAATACCTGAATATTGTTTTTTCAGGGAAAATGCGGGTTTTTTACCTTCAAGAAACCTTAGTTCCAAATACCTGCAAAATACCTGAATATTTTACTTTCAGGGAAAGGGCAGGTTTTTTTACCTTCAAAAAACCTTAGTTCCAAATACCGGTAATTTACCTGAACTTTTTTTTAAAGGTTTTTTGCTGATTTTTTTACCTGGGAAGATATAAATGATCTCTAAGGGCATTTGATAAAAAATACGGAATTAAAAAGGGGTGAAAATGTGCGAAAATGTGCGAAAAGCGTTCTAAAAATGTTCTAAATTGGGATTTTTAAGCAATTTCAGCAAACAACAAACGATCTTAAAAGTAATGATATCAAAATGATGGTGATAGTCCTTGCTCAGATATAGGCTATATCTTATGTCGATTCCACTAATCCAAAGGGGGTAAAATAGAAAATTAGTCGTTGGGGGCCACCGTAATACTTACCCATCATGGATATGTATATGAAAATTAAACATGTGAAAACTATTTATACAATGCATTGCAATTCATAAACAAAATTTAAATATTGTTAATATACATGGTAATATTAAAGAACTGATGATTACCGATTTCGACAAATTATATAAAACGCCAAACTACTCAAGTAGTACCGAACTGCGTAAAAGAAACATCCTTATAACTCCAAAAATAATAACTCTATTAACTAAAAATTAACTGCGTCTTATGTCCAATTAAAATATACCTCTGAATTGAAATTTGAATCAAATACAGGGCCATGAAAAATCGAAGAATATGGAAAACAGGATTAAAAATATCTCAGCAACTAATAATCCGATCGGCTTCGTTCTATATGCAAAATGTGTGATATTTTATTGCCTTTTATGTCCATTCCTTAGAACAAAAAAATTCGAAAATTTTTATGTACCTTTCATCAGAACGAAATTTTCGAGAATCCGAAAAAAATAGTTCCGGATAATCGAGGTTGCTGATATTAAATAGGTTTCGTCCCATTCTTACATACTAACTACATACAAAATTTCAAGTCTCTATCTCAATTCGTTCGGGAGATAGAGCGTTTACAGACAGACAGACAGATGGATGGCAAAATTTTGTTTCTAAAAATATGTTTTTCGGAATCTCCACTATCTAAAACGTGTAAATCCGTCAAAAAATTTTTTTCGATTTTCAAAACGATTGCAAGACCTACCCTATACTAGGTTTGATGGGTAAGTAAAAGCGTTCTAAAAATTCGATGTCTGTATGTTAAGGGCCTACAAACATAAAATTTGGCATGTTCATTAATTATAAGATATAAATGATCACTAAGAACATTTGTTAACAAATACAAAATTTAAAAGGGGTAAAAATGCGCGAAAAGCGTTCTAAAAACTTTCTAAATAGCAATATTTAAGCAATCTTGGGTAGTTAGCGAACCGATTTAAAGAAAAAAAAAGATGCCAAAATGATGGCGACAGTCCTTGCTCTAACAAAATTATTGGATAAATTACCAGATTACAATGGGAATCTATGGGAATTTGGCAAAATACCAGAAATAGAGCCATGTTAGTATGACTTTTGGTGCGTAATTTTTGTCGTCAATATAGCGATATTTCGCCAAGTTGGCTACAAACATTTTTGGTCGACGAAATAATCAAGTAGTACCCAATCACGTAAAAGAAACATCCTTATTAGTGGAATTTAAAGGAACATAAGCAGTCCTAATGTTAAATTTTTTAATTTGACTGAAAAAAACAGTGAATAAATGCAGGAAAAAGCTGAAATTAATATTAAATAAAACTAATTTAACCTACTTATTTCAAAAAGGAAACAAATACCTACTTATTTGACAAAAAATAATGATATCCTATCAAAAACATGAATGTGAAAAAATGCCAAGTTCGTTAAAGGTTTCTCTCATAAAAGAAGTGATTTGACAAAAAACTACAACTCATATTCAAAATATTAGAATAATTACCTTTTTTTAGAAATTGAAAATATCGTTTGGTAATTTAATGTCTTTTAATGAAAATATGCAAACGATATTTTTATTAAGAACTTATTGTTGATTAAACTTACTTGTTATCTTAAATTTAATATCATTTTTGAAAAGATTAATTGCAAAAAAAATTATTTTGAAAAGTCAAAATATTAGAATATTTATTCAAGTGGTTCAAAATAATAGAATATTTCACATTAATTCTCCTTTAATTATTACCAATTCTTAACTGGTGGCATCATTGATTAAATTCAGACTATTTTATTTAAAATCAATATTCTTTTTTGCAGTTTGTTTCTTTTTCGTCTTAAAATAGGCCGTGTGAGTGATATTCCTGAATCTACTAAACTTCGTATGGTTGATTTGTATCGGCACGGTAAAAATCAATGTTTTATAGCGAATTATTTACATTGTTCGCAATCGAACGTTAGTAATATACTAACACAATATTGAAAAATTGGAAAATTTCAAAATAATCGCCGAAATGGTGGCCGAAAACCAAAAACATCCGCTAGAGATGACATGAAACTGAAGCGTATAGTTAAGAAAAACCGTTTTAAAAGTGTGCGATTCTTGCACCGAAAATGGAAAGAAGAAGGAGTTGAAGTTTCTACATCGACAACATTAAGACGTCTCCATAAATTTAAATTTGAATCTCGTGTACCGAAAACAAAACCTCTCATGACTGCAAGACAAAAGCGTATAAGATTGAATTGGTGTAAATCAAGACGTTTATGGAGCAATGGAGATTAGAAAAATATATTATTTAGTGATGAAAGTATAAGTATGTTTTGTGTTTCATATGGTAATCAAGGTATTCGAGTTTGGAGAATGAAGCAAGAAGCATTTGATAAAGAATGCCTTAAACGTTCCGTAAAATTTGCTGCTAGTGTCATGGTTTGGGGTTTTATGAGTGCAGAAGGACCTGGAAAGTTATGCATCGTCTACGAAAAGGTTAACTCTCTGATATATCAAGAAATTTTAGAATATTACATGATTCCATCATCAGAAGATTTATTTGAAGATGATTTCATCTTTCAACAAGATTTAGTGTCCCCGCATGCCTCGGTGTCAACTAAGAATTGGTTCCGCCAACGCAACATTAAGGTACTTCCTTGGCCACCAAATTCACCAGATCTTAATCCCATCGAAAACTTATGGCGTATAATGAAGAAAAAACTTCAAGAAAATCCTCCTTCAAGTAAAACTGAGTTAGTGGCACTTATAAAGTCTATTTGAGCTAATATTGATAGAAATGTTTGTAAACACCTTGTATATAGTATGCAAGATCGATTGTACGCTGTTATGAAAGCTAAAGGGGATGCTACAAAATATTAACTACCATTTACTTCATATTCATAAGCTAATATTGTTGCGTAAAATAAAATATTCTAATATTTTGAACCAATCTAAATTTTATTCTAATATTCTGGTGTGTTTAAGGTAGCTCTATACCTAATTTATTGTGCTGTATTTTATATTTTATAAATGTTAAAATCTTATCTAAACATTCCAGATTTAATTTATAAGAAATTTAATTGCATTTAGTTAGTATAAAAAATAAATAAATGACAAATATTTTTTTCTTATTACTTTTTCTCAATTATTCTAATATTTTGAATATGAGCTGTAGTCGTTGGATGCCACCGTAATACTTACCCATCATGGATATGCATAGTACAATATATGAAAACATAACATATGTAAACAATTTATAAAACGCATTACAATTCCAAAATAAAATATAAACGTATATTTAAGTTTTTTTAACACATAATCATGCTCTATAAATGAATTTCTGATGAACCAATTTCGATAAATTATATGAAACGCCAAACTATTCAAGTAGCACTGAATTGCGTAAAAGAAACATCCTTATAACTTTAAAAATAATAATCATATTCACTAACGGTTTCTTGCATCGAATTAAGTATCTCATTTCCAATTAAAAGATATCTTTGAATTGAAATTTGAATGAAATACAGGGTCATGAAAAATCAAAGAATATGGAAAATAGGATTAGAAATATCTCAACAACTAATAATGCGATTGACTTCGTTTTTTATGCAAAATTTGTGTTATTTTATTGTCTTTTACTTCCACTCTTTAAAATAAAAGAATTCGAAAAATTTTATATACCTTTCATCAGAACGAATTTTTCGAGAGTCCGAAAAAAATAGTTCCGGATAATCGAGGTTACTGATATTAAATAGGCTTCGTCCCATTCTTACATACTAAGCACATACAAAATTTCGAATCTCTATCTCAATTTGTTCGGGAGATAAAGCGGTTACAGACAGACAGACAAACAGACAGACACACAGACGGACGGACGGCAATTTTTTTTTTCTAAAAATATGTTTTTCGGAATCTCCAGTGTCCGAAACGTGTAAATCCGTCAAAAAAATTTTTTCGATTTTCAAAACGATTGCAAGACTTACCCTATACTACGTATGATGGGTAAGTAATAATGATATCCTGTCAAAAACATGAATGTGAAAGAATGCCAAGTTCGTTAAAGGTTTCGCTAATAAAAGAAATGAGATGTAACTGCAAACCAAGTTCTTTCGGAGCTCCTTAAATCATAACTCCTGTCATGCATAATATTATTCAATTGCTTAAAATGATTTGTTAAGTTACTTGTTATTCAATAGAGCGACTTGGCAAGTTTTCAGTTACCAACTTTAATCTTTAAGTCGGAGTACAATTTAATCTAGAATCTGATGAACAAAGATCTAGTCAATCGAGTGTTCGAATAAGTATATTGAAGTTAAGGTACTGATAAATTAAGGAAGGGATCAACTTTAATTTCTGATCAACTAAATAGAAAAAATTGAATAAGAGAAAACTTGCTAAGTCGCTCTATTGAATAACAAGTAACATAACAAATCATTTTAAGCAATTGAATAATATTATGCATGACAGGAGTTATGATTTAAGATGCTCCGAAAGAACTTGGTTTGCAGTTACATCTCACTTCTTTTATTAGCGAAACCTTTAACGAACTTGGCATTCTTTCACATTCATGTTTTTGACAGGATATCATTATTTTTTGTCAAATCACTTCTTTTATGAGCGAAACCTTTAACGAACTTGGCATTTTTTCACATTCATGTTTTCGATAGGATTCTTTTTTTTTCATTTTGTAATAAATAAATAACGTGTTATTGTAGCATGCTATATGTATCTGGTAATCAAAACGATGTTTTCGCCTAATTGGCATAAAAAATCTCGCCAAACCCAGTGCTTATATCTCTAGTATATTATCTCAAGTATTTTATTTATGTATACTATAATTGTTTTTACATACCACTTACTTCTTCTTGTATATAAAAATAGGTAAGTGGCTCCTTTAGGCAGTATAAATTGTATAAATCTTTAAAAAATAGCCCCCGTTGCCCCTTTTTGCATCGAATTAAAAAAAATCAATGTCTAATTCCAGTATTGCTCCCAGGTATGCATACATATTCCAAATTTCAAAGTTGTATGCCAACAGCAAATGGATGAAAAATGGGAAAAGATGTCACATATGCACCAGGGTACATAATTGGCGTCAAAATGGCATTATTTTGCCTGAGATCGTAACCCGGCTTTATTTATTTATTATTTGTTTATTTACTCATAAAATGTTTATTTATTTTCATTTCCTTTTTTTAATTATATAAAATATTTCTTTTTATAGTTATTAATTATTATTATTATTTTATTTACTGTAAGTTCTTTTTGAAAATAGAAAATAATTTAAAAATGTGTATGTAAGCGTTATTTGAAAACGGAGTTTTCGCCAAATGGGCTTTGAAAAAAATTGCGCCAAATCTGATGCGCTTGTGGTATCCGTGCCGAAAAATTAGTGACCAGAATTAACTTCCACACATAAACAAAATATAAGTTGTTGTTGTTGTTGTTGTTGTATTGACCAAAATATTGGCCCGGTGAGCAGCTTTACAAAAAATATAAGTTAAAAGAAAACATGCAATAAAAATAAATATAAAGGGAAAATGATGTCATAAAAGAAACTTTTTATTTAAAAACGTAATTGTTTCTAATTTTCACACGCGAAATATATAAAACCCTTAGAGATCATTTATATCTTATAAATAATTAACATGCCAAATCTTATTGTTCTAGGTTAGTGATGCACAACCTTTTTGCCAGAAAATCGTTTGCCACCGGAATATTTGAAAAGCGACGTTTGTTTTACTTAATAGCAAAGTTTTTGACATTATTATAAGGAAAATTTTTCTGAATAAAAATAGTGGTATCATTGTGGCCCGCGGACCACAGGTTGTGCATCCCTATTCTAAGTCCTTTAGTAACACAAAAGTTGCATTTTTAGAATGTTTTTTGCTTCTGAACTCTCTTTTGGTTAATGGTATACGCATAAAATATAGCCTATGTTTGAACCGGGGCAAATACCATCATTTTGGTATCATTAATTTTGAAATCGGTTCGGTGGTTTCAGAGATTAGCCCCGATACTCGCCAAAAGTGTCGCCAACTTGGCACTATTTCTGATATTTCTCGAAATTCCCATAAACTCTAAAATGCCCAAATTTATGTTTCCAGTCCAGTCCCTTAATATACAGACATCGCATTTTTAGAATGTTTTTTGCTCTTTTATCTCCTTTGGGTTAGTGTAATAGACATAAGATATATCCTATGTTGGAGCAAAAACTGTCATCATCATTTTGATATCATTACTTTTAAGATCGGTTTGTTGTTTGCTGAGATTGCTTTAAAATTGTTCTTTCGAACTTTTTAGAACGCTCTGCGCGGATTTTCACCCATTTAAATTTGATATTTTTTAGCAAATGTCATTAGTGATCATTTATATCTTATAAATAATTAACATGCCAAATTTTGTGCTTCTAGGCCCTTCAGTAAAACAAAAATCCCATTTTTAGAATGTTTTTCGCTTCTGAACCCTCTTTTGGTTAGTGGCAAAGATATAAGATATAGTCTATGTTTGAACCGGGGCGAATACCATCATTTTGGTACCATTACTTTTGAAATCGGTTCGGTAGTTTCAGAGATTAGCCCTGATACTCGCCAAAAGTGACGCCAACTTGGCACTATTTCTGGAATTTTGTGAAATTCTCATAAACTTCCATTGTAATCCAATAATTTATCCTCTAACCAACTCTTAATGTTTAATTAATGGTGATTTCTGATTTTTTCCTATTTATAGATCCAATAACCTACCTCCACACCAAATTTCAACTTCCTAAGTCACCTGGAAATAGTCAAACATTTCTATGAGTGAGTAAGTGAGTCAGTGATTCAGTGGTAAAAGCAGTGGTTTTCAGACGTCAAATTCTCGTGAACGATAAAAGATTTTTTAACAAAATTTTAGGATTCGGAAATAAGAAGATGGTCTTACACGACACAAAAAATTGCAAGTGTGTAGGTCAAATAGAATTTAAGTTATTGAGGGGTCAAAAGTGGCTCGAAATGGTTCGGGTAATATAAACCACAGCCGGTGTGTCTCCTTTTACTTTGTGAACTTGGCTGACACACTGCCGTGTCTCTAGATAAATAGGTAAAAATGTAAAAAGTAAATAAGTAAAAATGTAGTGTATGAATTACAAATAAATAAAAAATAATACTAATATCCGAATTTTCTTTTATAAGTTTACACTTTTTTAATAACTCCACCCACAAAGAAGAGAGTATGAGCATGTGTGTAAAAATTTATAACTTGAATTTTTTTTTTTAAATACCCGTACAAATCCTGGGAGGGCTGCTATGATCTATATTCATAAAACAAAGTCGTGTTAGTTACACCATCTATAACGTAAGAACGGATGGATCGATTTTTATGAAACTTTGTATGGAGTTATCTGGCACCTTAGATTAACATACAGGCTACTTTTTACCCGACTACTTTAAAAGGAGAGTAATGGTTTTAGTAGTTGAATTTAATGGGATGAAGTGGTAGTAACAATTTGCGGTGTCAGTATTGACACGGGACTATCCGAAGCAAAGCGAAGGCGGGCTGCTATTCACTACATAGTATAAATCACTACATAGTATAAAACAAAGCCGCTTTTTCTGTCCCTATATCCCTATGTACGCTTAAATCTTTAAAACTACCCAACGGATTTTGCTGCGGTTTTTTTTAATAGATAGAGTGATTCAAGAGGAATGTTTATATGTATAATAACATCCATTAAAGAGTGGAGAAATACTGTTATTTTTGAGTTTTTTAATGTGATGTCGTAAATAATTTCATTTTTTCCGCTTATACATTGCAAACGCAGGCTGAACCCTACAAGATTTATCACTACATAGTATAAAACAAAGTCGCTTTTTCTGTCCCTATATCCCTATGTACGCTTAAATCTTTAAAACTACCCAACGGATTTTGATGCGGTTTTTTTTAATAGATAGAGTGATTCAAGAGGAATGTTTATGTGTATAATAACATCCATTAAATAGTGGAGAAATACTGTTATTTTTGAGGTTTTTAATGTGATGTCGTAAATAATTTCATTTTTTCCGCTTATACATTGCAAACGCAGGCTGAACCCTACAAGATTTATTGTGTATAAAGACATCCTGTTATTGTTGTAAAAATAAAATAGGTAAAAATGTAAAAAGTAAATAAGTAAAAATGTAGTGTATGAATTACAAATAAATAAAAAATAATACTAATATCCGAATTTTCTTTTATAAGTTTACACTTTTTTAATAACTCCACCCACAAAGAAGAGAGTATGAGCATGTGTGTAAAAATTTATAACTTGAATTTTTTTTTTAAATACCCGTACAAAGCGTGGAAGGGCTGCTATGATCTATATTCATAAAACAAAGTCGTGTTAGTTACACCATCTATAACGTAAGAACGGATGGATCGATTTTTATGAAGCTTTGTATGGAGTTATCTGGCACCTTAGATTAACATACAGGCTACTTTTTACCCGACTATTTTAAAAGGAGAGTAATGGTTTTAGTAGTTGAATTTAATGGGATGAAGTGGTAGTAACAATTTGCGGTGTCAGTATTGACACGGGACTATCCGAAGCAAAGCGAGGGCATGCCGCTAGTATATTATAAAGCAGAAATTCTGAAACTTCCAAACGAGTGTTTTCAAAAACTACCCAATGGATTTTTTTGCAGATTATATCATTCGATAGGACATATTTTTGCAGAGGTTTATGATACAAATATACAGGGATAACTCTGATTTTTCGTACTAAATTTCGTATTTTTCGGTTATTTTTGACGGAAGGGTTGCAACAACTAATTTTTTGGCGATAATTATATTTCAAAAAAGAAATGAAATGCTTTCTCTAATGGAAAATAATATATACATTTCGATAAAAAACCTGTTAATTTATTGATTTAAAATAAATAATGATAAAAAGAAAAAATCCGTTTAATGCAAAATAATATTATGAAAGGAAAATATTTATCTTTAACGAAAAAAAAAAAAAAAAAAAAAAAAAAAAGAATATTTATAATATTTAAAAAGTAACTCAATGTGAAGGAAAGTTTTGAAGTGACACAATATTTGCCTATTTATTTTTTCGAGCCAGATTAAAAGAAAACATCTCAAAAATTTCATTAGGTAAAACATAAGTACTTTTTTTCTTTCTTTTTTTAAAAATATTTTTTAATCTATTTTTCCCGTTATGTGCTTTACAGAAGAAACTCGCAGAATTAATATTTTTAAAAGGCTCCAATTGTTATTTGTATGTTGTTTGTTCATTTGGGTGTTTCAATCTACTTTTGTCGCCAATCAATGCGATTCTAAACCAAAAAAAAAGCGTTGTTCGCAAGAACTATTTTCTCTCTCCCTCTCTCTATCTTTTAATGAGTGAGAGCATTTTTAGAAAAAAATTTTACATTTAACATAAATCCATATATAGCAGTTAATACCACAAAAATGAATTATATTTAAATTTTAGAGTAAATGTCTTTCCACATACATAGATATTGTAAAATAATTTAACTGCAACTTTTAAAAAAAAATTTTTTTTGGCACAGATAATTCATACGCACTACATTGGTGCGATTTGTCTCTTACGCCAATACCATATATACATCTCGATAATTAACTGACGCCAAAGTGTTATTATTTTGCTTGATATGGCAACCCGGATGTTATTGTCTATTTATTAATAAATTGTCTACTTACAATTTTTTTCTTTTTTTCCAGTTATATAAACTATTTTAATATAGGCATATTTGTCATACATGCGCCACATTTGCGCGATTGCAATAAAATGGCGATTTTATGCCTCACTTGGTAACCTGGCTGTTGTTTATTTATTAATAAATTTTATTTTATTGTATTTTATTTTTTAAAGGATATAAATAGTTTTGTTTTATAATTATTAACTAAACTTTTTAAAATTTATTGTTATTTTCTATTTAAAATAACAGAAAATAATTGTAAATTATATATGTAACTGGTATTTGAAAACAAAATTTTCTCCGAATCGGCATCAGAAGAAAAAAAACGCGCCAATGTGGTGGTATATGTCATGTATACATTTTTTTCACTACACTACAGTATTTAAACATGCTGTATAAATAACGATTATTGTTTTTTCCAAACATTTTTGGCACAGATATTATATATACACATTGAGGTATCTGACTAGAGCCAAAACGGTGTTATTTTGCCTAATATGGTAACTCAGCAATAGTTGTTTCTGTATTAATAAATTGTTTATTTACTTTCAATTTCTTTTTAGAAATTCTATAAATTGTTTTGTGTTATATTAACTTTTTTTAAATTTATTAATATTTTCGTTTTAAAATAACGAAAATAATTTTTTAAAATGCACATTTCTTCGCTATTCTAAAACGAGGATTTTGCCGCATTGGTATTGGAAGGAAATCGTGCAAATCCGGGTTTGTGATGGAGTTTTTTGAGAAATATGGTATTTTCAAATGTAAATTGAGTGCAGTGCTACTTGAGTAACACGTCGGCCAGTTTCGCCAAACTATTCAAATTTACATAAATTCATTTTAAATAACGAAAGAACAATAAACATAAATAAAAAATACAAATTAAAAGTCGAATTAAAAAGCACTTATGACGTAAAAAAAATACATGCATCACGTTTAATATCAATTGCTATCTTACTTACGATCATCGATTATTGACATTTACAGCTCATATTCAAAATATTAGAATAATTACCTTTTTTTAGAAATTGAAAATATCGTTTGGTAATTTAATGTCTTTTAATGAGAATATGCAAACGATATTTTTATTAAGAACTTATTGTTGATTAAACTTACTTGTTATCTTAAATTTAATATCATTTTTGAAAAGATTAATTGCAAAAAAAATTATTTTGAAAAGTCAAAATATTAGAATATTTATTCAAATGGTTCAAAATATTAGAATATTTCACATTAATTCTCCTTTAATTATTACCAATTCTTAACTGGTGGCATCATTGATTAAATTCAGACTATTTTATTTAAAATCAGTATTCTTTTTTGCAGTTTGTTTCTTTTTCGTCTTAAAATGGGCCGTGTGAGTGATGTTCCTGAATCTACTAAACTTCGTATGGTTGATTTGTATCGGCACGGTAAAAATCAATGTTTTATAGCGAATTATTTACATTGTTCGCAATCGAGCGTTAGTAAAATATTAACACAATATTCAAAAATTGGAAAATTTCAAAATAATCGCCGAAATGGTGGCCGAAAACCAAAAACATCTGCTAGAGATGACAGGAAACTGAAGCGTATAGTTAAGAAAAACCGTTTTAAAAGTGTGCGATTCTTGCACCGAAAATGGAAAGAAGAAGGAGTTGAAGTTTCTACACCGACAACATTAAGACGTCTCCATAAATTTAAATTTGAATCTCGTGTACCGAAAACAAAACCTCTCATGACTGCAAGACAAAAGCGTATAAGATTGAATTGGCGTAAATCAAGACTTTTATGGAGCAATGAAGATTGGAAAAATATATTATTTAGTGATGAAAGTATGTTTTGTGTTTCACATGGTAATCAAGGTATTCGAGTTTGGAGAATGAAGCAAGAAGCATTTGATAAAGAATGCCTTAAACGTTCCGTAAAATTTGCTCCTAGTGTCATGGTTTGGGGTTGTATGAGTGCAGAAGGACCTGGAAAGTTATGCATCGTCTACGAAAATGTTAACTCTCTGATATATCGAGAAATTTTAGAATATTACATGAATCCATCATCAGAAGATTTATTTGAAGATGATTTCATCTTTCAACAAGATTTAGCGTCCCCGCATACCTCGGTGTCAACTAAGAATTGGTTCCGCCAACGCAACATTAAGGTACTTCCTTGGCCACCAAATTCACCAGATCTTAATCCCATCGAAAACTTATGGTGTATAATGAAGAAAAAACTTCAAGAAAATCCTCCTTCAAGTAAAACTGAGTTAGTGGCACGTATAAAGTCTATTTGGGCTAATATTGATAGAAATGTTTGTAAACACCTTGTATATAGTATGCAAGATCGATTGTACGCTGTTATGAAAGCTAAAGGGGATGCTACAAAATATTAACTACCATTTACTTCATATTCATAAGGTAATATTGTTGCGTAAAATAAAATATTCTAATATTTTGAACCAATCTAAATTTTATTCTAACATTCTGGTGTGTTTAAGGAAGCTGTATACCTAATTTATTGTGCTGTATTTTATATTTTATAAATGTTAAAATCTTATCTAAACATTCCTGATTTAATTTATAAGAAATTTAATTGCATTTACTTAGTATAAAAAATAAATAAATGACAAATAATTTTTTCTTATTACTTTTTCTCAATTATTCTAATATTTTGAATATGAGCTGTATTCCTATAATCTGCTATTAATTTTTTTCTCGACAGAATAATCAAGTAGTACCGTACATTGTACGAACTCTAGTTATTAGAAAAATAGAGCTAAATAACTAAATTTAGATGCATATGCACACATCCATGTTGTAAGAAAGAGGCACAAACAGTGTCTCACAAAAGTGATGGGACACTTGTGCTTTATAAAAAGAAACTGCAATAAAATAAATAAACAAACATGTGCAAAAATTTTTTGGGTGTGTTTCATATTTAAAGTTAGTAACAATTATTACATAACATACATTTTGTCAAAATATTAAAATATTAATTTAGTAAAAATACAATTGTTCAGAACGGAGCAAAAAATGGCTCACATAAGTGATGGGACACTTACTTTTTCATCAAATATTTATCCAAAAATTTTACTTTTTAAAAGGTTTTAATATTTTGTTGGATTTCCTTTTATTTTTAAAACATGATTCAATCTTTTTGGAATGAATTCGACTAATTTTTTTTTTTTTTTTTTTTTTTTGTGATTTCTGGAGTGATTTTACCCCATTCTTCTAGAAGCACCGATTTTAGTTGTTGTTTAGAAGAAATGGTGTGTTTGCGAATTCTTGATTCCAATTCTTGCCAAATATTCTCTATGGGATTTAAGTCTGGAGATTGTGGTGGTGTTTTTAGGTAGATTTCGTATGAAATACTACCTATTGCATTGTCTCCCATGTTGGAATTTCTGAAAAATTTTTGCGGATCTACACGAATCATGACTCCTAGACCCCAAAACTACCATCAGTAAAAAAGTTTATATATCTATCTATCTATCTATCTATCTATCTATCTATCTATCTATCTATCTATCTATCGGTGTATATCACTTTCTTCTAGACACGATAACTTCCATAATTATGCTCAGATCTTCATCAAACTTTTACATAAAATCAAGGGGTATAAAATCTCGGTTAAGTTCGTTAATGGGCAAAATCGGACCAAGGGGGTGGAAGTTAGGAGGGTTTTTGTGAAAACAGAAAAAACGCGATAACTTTTTAATTAAAATAGATATCGAATCGGTTTAAAGTTTATATTACTTCTAAACAATGAGGAAAAAGTTTATGCGTGACAGATTTTTGATAAAGTTAAAAATGGGCTCAAGGGGCGAAAAAAACATGGTTTTTGGGAGAAAAAAATTCATAACTTTGTCAATTCTGAAGATATCAAATCCAACTAAATTTTATATAAATGTACTCAATATTATCTAAAACTTTTGTATTTACAAGTTTTTGATAGGACCAATTTTTACCGATGAAAAAAATTAAAAACGAAAAGAAAAAGGGGGGAGGAAAAAGAAAAAAACCCATAACTTACTCAATTCTTAAGCAATTAAATCTAATTAAATTTATTTTATATCTTCACAATAATATCTACAACTTTTATATTGACAAGTTTTTCATAGAACCAATTCTTATAGCAAAAATAAATTAAACAAAAATAGGAGTTGGAGAAAAAACCTCAAATCCAAACTGCTTATATTCTGACTCATTTTAGCCTCCTGAGACCTAACATCCATTAAAATGGATGTTTTACTTTTCCTTCCTCTTGCGAAAATTTATATTTTTGAAATCAAGAACTGGTATGGTATCATAACGGATGAATCAAAAATCACTTTTTAACTTTAAGAATCTGGGAACAGCAATTTATTTGTCTATAAAATGGCGGAGAACATGAGCCACGTTGGAAATCGACGCTCTCGCGGTAAGTTTCACTTTTCATATTATTCTTATTATCTTTTAGTATTATTTTAATGTTTTTCTGATACTTTGATCTTTTGTTTTAAAATAAAATAAATTAATAATGTTAAATATGTTCATATTTTTTTAATTAGCTTGTTTTTAAAACATCCATTAAAATGGATGTCAGTTCTAAATTCATCTATTGCATAATCAGGCTTAGTACTTTTATTTCCAATGTAAACAAATCTTCCCTTTAAAAAATAAATATCTTCTTAGTTTTAGAGAGTATTTTTTACAAATTAGAATTTTTTATGTCTTTTAAGAATAAATAAACATGTCATTTATGTATGTTTTAATAATCTGTAGGATTGACAGCGCTAGAAGAGTTAGAATTAATGGCTAATGGTGATTTATCTGATATTGAAATTGATGATTGGAGTGATGATAATGAGATTAATGATCCTATTACTGATAAAGGTTTAAATCCAGTTTTGGATTTAAGTGATCCTTCAGATGAAACACATATTGAGGATAGCCCGATAGAAAAATCCGAACAGCTAATAGAGAAAAAAAAGGAAGCGGCGACTTTTACATGGAAGAGATCTTTAAAGCAATTTCTTATAAAATAATATTTTTTAACTTATGTTATGTATGTTTGTGCATAGGTGCTAACTTTTGCATTTTTTAATATTACTAATTTTTATGAATAATTTTTATTTTATTTAATCTGAATATTTCTTCTATTTATTGGCATTAAGGAAGGCAAATATTTTTCTTTAAAATTATTGGTATTCAAAATCCAGAAATGTTGTCAGCTATGTGTGTGTCTTGAAAATATAAAATTGCAAAAAGTAATTATAGCAATAAAATTATTACTTTTGTTTTAATATATTTACTTACTATTGAATACGCAGTGCATATATATTGTACTGTTATTTTTCTATCAGATTTTCATGATAATAATTGATCTTGAACCTTTTCTAATATGAAAGTGACACATCTGGTGTAACATAAATACTATTTCAGCTATTTAAATGCTACAATTTTACAATTAACTAAATAGTGTATGATTATCTAGAAATTCTGAAACTATTTTATGTTATTTTCAGATTTGCATCGAGTATCCCAGATGCTCCTGATATTATTCAAGAACTTAATTCAGATGTACAGGATCGCCATAACTACATTCCACATGATTACTTTTTAAATTACATAGATGATAATATGTACAAATTAATTGCTGACTGCACAAATAGAACATGTGTTATGAAAAATAGAAATTCCCTCAACATAACTGCCTCTGAAGTTAAAACTTTTGTTGGTATCACTTTGCTCATGAGTACATTGGGGCCATTGGGGTTTCCTTAAGTCAAGATGTTCTGGAAGTGTAGTACTCGGGTACAACTAATTTTTGATGCAATGAGGAGGGACAGGTACTTTTTATCCAATCAAACTTGAAGGTTGTTTTTGATAATAATATTTTACAAGCAGAGAAAGAAAAAAAGCTGTGGAAAGCTGTGCAATACAAAAGAGGTTATGAAATTAATGGATATCCAAAGAAAGACTTTTTAAAGTTTATGGAGTTTCGAATATGTATTTCAGAGAAATTAATAGCAGATGGTACAAAAAATACGCCCATAGCTTCATGTGATGATCTGGATAGTGATCGTGAAGTTCAACCTAAAGCAAAAAAAAAAATTCGATTAGCCTGGCCATTAATTCCTTTTCGGCAGAAAGAAGCAAAATATATGCCAGAACTTGCCAACATCAAAAACTCTGTGCATTGTAGAAATACAGGCTGTAACAAAAAAAACTAAATTTCGTTGCACAAATTGCCAAATGTTTTTATGCATAACGGCTTTACGAAATTGTTTTAAAACATTTCATGGAGCTTAATTTAATTTTTTAGCACTAACTGTTAATAATTTACATTTACAATTTATTTTTATTAACAATAATTATTTTTGAGTAATAAATTTATGTTATCTTGATAAAAAATAAAATTTTGCCTTACATCTTTTCTGCATAAATTTTTTATAGTTTTATAGTGCTTATGACCTCAACATCCATTCAAATGGATGTGCCCCCCCAGCAAAATTTAAAAATTAAAATTTATCGATTTTGTAAAAAATATTAGTTTTTAGGCCTAATTGGTCAGAAAAACTAATCTTTGAAAGAATATATGTATTTTATTTTGCTCAGGTCTCAGGAGGTTAGAATTCATTTTTGATTTTAAAAGCATCCAAATGACAGATCCTCTTATTTAGCAACTATATAATGCGACTTATTGGCCAATTTTTTGATAAAGGCAGAATATATTTTTAAAAAGGCTGCCAAAAAAGGTATTTTGAACAGATTTCCCGAAGTTTTCATCATTAAAAAATTCATTAAGTATAACAAATTGCGTTTTTCATGAGTCATTTTTAAATTCATTTTTGTTCTCAAACCCATCCAATTTACAGGACCTATTATTTAGGAACTATATAACTTGACGTATTGGCCAGTTTTTTGATAAAGGCAGAATATATTTTTTTAAAAGGCTGCCAAAAAGGGTATTTTGAACAGAATTTCACGAAGTTGTGATTAAAATTTGAGGAAATTTAAGAAATTGCGTTTTTACCGAGTCATTTTTAAATCTTTTTTTGTTCTCAAACGCATCCAATTTACAGGTTGTCTTATTTAGGAACTATATAATGTGACGGAGTGGCCAGTTTTTTGATAAAGGCAGAATATATTTCAAAAAAGGCTGCCAAAATGGGCACTTCGCACAAAATTTCCCAAAGCGAGATGATTAATGAACTGTGGGTATTCAAATAACAAATTGGTTATTTTATGACTCATTTTTAAATCCAATTTTGCTCTGACACGCATTCAATTGACAGTTTTTTGTTACTTAGGAACTATATAATGTGCTTATTCGTCGATTTTTTGATAAAGGGTGAATATATATATTTTAAAAGCTGTCAAAGTAAGCACTTCGCAAAAAAATTTCCTAAAGCGATCATGATAAAAGAATTGAGGTTGTATTCAAATAACAAATTGTTTATTTTATGACTCATTTTTAAATTCAATTTTGCTCTTAAACGCATTCAATTGACAGTTATTTGTTATTTAGGAACTGTGTAATGTGCCGTATTGGTCAGATTTTTGATAAAGGCTAAATATATATTTTAAAAAATCTGTCAAAGTGGGCACTTCGCACAAAATTTCTCAAAGCGATCTTGATTAAAGAATTGTGGATGTATTAAAATAATAAATTGGTTATTTTATGACTCATTTTTAAATTCAATTTTGCTGTCAAACGAATTTAATTAACAGTTTTTTGTTATTTAGGAACTATATAATGAGCATATTGGTCAATTTTTTTAAATAAAGTAAGAATATAATTCAAAATATATTGGCAAAATGAGCATTTAAATAGAAATAGGCATTTTTTTTTTTTTTTTTTTTTTTTTTTTTTTTTTTTTGAGATGAAAACTTTTCGAAATCTACCTCCGCCTATAGGCCATGCCGAAAGGGATTTTATTATTTCAGGACAGTTATATAGCAGCCAGAGTCTAACGTTCAGAGCAGTGTGCTTGGGGTCATTGTCCTGGTAGAATTTAAAATCGTGCTGAAGATTTCAATTTTTGCTTTAAAATATCAATGGCCGAATCCATGTCGATTCAGGCAGGGGGGTTACCTTCATAGTCTCAGAAGTTCTTTGATTGAACGTATGTTAAAATTCAGGAAAAAATAAAATTCCCGCAATTTTTGGTTTTTCCCAAAAAAATTTCTGGACCGAGATACAGGGTGCCAAAGATGGCATCCCGAGCACCTTTTCCCGTTTGGGATTTTCGAAAAAAAGTTTAAAGTGCTCTATCTCTGAAACGATGCAAGATATTTCGTTGCAGTTTATTTTATTTTAAAGATAATATTTTTCTGCTTAAAAAGATATACTTCATTTTGAAGTATGTATTTAATTATTTTTACAGCAGCCTTCTATAAAAAAAATTTTTTTAATCGAAAATAATTTTTTTCTCAAAAATGCCAATCTCAAAAATTTTGATTTTTTTTACTGTTAGTCAATACCATTGAGTACTACCTTCACTGTAAAGGAGAACTTCCACTTTTGAGTTTAACAAGTTTTAGAATCATTTCAAGAATTTAGAGAATTTTACAGGAACTGCATGTCAAAAGTTCCAGTAAAAGTCTCTCAATTTTTGTTTATTTGTATCAAATGTAGCCTATTACATATCCTAAACAAGTTAGAAATCACACGTCAAACATGGTAAATGAGGTGCATTCATACTATGACTAGTTTCATAAATATTTAGATCTTGGTACAATGAGTATTACATTCTTGTGAAAACTGGCATGAATGCAAAATTTATTATGTTTCTATATATTAAATTCAGTAATACAGAAGTAATATGAATCCATCTTAAAAAGAATGTAATCACCAGGGCAACCTAGAATCATTACCTATCATGGGATATGTTTGAATTAATTATGCGTGATAGGATTTAACAGGATGAATAAAACATTTATGCGTGTCTTTTTTTCAAAGTTTTAATTTGACTTTCATGACATTTGAAGGTAACATTTTTTTGCTTGAAATGATATATTAAATTTTGAAAAAATGTATTCATATTTTCTGATGCAGCCTTTTGATTTTTTTTTTTTTATTATTAAAAGAAATCAAAAATGCCAATCCTAAATTAATTTTTTTGCTGTCGATTAATACCATTGAGTACTTACTGCCTTCCTTATTTCGAAAAACTTCCACTTTTGATTTTGATAAGTTATCGAAAAACATGTAAAATTTTGCCATATATTTTACCAGTTCTTGTATGACAATCACATACTGGTCTTAGGAAATCAAAATCTTAGTCTTGTTTGACGTAGGATTTTATTTCTTAATAAGTATAAGAAACTGACAGCTTTAAAAATAGCTTACAAAAGAAAAAAAAAAAACATGCACTAAAGTTTACAAAATATATGTATAAGTTTCAAAACATATTACTTCCAGTGCACTCTGCTTAGAACTGAAATTAGAAATTCATAGACTTTATAATTTGTTTATCTGTATCTTTCTTTGATATTTAGTGATGCCTTCCTATTTAACTAATAGGGTCTGGGGCTTCCATAATCCTTAAAACATTGTGAATAGGAAGTGAACACTGGTGGTGGTGTTGCTGTCTTGCAGGTGGAAATCTATATCCAACTGCCGATCCATGTGGGAGCATAAAGTTAACGATAATTTCATAAACAACTGATATCATTTACCTTTGCAATCCACCACTCACAGTAATATACACAGGCAACAAAATTTCCTTTTTATAAATTGTGAATCTGAATATTTTGCAATTATTTCAGAGATCTTGGTTGGATAAATAAAATTTCTTCTTGTTTGCTGTTCAAAGTTTGTGCAATATAGGTACTATGATATTAATAGATGAATATACCCATCACTATGATATTAATAGATGATTGTTCATTCTATTAAATTCTATCATACATAATTAAATATCCCATGATAGGTAATGATTCTAGGTTGCCCTGGTGATTACATTCTTTTTAAGATGGATTCATATTACTTCCGTATTACTGAATTTAATATATAGAAACATAATAAATTTTGCATTCATGCCAGTTTTCACAATAATGTAATACTTGTTGTACCAAGATCTAAATATTTAGGAAACTAGTCATAGTATGAATGCACCTCATTTACCATGTTTGACGTGTGATTTCTAACTTGTTTAGGATATGTAATAGGCTACATATGATACAAATAAACAAAAATTGAGAGACTTTTACTAGAACTTTTGACATGCAGTTCCTGTAAAATTCTCTAAATTCTTGAAATGATTCTAAAACTTGTTAAACTCAAAAGTGGAAGTTCTCCTTTACAGTGAAGGTAGTACTCAATGGTATTGACTAACAGTAAAAAAATCAAAATTTTTGAGATTGGCATTTTTGAGAAAAAAATTATTTTCGATTAAAAAAAAATTTTTTTCGAAGGCTGCTGTAAAAATAATTAAATACATATTTCAAAATGAAGTATATCTTTTTAAGCAGAAAAATATTATCTTTAAAATAAAATAAACTGCAATGAAATATCTTGCATCGTTTCAGAGATAGAGCACTTTAAACTTTTTTTCGAAAATCGCAAACGGGAAAAGGTGCTCGGGATGCCATTTTGGCACCCTGTATCTCGGTCCAGAAATTTTTTTGGGGAAAACCAAAAATTACGGGAATTTTATTTTTTCCTGAATTTTAACATATGTTCAATCAAAGAACTTCTGAGACTATGAAGGTAAGATTTTTTCTTTGGCTGCCTGAATTGACATGGACTATGCCCAATATACTTGTACTGATCCATTATACTGTCAATAAAAACAAGATTACCAACTCCAGCGGACGACATACACCCCCATACCATAACTCCTCCTCCACCATGTTTTACTGTTGGTACCAAGTTCTGTTTGCGAAATTCTTCCCTGGGTTTTCTCAACACCAAGATTCTACCGTCAGAACCAAATATATTAAATTTACTCTCATCAGCAAATATAACTTTATTCCAATAATCAGAATTCTTATTTATGTTGGATTTTGCGAAAGCTAGTCTGAGTTTTCTATTCTTTTCACTTACGAAGAATTTTTATCTGGTTACTCTACCGTGATATCCAGCAGATCGAATTACCCTTCTAATAATCTCAGGATTAACAATTATTCCATATAATGCTTGTAAATCAGCAGCAACTTTTGAAGCACTATTTCTTGGATTTTTTTAATATTTCGAACGATAATTCGCTTTATTCCATTGGATAGCTTTCATGGTCGGCCAGGTCTTCTTTTATCCTGAATCATATGATTCTTTTTATATCGTTTAATGATATTGAAAACTGTTGAACGACTCAAGTTAACTGTTTCAGCAGTTTTTCTAATAGATTTTCCACGTTCAATATGCAAATTAATAACTAATTTTCGAATTTCAGGCGAAGTTTCTTTTCGTTTAGCATTCATGGCTACACAGAGCTAAAAAACACAAAAATTCCAAAACAAACTGGAGAGAAATACTGCAGACTATTTTATAAATTATTGCCAATTGCTTTTAAGTAAAAATAAACCCCAAAAAATATTTTTATTGCTTATTTCAGACGATTTTTGTTGCATATATAATGGTGTCCCATCACTTATGTGAGCTATTTTTTGCTCCGTTCTAAACATTTGTATTTTTATTAAATTAATATTTTAATATTTTGACAAAATGTATGTTATGTAATAATCTTTACTAAATTTAAGTATGAAACACACCCACAAAAAATGTGTACATGTTTTTTTAATTTATTTGATTAGTTTCCTTTTGTAAAGCACAAGTGTCCCATCACTTATGTGAGACACTGAATGTCATATATGCACCACGTTGGGGTGATACATTTCTAGCGCCACTTAAATGGAAACTTCGTTTTCAAATGACAGATACATTTCTATTTTCTATTTTACTTTTCTATGTATGAAGCATAACATTTTGTATCATTTTAAAATGCAAATGAAAGTAAATAAATACTTCATTAATAAATTAAAAACAAAGCTGGATTACCATAAGAGGCATAAAAATGTTCATTTTGTTTCAGTCCCGCCAACGTGATGCGTATATGATATCTGTATCAAAAAATGAATTTCACACATTCAAAAAACATTCACTTTATTTTTCTAAGGAAAACTTTATTTAACTTTATTTATTCTGCTGCATTCCAAAAACGGAATACTGTAATAGATTTATCAAGAGCAAATGTACGTTGCGAAATATACTATAATATTGATAGAGGATGTATTAAGTTTCCCACAGATACCCATATCCTCAAGTTGAGAGGTTTAGAGTTCAAAAACTATCAAATGAAAATGAATCACTTGAAAATTGTTTAAATTCAATGGTCAATCTCTGCGATCATAATGCTCGCTATTTTAGAAGTATGGTGAAAAGACAATATTTAAATTGCTCTTTCCATACTTGCCTCATTTATCTATCAAACTCTACAATAAATGGTCAACTGAGATATTTTTTCTTAAAAGCGCGAATTTTATCGAATGCATAAGCTGATACAACAAAATAATATTTTATTATTATTTTAATATATTTTGGCGTCAACGGGCCTTGATTCCATTGTTGTTGTTTTTATTTTTGGCTCAGTTTTGTTTTTTCTAGCTTACTGAGTTTTGCACTCATGAAGAATCTCGACAGTAGATTCGAAACAGCTGTTTGCTAACTTTTAATGCATTTTTGGTGCATTTATAATCGATGGTTTTCTATCTTTAAATACATTGGCATTTTGTATGATTTTCAGAAATGTGAAAGAGCATTCGAGGTGAAGTTGCTTTAAAAAACGCAATCATATTCAATATTTTGTTTGATTCATGTTTTGTTTTGAAAAATAGACCAGCGCAGCGGGCTTAGCCTGCTAGTGTTTAATGTAACATTCACAATCATCCATTATTGGCATTTAATCTTACAATTTGGTGACAGATATTTGGTCGACGGAATAACAGAGAAGTACCGGAAATAGAAATAAATAAATTAGTTTCATATAAATAATTATTGATGTACATTATAATAAAAATAATTTAAAGAATTAAAATAAAAAATAACAGTAAATAAAAATGAATTCAATAAAAAGGGAAATGACAAACAAACAGTTACAAATAATAAACTGAATAAGTAAGAAAACAGTAAACATAATTTTCACAATGAATTGTAAATATTAATACTTATAACCATATTGAATGTATGCAGTCGCATCATTTAATCAACACATTTCATTGAAATCTGTATTTTTCCCATCTTATTTCGCTAACAATTTTATAAACATAACTAACGGATCTTCTCCTTGTCACAGATGTGCTATGCCAAATTGGCGAGAGAAAAAACACGTGCAAATGTGGTGCGTATATGACATCTGTGCCATCACTCAGTAGTACATTAGTAAAAATACAATTAAGAAGTCGAATTTAAAATCACTTGATGATGCAACAAACACGTGTTTTATGTTTAATATCGAGTGAACTGTGAGATTGTGGCATATGATAACCCATTATTCGCATTTAATCTTAGAGTTTGGCGATAAATTTTCGGTCAATGGAATAACCAAGTAGTTTTAAATAATTATTAGGCGCATCCATCGAAATTCAATGAATATTCGACGAGTGGTTTCTGACAGTATATCTTATAATTAAAAATCTATGGCATAAAAAAGCAGTGTATTCAGCGAATTTTGTATAAGTAACAAAACACATTTACAATATTGAATTCCTTTTTCGAAGTATTTCGTTACACGCAGTAGTAGTTTAATGGCATTCAAATTTATAACTAAACAAAATTAATTATTGGAGTCCCAACAGTAGGATTGAGGATAATGAAGTTTTCATCTCAATGTTTTTTAATATTTTAAATGTTTTAAAATCGAATTATACTATAATCAGGATTTGAACGGGTCCTGGAATTTCCAGACCAAGAAATACTTTGGTAGCAATATTTTCTAATAGAAAATCTCTCCTTAAATAGGAAGAAAATTCAAGTATTTGAACTAGATTAATTAATTAATTAATTTATTTTAATAAAACAAATATTGATATTTTACCTGGAAAATAACAGAACTCGTACGAACACAGATAATACATATCGCTATTAATAAATAATACGACGTAAATCACTATAAAGCATTTGATACATTTTAAAATAGCAATAACATGCTTTTTTTTTAATCAGAATAAAAACATAAGATGAGAAGAAAACTTACTATTAACTTTGATGCGAGAAAAACGCATTCAATAAACTAAAAAAAAAAAAAGGAAAGAATATTCTTTTTTTACTGTTGCCACAATCTTTATCATTTCAATTGTTTTTGAAGCAGATGAGTAACTGAACTTCATTTACTTAATATGTGAACTATATAATACATCGTAGAATAATTGTCTGACATTCTAATCCCAAACAAAAAATATGATATTCACCGAAAAACGTTATCTCAGGGAGAAAACATATTAACTTACACTAATTTACATTAAACTTTTACTATTTTAAAAATCGTCTGCTTTTAGGAAAAACATGTAATGAATCATGGCAATCGCACTGATTGCCATGAATCAAATTCACTACAAAAATTTTGTTTTCAGCTCAGAAAAAGGAGTATTAAAATTTGTCCAGCTGTTCAGCAAAAAGTGTAAGCGAGTTGAGTTGTAAAAAGAAATGTATTTTTGTTACATAGAATAGAACACAGATCAACATACAAGATAGGACATTTACGGAAAAATCTAAAATGCAACAATACTAGTATAGCGTCTTGTACTAGTGTCACTACCGACTAGGGAGAAGAATTAACAAACCTCCGAAATTTGTTGAAGAAATATGTTTACGATCTATGTTTTTAATATTTATTCTTAACATATTCTTAACATTTATATTTATAAAACTAAGCGGGGGCAGACGATATTATGTTTATGCTTGATTTAATTAGCATCTTTTTTTAAATTGTAATTGTATCAATATATTAAAGCATAGCACGGCAGTGCTATGCTTTATTTATTTCCAGTGCGAGTCCGTAATGTTATTTTAATACGGAATTTAACATTGAACGAGTTATTTACTAGACATTTTCCCACATTTGGTACGCGCTTCCACAAATTTTCTTCGAAGGACCTAATTGTTTAAAAAATAATTTCCCCCAATAAAAAAAAAAAAAAAAAAAAAAAAAAAAAAAAAACAAGTTGAATGTAGATACTGCCATTGCAGAATTCAGTTTCGCCTCCGATTAGGGGAAAAAAATCGATAGAGGTTTTTTAGAAGGGCAATCCCGTTTAGAATGCAATGAACTAACTTCATTTTTCTTGTGTTTATCAATATAATAGCAAACAGAACGGCGTGAAATACCCAGTTGATTAGCAATTTCTCTCTGAGACTTTGGAATTGCGGAATAAAAAAGAGATACAATTTGACGTGCTACTTGTTCTTTGACTAGATTCATCAAAAACGGATTTTTTTTCTTTAGTTTAAACACTTTCTTAAAGACTCTGGAAAAAGGAAATGCATTTTAACAATAAAACGAGTGGAATCCCGTCGAATTCGACGAATGAAATGTTTAAAAGACCTGATCGATTTGGCTTTAAAAAAAGCAAAAGTAATTACATTATTGAATCAATATATAACACAGGCTTACAAAAAAAAATTTTTTTTTTTTTTTTTTGGTGCCTGAGATTTTACAACTGATTTTGGATATTTTTGGGACGCTGATTCCAAATATGCAATCAGTTTTTTTTCTATCAGCTCTACTTTTTTAGATATGCCAAGCGAACTAAAGATTTTTTAGAACTAAAGTGACCTTGAACACTTAAACTGACCTTATGATACATAGCCCTGTAACGACGCTCAAAGCGATTAGAAGGACGTTGAAATACCACAAGATCTTGAAAAAAAGAAATGTGCAAGCAAAACTGAAGATCTGCGCATCCTTATGATTTCGCACAGCCCATCCATAAAGCCAAATGTAAAAGCCTCCAAGAGATGAGGTTAGTTTCAGAGTTCGCTCCATGGAAACAAAACTGGCTTTCTTTGACTTTCTAAAGTTTTTGAACTTCCGTGATATTTGTGTTTAAGATAGAATTCGCATCAATTTAACGTAAAACTCGTAGTGTTGTAGATTGTTGTGTTTGCGTTGTAGAATGGAATTTAAATGAGTTCAAGTAGAAAAAGTTGTATAAATCATCCAGATAAGTTTTGCTACATATGCGGAGAATAAAAGTTGAAAGAACACAGAAAATATGTTACTGACTTTGTAAAGAGAGCTTATCTTGGATACTTTGGGGTTAGACTTGGTGATCAGGATAAAATCTGCGCACCGCAACAGGTCTGTAAAACGTGTACAGAGCATTTATGACAGTGAGCTGACGGAAGAGAATAAGTCTCAAATTCGGTTTACCAATGGTTTGGAGAGAACTCCAAAACCATTTCTATGACTATTATTTCTACCTAGCACTGGAATACTATTTGAATTAATCGAAACAATTGTAATAAGAAAACTTACCCTGATTTAGTGTGTTCAAGACCCCCACTTCCTCACTCAGAGGAACTACCGATCCCAACGTTTCATCAGCTACCAGAGCTTAGTGAGGATGAATATTGTCCTTCTGATCATCTTTTAGATAGCTGTGAAGGTAACAGTGATTATGAGGAGACGTCATCAATGCCTAAATTTTTCAACCAGGTTGATTTTTAATGATTTCAAAAGAGATTTCAATGTTTTAAAAGAAGCTTCTGAATTACTGGTTGGTATCAAGATTAAAAGACAAAAATTTATTAGAACAAAGAGCCAAACTTACGTTTTATCACACAAGACAAAATTGTCTACTACCCTACTTCTCTTTTTTAAAAAAAAAAAACTTGTATTTTGTCATGAATTTAGAGGACTGTTAGAAAAATTGGTTCTTCCTAAATATTCTCCAGATGATTGTCCTTGGACAGCAAAGAAGTTACACAAAATACTATTGTTTTTCTATTTTTGGGATAGCAGGGATAAAACACACCGCTAGATTAGAAAATAGAGGCCTAAGAAAGAAAACATGGATGTTGGAGAAAGGAATGTCATTAATAACACTTTAGATGGGCGAAAGAAAATCATACTTTCTGCACTGCATATCAAGCTCTGTCCTATGAAGCAATTTGTGTAAATTCTCCATAAGAATGGGTCATAATTTGCATATATAAGGTAAAAACACCCGAATTGAGTTATGAAGATATTAATGCAGGAATGTTTAACGGACAACAAATAAGACAACTGATTAAGGATCCTGCTTTTGTAAATTCAACGAATGAGGCTGAATAATAAGCCTGGACTTTTTTGTGGCAGTTCACAAAAACATTCCGGGCAAATGCATAGGAGAAATCTATGTAGAACTGGTAAATGAAAGGCATAATAGTTTTAAATCTCTTGGGTGTACTAGAAGCATTAAAGTGCACTATTTACATTGCCACTTAGAGCATTTTCTTGAAAATAAAGAAGGCACAAGTGATAAACATCCCGAAAGATTTCACCACAATGTTAAGACTATGGAGGACCGTTACCAAAAAAGATGAAATATGCAAAGGGTTTCAGATTCCAGTTTGAGTTTAAAAAGACACTGTTCTAAAATATATTCCAGAATGTCACGGAAAAGAAGCTTCCGAAGCATTCAATGAGTATCAGTTTCATCAGTGACGTTTTTCTCTATTTTTGTGAGTAAAAATATTTGTACAGTATAATTAAAAAATTATTATTTTAATATGTGTATATCATAATAATAAAAACTAACATTTGTTTATTATAAAAAATAAAAATCCAGTATTTATTTTATTTTTACATACATTTTTTAATACATGGATTTACCTTAAAATAATGAAACATATATTTCACAAAAAGTTGTTTATCTTAAAAAACTGAGCTGATAGAGAAAAACTAATGCCATATTTGAATTCAGGACATCAAATTCATATAAAATCAGCTAAAAATACCCCGGCACCAAAACAGCTGTTGACCAGTGTAATAAATATATTTCCAAACTTAATGTCAAGTTTTCCAGTTACAATTTTGCATGCAAATATTTGCACATCTTCAGTTAAATTGTAATCTGAGTGCCGGCGAAATCCAGAAATTTTATTTTATATGCACTACAGAAATATAGATTTATTTAAAAAAAAAAAAAAACTAATTTCATTTTTACTATGACATTACTTTCACTAACTGAAGTCATCTGAAAGTAAAATCTCAATCTCGGTGTCCATAATAAAAAGAAATATTGAAATGTTATGAGTGAAATGTTATGAATCGTTATGAGTGAAAATGCCATGTTTTAAATAGTGACGATTTTCTCTTCAAATGTTTTTTAAAAGTTACTGTTATTAGTAATATGAAAAAGGCGTCCGTAATATTATTGTAAATTCATTTTATCTGGTTGCTGAATGCCATCATTTTCCTCATTTGAAATATTTCTTACTATGCTTTAGACATTAATTTTTATCATAAATTATTTTCTGTTATTTTATTTACATTATTATTATTATTTCTCAGTAAATATATTTTTTACCTCAATTAGTGCATAATTATATGCAATCATTTTATTGTGGTTAAATTTTACGAAAACAATTAACATTTTTCTTTTAAATGCGAGCACATGTTCACTGATGAAATAAAGTTTCTGACTTGTGGAAAGTAATAATGGAAAATAAATTTTTATTATCGAGAGAAAAGCTAAACTAAGTTGCCACCATTTTGAAGAAATATCGTAAAAAGGCATTTAAAATTAAAAATAAAATATAAAAATGGAAATAAATTAAAAAAATAGCTGAAATGGGCACAACTACAAATAAATAGCTTCCATTTAAAAAAGTAATTATCAGAATCGGTTCAGTAGAAAATTCAGGGCTGATGACACGACATTTTTAGCTTGTCTGAAAGAAATAGCATCGGAGGCTAACAAGTTGAATGTAGATTCTGCCACTGGCAGAATTCAGTTTCGCCTCCGATTAGAAAAAAGAAATCGATAAAGGTCTTTTAGAAGGGCGACCCCGTTTCGAATGCAATGAACTAACTTCATTTTTCTTGTGTTTATCAATATAATAGCAAACAGAACGACATGAAATACCCAATTGATTAACAGTTTCTCTCTGAGACATTGGAATTGCGGAATAATAAAGAGATATAATTTGACGTGCTACACTGTAAAAAAAAAAGGTTGATCTACTAAAAAAACTTTAGTGATCCTTGTAATTACTAAAAAATTTTTAGTAATCTTAGTCGGTTACTAGAAAATCTGTAACAATTACTAGAAAAAAGTTAGCAACGAATAGAGTTAATAGTTTTATATTTTTAATAGCTCTTACTAAAACGCAGTTGGTGTGGCCCTGATAGCATAGTGGTTATAGTAACGGACTCCAGGCTAAAACGTCCCGGGTTCGAAACTTGCTACCGCCAAATACGCCCCGAATGTATGTAGTGTCTCGTTAATAAAGGGATTATGAAAATCCTGTCGGAGAAGTTAGGAATGTTTGGTGCTGCCATCTATTGCAGTTTTGCCGAAAATCTTCCGCTTCAGAAGTTTTGATGCAGCTCGAAGAAAGCTCCTGCCCTTCGGGCGCACGTAATGGTTATTAAAAATAATTTTAGAGCTATTACTAAAATTTACTTGGAGGCTCATACTAAAAATTTTTAAGTTAGTTATACAAAATTTTTTTTGTTGAGTTTACAAAAGAAATGCTTGTTTCACTTGAAAAAAAAAAAAAAACTTTGTAATGGTTACTAAAAAATTCTGTGGAATACAAATTTACTAAGAAATTTTTAGTAACCTCTTGAATTTTTTTTTTCTTTTTTTTTTTTTTTTTACAGTGTACTTCTTCATTGACTAGATTCATCAAAAACGGATTTTTCCTTTAGTTTAAACGCTTCTTTATAGACTCTGAGAAAAAGGAAATACATTTTAACAATAAAACGAGTGGAATCCCGTCGAATTCGACGAATGAAATGTTTAAAAGACCCGATCGATTTGGCTTAAATAAAAAAAAAAAAAAAAAAAAAAAAAGGCAAAAGTAATTGCATTATTGAATCAATATATAATAAATATATTTCCAAACTTAATGTCAAGTTTTCCAATTACAATTTTGCATGCAAATATTTGCTCATCTTCAGTTAAAATTGTAATCTGAGTGCCGGCGAAATCCAGAAATTTTATTTTATATGCACTACAGAAAAATAGATTTATTTAAAAAAACTAATTTCATTTTTACTATGACATTATTTTCACTAACTGAAGTCATCTGAAAGTAAAATCTCAATCTCGGTGTCCATAATGAAAAGAAATATTGAAATGTAATATCGTTATGAGTAAAAATGCGATGTTTTAAATAGTGACGTCATTTTCTCTTCAAATGTTTTTTTAAAGTTATTGTTATTAGTAATATGAAAAAAGCGTCCGTAATAATATTGTAAATTCATTTTACCTGGTTGCTGAAAGCCATCATTTTCCTCATTTGAAATATTTCTTACTTTGCTTTAGACATTAATTTTTATCATAAATTATTTTCTGTTATTTTATTTACATTATTAATATTATTTCTCAGTAAATATATTTTTTACCTAGTGCATAATTATATGCAATCATTTTATTGTGGTTAAATTTTACGAAAACAATTAACGTTTTTCTTTTAAATGCGAGGACATGTTCACTGATGAAATAAAGTTTCTGACTTGTGGAAAGTAAAATTGGAAAATAAATTTTTATTATCGAGAGAAAAGCTAAACTGAGTTGCCACCATTTTGAAGAAATATCGTAAAAAAGCATTTAAAATTAAAAATAAAATATAAAAATGGAAATAAATTAAAAAATAGCTAAAATGGGCACAACTACAAATAAATAGCTTTCATTTAAAAATAATAATTAACAAAATCGGTTCAGTAGAAAATTCAGGGCTGATGACACGACATTTTTAGCTTGTCTGAAAGAAATAGCATCGGAGGCTAAAAAAAAAAAAAAAAATCTAGTGATTAATGGACATATTTTCTGTAGCATTTGATCATTTTTACGTGATATCAAAGTAAAAAAAAAATTGATTTTTTTTTTTTTTTTTTTTTTTTGTAAGAATTAAAAACTTTATATTTACGACGTCATATTAGAAATGAAAAGGAGATTGTCAAACATTAAGTACAAAGACAAGAATCGTTAACAGAAAGCAGTATGAAGCATGATTTTTATAATAAAAAGACATTTTCAAACATTGGTCAAGAGGCTTCTAACTGAAGAAATATAGAAAATAAGTAAATTAAACTTTTTTCTTCCCATTGTCTCTACCAAATAATAAAAAATAACTTTAAAATATATATGAAACTGGTAGCGAGGTTTCTTACACATTGGCATCAGAAAAAAATCGCGCCTAACTCAGTGCATATATGACATTTGTGCCGGCATTTCGTACTTATGCCACATTTTTTTTTTTTTTTTTTTTTTTTTTTTTGCCTTATATGTTCGAAGAAAATCAAAATAAATTTAACTGAAGAAAAGTTTTCAAAAATAATAGTATTTAAGAATAATAGTATTTCATCCTTGGTATGTAATGAAAATAGTAAATCAACAGAACCTGGCTTTCAAACTCAAGTCTTGGCAATTTTTTAAGGCAAAGCCGCAGAATTATTAACTACTTGGTGTAAGACATTTCGGCACTGCCATAAATTCGCCAATTCTATCAACCTAAATCAATGTAAACAAATATAAAGAATAATGCTTACAAATATTTCCTTTTTCATTCCCGATTTGACAATTTTTTTAAAAATCGTGCCTAAATTTGTTATTTTACAAATAATTAATCAACGGATAAAATCAATTTTGAATTAACTGTACATACTCTTTTATCCCGTCGACCAAAAAAACTTTCGCCAAACTGTAAGATTAAATGCCAATAATGGATGATCGTGAATGACACATTCAATGACATTAAATACATATACGTATTTAGAGATTCATCAAATGATTTTATTCTCACTTCTTATTAGTATTTTTATTGATGTTTTACCCATTTATTTGTTCTTTCGTTATTAAAATAAATAAATAAAATAAATAAAAGCCAACATGTATAATTTGGTTATTAGTTTGACGACTTATATAATTTGGCGAAATTGGTTGACGGGATAACCAAGTAGTACCGAATTAACTTGTATTAAATTTATTATTCCGATAATTTTAAAATGACAAGACACTACACGATTTAATGTTTAAATATCGCAAAGAGTTTCTGTTGAAAAAGGCTGTTTTGTCATACTTTAAGTTAATATTTTTATAAAACTCTTTTGATTCACTATCTCTATGAATTAATAAAATTTAAGCACATTTGGAACATTCATAATGCGCCACCTTTTGGCACAAATGTCTAATACTTACCATGTTAGCGCAATTTTTTTCTGGCGCCAATTTGGCAAAAATTTCGTTTTCAAATACTAGTCATATATATATTTTTGGTACAACTCTGTTATGCCGTCGACCGATTTCGCCAAATTATACAAATCGCCAAACTAATAGCCAAATTATACATGTTGACGTAATTTTTATTTTAAATAATAAAAAATCAAATAATTAGTAGAATATAAATAAAAATACAAATAAAAAGTCAAAATAAAAATCACTTAATGACGTTTTAAACACATGTATCGTATTTAATGTCATTCAAATGACATTCACGACCATCCATTATTGGCATTTAATCTTATAATTTGGCGATAATATTTTGGTCGACGGGATAACAGAGTAGTACCATATTTTAAAATTATTTTCTACTATTTAAAAAAAGAAAATAGTGATAAACAAAAAAAGTTTATTAATAACTATAGAACAAAACAATTTATATCATTAAAAAAAGGAAGTAATAGAAAATAAACAATTTATTAATAAATAAACAACAATAGCCAGGTTAGCATGTGAGGCATAATCACCATTTTGTTCCTATCGCGTCAACGTGTTGCATACATGACATCTATCCACAATTTTTCTACGCTCAACCCTGCCCAAAGCTCTGATAGCGATTTGAAGTTCTGTCGATGTTAAATTTCAATTTTGGGCAGAATTTCAATTAAAACATTGATTAATTTATCAAGAAGCTTCTAACTGAAGAAATGCAGGAAAAAAATTAATATGACGTAATACACAAAATAAAAAAATAAATACATTTTATTGATACTATGTCTTGAGGTATTATTGGAGGAATATTATATTGTCTAGAGGTGAATGTCTTGAACTATACTTCTACGCATTGTATTAATACTGATTGTTAAATATAAATGTATCAGTTACCTACACTGTAAAAAAAAAGGTCGATCTACTAAAAAAACTTTAGTGATCCTTGTAATTACTAAAAAATTTTTAGTAATCTTAGTCGGTTACTAGAAAATCTGTAACAATTACTAGAAAAAAGTTAGCAACGAATAGAGTTAATAGTTTTATATTTTTAATAGCTCTTACTAAAACGCAGTTGGTGTGGCCCTGATAGCATAGTGGTTATAGTAACGGACTCCAGGCTAAAAGGTCCCGGATTCGAAACTTGCCACCGCCAAATACGCCCCGAATGTATGTAGTGTCTCGTTAATAAAGGGATTATGAAAATCCTGTCGGAGAAGTTAGGAATGTTTGGTGCTGCCATCTATTGCAGTTTTGCCGAAAATCTTCCGCTTCAGAAGTTTTGATGCAGCTCGAAGAAAGCTCCTGCCCTTCGGGCGCACGTAATGGTTATTAAAAATAATTTTAGAGCTATTACTAAAATTTGCTTGGAGGCTCATACTAAAAATTTTTAAGTTAGTTATACAAAAAAAATTTTTGTTGAGTTTACAAAAGAAATGCTTGTTTCACTTGCAAAAAAAAACTTTGTAATGGTTACTAAAAAATTCTGTGGAATACAAATTTACTAAGAAATTTTTAGTAACCTCTTGAATTTTTTTTTACAGTGTACAGAAGAGATTTTTCTGCCGAATATAACTTGATGCTTCATAAGAAAATATTTTGATTTTATTTGACATTGCTTTGGGACCTTTAGCAGCTATGGCTTTCGCCTCGAATGACCCAGTTCCACAGAGACAATTCAGAACAATCTTACTACGTATATATCCATTACACATTTATATCACTACAAAGGGACAACACACATCCATGTCTTACCCGGACTCGAACCAGGTCCCCTTGGCATGGCAGTAGCTGCCGCTACTGATCACGGCACTGGGGCGACATAAGAAAAGAATTCGCCGAAGAAAAAAGTGACATCTGATTTTTGCGTAATTCCATCTTAAAAAGGGAAATTGATTTTAAGAATTAAAAAGCGCACATTTATGACGTCATATTGGAAATGAAACAGAGATTTTGAAATATTTGGTATCAAGACAAGAAGCATGTACAAAATTCAGTCCTATATGTAAATAATAATAATAATAATAATAACAACGATTTGGAAATGGAGCAATGAAAATCTATGCAAAACCCAATGGAGAAATGAAAATCTATACGTAGATACCGTAAAGATAAATAAATAAAATTTTTAATTGAGGGTGGTTTCATTATCGGTATAGATCCGGAAAAATAAATCAGAAATTCCTTCGTAGGGGAGAACGTAATAGTTAGTATTTCATCAAATGAAATTTTGTTCAAAAATCTAATTTAATTTTGAGGCCCTTTCACAGTTTTGCAGAGTTACTAAATTATAACTAAAGTAGGTGCTTCAACACTCGCCCATCCTACTTTCACAGTTTTGCAGAATTACTAAATTATAATTAAAGTAAGTGCTTCAACACTCGCCCATTCTTGCTTGCACATATGAAGCTTCATGATGTTTAATCTTGAACTAGTTATACACTCAAATTTTTCATCACCATATCTAGACACACGGCAGTGTGTCAGCCAAGTTCACAAAGTAAAAGGCGACACATCGGCCGTGGGTTATATTACTCGAACCATTTCGAACCACTTTTGACCCCTCAATAACTTAAATTCTATTTGACCTACACACTTGCAATTTTTTGTGTCGTGTAAGACCATCTTCTAATTTCCGAATCTAAAATTAAAAAAAAAATCTTTTACCAATAACGAGAAATTGACGCCTGAAAACCACTGTTTTTACCACTGACTCACTGACTCACTCACTCACTCATAGAAATGTTTGACTACTTCCACGTGACTTAGGAAGTTGAAATTTGGTGTGAAGGTAGGTTATTGGATCTATAAATAGGAAAAAAACCAGAAATCACCATTAATTAAACATTAATGGTTGGTTAGAGGATAAATTATTGGATTACAATGGAAGCTTATGAGAATTTCACAAAATACCAGTAATAGTGCCAAGTTGGCGTCACTTTTGGCGAGTATCAGGGTTAATCTCTGAAACTACCGAACCGATTTCAAAAGTAATGGTACCAAAATGATGGTATTCGCCCCGGTTCAAACATAGACTATATCTTATGTCTGTGCCACTAACCAAAAGAGGGTTCAGAAGCGAAAAACATTCTAAAAATGTGATTTTTGTTTTACTGAAGGGCCTAGAAGCACAAAATTTGGCATGTTAATTATTTATAAGATGTAAATGATCACTAATGACATTTGCTAAAAAAATATCAAATTTAAAAGGGTGAAAATCCGCGAAGAGCGTTCTAAAAAAGTTCGAAATACCAATTTTAAAACAATCTCAGCAAACAACAAACCGATCTTAAAAGTAATGATATCAAAATGATGATGACAGTCTTTGCACCAACATAAGATATATCTTATGTCGATTACACTAACCCAAAGGAGGTAAAAGAGCATAAAAACATTCTAAAAATGCGATGTCTGTATATTAAGGGACTAGACTGGAAACATAAAGTTTGGCATTTTAGAGTTATTTCGCGAAATATCAGAAATAGTGCCAAGTTGGCGACACTTTTGGCAAGTATCGGGGCTAATCTCTGAAACCACCGAACCGATTTCAAAATTAATGATACCAAAATGATGGTATTCGCCCCGGTTCAAACATAGGCTATATTTTATGCGTATACAATTAACCAAAAGAGGGTGAAGAAGCAAAAAAATTCTAAAAATGCAACTTTTGCGTTACTGAAGGACCTAGAACTATAAGATTTGGCATGTTAATTATTTATAAGATATAAATGATCTCTAAGGGCATTTGATAAAAAATACGGAATTAAAAAGGGGTGAAAATGTGCGAAAATGTGCGAAAAGCGTTCTAAAAATGTTCTAAATTGGGATTTTTAAGCAATTTCAGCAAACAACAAACGATCTTAAAAGTAATGATATCAAAATGATGGTGATAGTCCTTGCTCCAATATAGGCTATATCTTATGTCGGTTCCACTAACCCAAAGGGGGTAAAATAGAAAACTAGTCGTTGGGGGCCACCGTAATACTTACCCATCATGGATATGTATATGAAAATAAAACATGTGAAAACTATTTATACAATGCATTGCAATTCATAAACAAAATTTAAATATTGTTAATATACATGGTAATGCTCTATTAAAGAACTGATGATTACCGATTTCGACAAATTATATAAAACGCCAAACTACTCAAGTAGTACCGAACTGCGTAAAAGAAACATCCTTATAACTCCAAAAATAATAACTCTATTAACTAAAAATTAACTGCGTCTTATGTCCAATTAAAATATACCTCTGAATTGAAATTTGAATCAAATACAGGGCCATGAAAAATCGAAGAATGTGGAAAACAGGATTAAAAATATCTCAGCAACTAATAATCCGATCGACTTCGTTCTATATGCAAAATGTGTGATATTTTATTGCCTTTTATGTCCATTCCTTAGAACAAAAAAATTCGAAAATTTTTATGTACCTTTCATCAGAGCGAAATATTCGAGAATCCGAAAAAAATAGTTCCGGATAATCGAGGTTGCTGATATTAAATAGGTTTCGTCCCATTCTTACATACTAACTACATACAAAATTTCAAGTCTCTATCTCAATTCGTTCGGGAGATAGAGCGTTTACAGACAGACAGACAGATGGACGGCAAAATTTTGTTTCTAAAAATATGTTTTTCGGAATCTCCACTATCTAAAACGTGTAAATCCGTCAAAAAAAATTTTTCGATTTTCAAAACGATTGCAAGACCTACCCTATACTAGGTATGATGGGTAAGTAAAAGCGTTCTAAAAATGCGATGTCTGTATGTTAAGGGCCTAAAAACATAAAATTTGGCATGTTCATTAATTATAAGATATAAATTATCACTAAGAACATTTGTTAACAAATACAAAATTTAAAAGGGGTAAAAATGCGCGAAAAGCGTTCTAAAAACTTTCTAAATAGCAATATTTAAGCAATCTTGGGTAGTTAGCGAACCGATTTAAAGAAAAAAAAAAGATGCCAAAATGATGGCGACAGTCCTTGCTCTAACAAAATTATTGGATAAATTACCAGATTACAATGGGAATCTATGGGAATTTGGCAAAATACCAGAAATAGAGCCATGTTAGTATGACTTTTGGTGCGTAATTTTTGTCGTCAATATAGCGATATTTCGCCAAGTTGGCTACAAACATTTTTGGTCGACGAAATAATCAAGTAGTACCCAATCACGTAAAAGAAACATCCTTATTAGTGGAATTTAAAGGAACATAAGCAGTCCTAATGTTAAATTTTTTAATTTGACTGAAAAAAACAGTGAATAAATGCAGGAAAAAGCTGAAATTAATATTAAATAAAACTAATTTAACCTACTTATTTCAAAAAGGAAACAAATACCTACTTATTTGACAAAAAATAATGATATCCTATCAAAAACATGAATGCGAAAAAATGCCAAGTTCGTTAAAGGTTTCGCTCATAAAAGAAGTGAGATCTAACTGCAAACCAAGTTCTTTCGGAGCTCCTTAAATCATAGATTCTGTCATGCATAATATTATTCAACTGCTTAAAATGATTTGTTAAGTTACTTGTTATTCAATAGAGCGACTTGGCAAGTTTTCATTTACCAACTTTAATCTTTAAGTGGGAGTACAATTTAATCTAGAATCTGATTAACAAAGATCTAGTCAATCGAGTGTTCGAATAAGTATATTGAAGTTAAGGTACTGATAAATTAAGGAAGGGATCAACTTTAATTTCTGATCAACTAAATAGAAAAAATTGAATAAGAGAAAACTTGCTAAGTCGCTCTATTGAATAACAAGTAACATAACAAATCATTTTAAGCAATTGAATAATATTATGCATGACAGGAGTTATGATTTAAGGAGCTCCGAAAGAACTGGGTTTGCAGTTACATCTCACTTCTTTTATTAGCGAAACCTTTAACGAACTTGGCATTCTTTCACATTCATGTTTTTGACAGGATTCTTTTCTTAGTATAAAATGGAGCTATTACAACAATTTAATAAGAAACATAATACTTACAAAGTGAATAAGCACTAATTTATTTTTCTCCGTCAGAGAGAGATAGTCATATATTATAGTCGCCCCCGTACGTACACCTCGAGTCCCCTACCCTCCTGTAGTTCACCTCTAGCTACGATACTGGATAAATTACAGTTGTCATAGTAATTGTGATACTATACCGCATAAAGGAAGTCCTGATGAAGGCATCCTCAGTTAATTTTGGAATGAGTTCTTCTGAATGTTGTAGTTATTAAAAAGCTTGAGATATTAAGCAAAAACATAATTTGCAGAACAAATTAAAAAACCAAAATTTATTTCCTGCACTATTTAAGCCCGAGAAGGGACAGATATTAAGATATTTGATTTTGTTATTTCGACATTTAGTATTAAATTTTTTTATCAAATAATTTAAATTATGTGAACATTAAAAAAATAAAAATGAAATTCAAACAATATGATACTTTAAAACCCTAAATCTTAGATACCGTTCAAACGAAATCGAAATAAATCTGAGACTTTTTTTCCAAATTTAACCTGCAAATATTTGTTTTTCAGATTTTGTATTGTGTTTACGGTAGGTATAGACAAAAAGAATAGACACATCTGAAAAGCAAATGTTCAAAAAAAGTCTCAGATTTATTTCGATTTCATTTGAACGGAATCTAAGATTTAGGGTTTTAAAGTATCATATTGTTTGAATTTCATTTTTATTTTTTTAATGTTCACATAATTTAAATTATTTGATACAAAAATTGAATACTAAATGTCGAAATAACTAAATCAAATATCTTAATATCTGTCCTTTCTCGGGCTTAAATATTGCAGGAAATAAATTTTGGTTTTTTAATTTGTTCTGCAAATTATGTTTTTGCTTAATTTTTTCTAATTGCTAAAAAATTGTTGGAAAGATTTTAAAAACAGAAGAATAGTTTCATTTAATTGTTGACTTTTTTAAACTTATTAACCATTTGAAAAATGGTTGTTGTTTTCGGGAGAATGGACCCGATGATGTTACCACTTTTGAATGATGTTACCACTTTTGAATGATGTGGTCACTTTTGAATTTAAATTAATTTCTTTACTTTTAGAAGAGTTTTTATTTGAATTTAAATTAAATTCTTTACTTTTAGAAGAATTTTTATTTGAATAGTAAATTAAAATGGTTAAAATCATTGTAATAAAGGAGAAAACTAACAAATTTAAAAATGGGTAGACGGAAATTAACAGATACGGAAAAAGCCGAAGCCAAAGAAATGAATGAACGTGAATATCGCATTCAATGATATTAAACACAGTCAACATGTATAAGTTGCTTATTAGTTTGGCGATTCGTATCATTTGGCGAAATTGGTCGACGGGATAACTGAGTAATACTGTATTTGGTTTGGCGCAAAAACGTCTTTCAATGCAGAAAATGATAAAATCAAAAGATTATTGAGCCGCTGAAAACCAATTACGTGTTGAAAGGCGATCACGAAAAAGGAAGCAATTTAATGCCGAACCGATTAATTGTAAAACATCATGTCGCCAGGGCGACCAATCCACTAGCCATGGCGTTTTACTATCGGTCGGTTCTAACCAGGAAAATTTGAGTGCCAATAGTGATTCTAACAAGCCGGAAAATGTTATAGCTATTACTCTTGATTTTCCACCACCTAAAAAGAAAACTAAAAAGCAATCGGCTTGGGAAAAACTGGGAAAAAACTTTTTTGATTCGATGTCTGATGGACCCATTCACAGATGCATGTGCTGCGATCGATTTTGGTTTAAAACCTCCATCACCAAAATTCTGCTCTGTAAAATCAAACAATATATGCCAAAGTCTTACAAGTATAACAGTATATGCCAAAGCTGTATTTTAATAATGATTACTTTTGCACCAACAATGTTAAATAGTTTGAAATGTTTCTTTCGTCGCCAACTTTTATGCTTGGCGACAATAGAGTGATATAACTTAAACGAACCGTACCTTCAAATTGCAGCATGTATAAAGTCATTTATAGCAGTGGCACGGATAATACACAATAAAACAACTGGTATTTAGCTTAAAATGATAGATGAATGTATCGAGTGAAACATTTTTCAAATGGTTGGGGTAATTTCTTAAATTACAATTTTTTTATAATCGAGTTATTTTCAAAACATATAAAAAAAAAAAGGATATTCCGAAGTTGCACGGTCTATGGTTAATTGGCTTCAAAGCCATCACTGGGTTTATCATGTGACGCACTTTATTATTTTTTAATTTTGGATTTTTATTTATATTTTTTGAAATCATTGAACAACTCATGCCACATTTTTGGTAGGTTGGAAATTTTTTGTATCGTTACGTAGGGAATTTTTACGTTTAAGAATCTCTATATTTTCTCTTATAATAGATGGATAATATTTTTTGAAAGAAAAAAAAAATTACTCTTGTTGAAAGGTCAATGAGAGTATTTTTGACGACTTCCGGTCCGTTTTTTTTTTTTTTTTTAGCATCCGATGCTATTTCTTTCAGACAAGCTAAAAATGTCGTGTCATCAACCCTGAATTTTCTACTGGACCGATTTTGATAATTATTTTTTTAAATGAAAGCTATTTATTTGTAGTTGTGCCCATTTTAGCTATTTTTTAATTTATTTCCATTTTTATATTTTATTTTTAATTTTAAATGCTTTTTTACGATATTTCTTCAAAATGGTGGCAACTTAGTTTAGCTTTTCTCTCGATAATAAAAATTTATTTTCCATTATTACTTTCCACAAGTCAGAAACTTTATTTCATCAGTAAACATGTCCTCGCATTTAAAAGAAAAAAGTTAATTGTTTTCGTAAAATTTAACCACAATAAACTGATTGCATATAATTATGCACTAATTGAGGAAAAAAAATATATTTACTGAGAAATAATATTAATAATGTAAATAAAATTTATGATAAAAATTAATGTCTAAAGCCAAGTAAGAAATATTTCAAATGAGGAAAATGATGGCATTCAGCAACCAAATAAAATGAATTTACAATATTATTACGGACGCCTTTTTCATATTACTAATAACAGTAACTTTTACAAAACATTTTAAGAGAAAATGACGTCACTATTTAAAACATCGCATTTTTACTCATAACGATATTACATTTCAATATTTCTTTTTATTATGAACACTGAGATTGAGATTTTACTTTCAGATGACTTCAGTTAGTGAAAATAATGTCATAGTAAAAATTAAATTAGTTTTTTTTTTTTTTTTTTTTTTTTTTTTTTTTTTTTTTTTTATAAATTTATTTTTTTGTAGTGCATATAAAGTAAAATTTCTCGATTTCGCCAGCACTCAGATTACAATTTTAACTGAAGATGTGCAAATATTTGCATGCAAAATTGTAACTGGCAAACTTGACATTAAGTTTGGAAATATATTTATTATATATTGATTCAATAATGTAATTACTTTTGCTTTTTTTTAAGCCAAATCGATCGGGTCTTTTAAACATTTCATTCGTCGAATTCGACGGGATTCCACTCGTTTTATTGTTAAAATGCATTTCCTTTTTCTCAGAGTCTATAAAAAAGTGTTTAAACTAAAGAAAAAATCCGTTTTTGATGAATCTAGTCAATGAAGAAGTAGCACGTCAAATTATATCTCTTTATTATTCTGCAATTCCAAAGTCTCAGAGAGAAATTGCTAATCAACTGGGTTTTTCACGGCGTTCTGTTTGCTATTATATTGATATAAGCACAAGAAAAATGAAGTTAGTTCATTGCATTCTAAACGGGGTCGCCCTTCTAAACCCCTCTATCGATTTTTTTTTTATTTTTTTTTTTTCTAATCGGAAGCGAAACTGAATTCTGCAATGGCAGAATCTACATTCAACTTGTTTTTTTTTTTTTTTTTTTTTTTTTTCTTCTTGTCTGAATCGGGTCAATCGGGTCACGTTTTCTGTTGATTTAAGGGTAAAAAAATGGGTTCGTGTTGTGTATTCATGTCCTGTACAATCCACCCGTGTAGTATTCTACTTTGATTCGGATTCATAAAAACAAAGTAGCAGTTAGAAGTTGTTTGTTTCCCACTCGTAAGTATGAGTCATGCCCAAAGACATTTTATTTTATTATTATTTTTTTTTTTTTTTTTTTTTTTTACTTAAATGTCTTTGGTCATGCCCCGTCATCATTAAGCATTACTAACTTTAAACTTCTAACAGCCTATCAGGATCATAACTTCCGTTTCCATTTGAGTTTATTACTGTGGCTCAATGCATTTACTTTTTTTTTTTTTTTTTTCGTTTCTTCCTTACTTTCTTTTTTATACATATGAGAGGGTAATATACTCATGATTAATTAAAGTTGTTAACTTTGCCGTTTTGCTAGAACTCATCCATGTAGATTTTTTTCCAGCGCCCCACTTTTCATTTGACAAATGTCAAACAAGTGTTTCTCGCTCTGTCTGTAAAATAAATACGATTGAGCACTTTTTATATATTTTACATTTAGAATGACTGCTAATTTTGTCAGGTTCACTGACAAAAAATGTGGGACAGGGAGTCAGAAAAGGAGGGACAAGGAATCAAGAAAAACGGGACAGTAGTTTCTATATAGGGAAATAAAAATGTAGTGAATATTATGAAATCGAAGCTGTCTGTAATCCTCTTTGAAATGTAGAAAGTCCATGATTCCGATAGAAAGAATACCACGCAAATCTACCGGGTGTCCAGTAAATGACTGACCCATTTTGAATGTAAATAACAAAAAAACTGTTTGAGATAAAAATGCGCGGCTTGCTGTATTGTTATTAGAATATAAATAAGTTTTAAAATATGCACTTTGTTAATGTAATATAATAATATTTAAAATAATATCTCAGTCTCAAGACTGAGGAGGGGAAATATAATACAGATGGTTCAATCACAAATATTATTTTAAATCACTTTCCAACCAACGTCCCTATTTCTGAAACTGATTCGAGAGTCGATTCAACATATATATTTAGATTTGACAATATATAGATTAAGATTCAGCCGAAAATCTCATATTTATGAAAATTAGAGTCATATCTGTATTCAAACAGCCTGTTAACGCCAGCGCGATATTTTTTCCCGAAATTTGAACTATATTAACAAAGTACATGTTTAAAAATTTATTGATTTTCTAATAACAATACCGCAAACCGCGCGTTATTATCTCAAACCGTTTATTTGTTATTTACGTTCAAAATGGGTCAGTTATTTGCTGGACACCCGGTATCTGCTAAGATGAAGGCCTGTATAAAATGGAATCTTTTTCTGATTACTTGATATTCCATCTTAATAAGTTTTTCTATCCTCTATATAATAAAAGCCTAAGCCATGTGACTGTCAACACTTCCGGGCTTACCCACTTCACTCTTTATATGCTAAGCAGCCAATTTCATGTCAGCCAGCGCAGGTGATAAGTCGCCAATCTATATTATAAAAACCCAATGTCATCAACACTTCCTAGTCTCCCCACTTCACATTTTTATATGCATGATTGCCATTTTGGTGCTTTTATGCTAGCCGAGTGCAGATTTGCCAAATTTTATGCCATATGCCAGTTTCTTTCGATATTCAGAAGCTGCTTTGATAGGACTTAAATAGGTGGAAGAAAGATCGGTGGAGTAGAAACTTTTCCATATTCCTTTCGAAAAATGGAACTTTCTCAAAAAGGATTATCGTATTAGAATGATTGTGCTAAATCATTTATCGATAATTTATGTAATGTAATACATTGTATAATGTGGATAAATAAATTTGTAGATAATCCGAATACTTAATTTTGCATTGGAAAAGGTTTTCCTTATAAATCCTTGTAAAGCACGAATGTTAAAAAGAATTCTCTTCTAATGCATTGTTTTTTCATACACCTGGTAGTCCTAGAAAAAACTAAATAATAAAAACAATAATTACTTTAAAATATCATAATATAGAGGTGGGGAGATGTATCTGTTTATTACACTGAAAACCATGAGTTTTGGCTTTATGAATATCTTAATATTTATGTGAAATCGCAATGCCTTGTAAACAGCCTATCATACAGGGTGTCCCCTCTCAACGGTGGCCAATGGCTAATTTCTAAACCGTTGGTCATAGACATATAGTTCCAATTGAAAAAATGCTTTAAAAAAGGCAAAGAATTGTTTTTTAAGCGATTTTGGTTAAAAAAAATGTTTTACTAAAATATTACGAAAATTAAATTTTTATACGGTCCCCCGGTCCTATAAGTGATATTTAGTAAAAATTTTTCAACACTCTAGCAAGTAATACAGTAAAGGTCCCATTCATGTAACATTAAAATTGACCGAGTTATGAAACTTAAAATTTCAAGACTTAAACCACTTTTCTATAGCTGAAAACGGATGAGTTCCACTGAGCTTTAAGGGAATGTACACTAAGTGTCTAAAGTATTATAAAGGGAGTCGATTTCGAACGCTGTTCAAAGGCTACTTCCTAAACTATTTGTCACAGACATATAGTTCCAATTACAAAATGTTTTAAATGAGCGATTTAACTGAAGGCGCTGTTACCGTATAAGTTTTACGGTAGTGTTAATTACAATTAATTAACTTCTAGATTGGTTATTAAAATAACTGAAGACATGAATTTCAAAATTCTCTTTATCGAAAAAATCAAATTTTGGGAAATAGCGAAAAAACTTTAAATGCATCTATTGGTTTTCATTATAAATTTTGAGATTGCATTGTTACAATAGTGGCGGTTTCTATAGACTGATAGAGAATTCAAAAAGCGATAAGTCGAGTTTTGAAATTCATATCCTCAATTGTATTTTTACGTATGTTTTATTTTGTAAGCAAATGAAACTGATTCTTTTCGTGATTTTATTTTAAAAAGGTATGTTATTTTGATAAGCTTTTATTTTATTTATAGTTTTCGTATGTAAATTTTCCCAGTTCAAAACTTATATTCAAATTTTAACTCACTTCCAAATATCTGATTGAGGTTCAATTCCCATACTTATTTAAACCCGATGACAATGTAATATTAATTCGATTTTAGGTACGTTCCATTTATTTATTTTATAGGACTACATCAAATTCTATTAGGTTGAGTAATCTAATAGAGCTTTAAATATGTATCATTTTGTAACGATTTGTGACTGTTGCTTTTGATAGTTTAAATTATTGTTTAAAATTACTGTTATTTTTTTACTTATATTTTTGGCACAAATTGCATATTTTACTTTAACATGTAAATGTCAACATAAATTCAGAAACAATATTGTAAATTTTTTTTTTACTCTCAATGTTTAAAGTTAAATTTTCTATCTGATGTTTATTATTATTTCCAGTAAATTTGTGACTGACCCCTATTTTGCAGCAAAAAATATGCTTCAACTTTGAACAGCTATAACTCGGTCAATTTTGATCGCAGAGGAATGGGACTTTTTTTGTCTTACTTGTTAGAGTAGTGGTAAAAATTTTCTAACTATCACTTATAGGACCGGGGGACCGTATAAAAATTTAATTTTCGTAATTTTTTAGTAAAACATTTTTTTGACCTAAATCGCTTAAAAAATAATTATTTACCTTTTTTAAAGCATTTTTGCAATTGAAACTATATGTCTATGACCAACGGTTTAGAAATTAGCTATTGGCCACTGTTGAGACGGGACACCCTGTATAAAAATTGCCACTATGCATATATTATTTTGCATGTGAATAGCGAACTAAGGTAATAAGGTAAACAGTAATAAGGTCTGGTCACTATGCATATTTGTGTAAATTAGTTGCAGCTTTTCATTACCAAGTTATAAAGGTGAAATAAAAAAACGAAAGATCAGTGAAGTAGAAATTTTTTCACGTCCCGTTCGAAAAGTGGAACATTTCCAAAAAGAGTTACCATCCTCTATATAATAAAAGCCTAAGTCATGTGACTGTCAACACTTTCGGAGTAGCGTCTAGACCCCGCCCCAAACTTTGGCTCTCATCACAAATGCACCCAAGAAATTCCCCATGCTGCCAAAAATGGGGATTAATAGTTTGATACCTGCGTTAATAACAACAATTTTGCTCATTTTAGAAATTTGTTTATTTAAATGGATTTATTTAATTTAATTTATTTATTTATTTAAATTTATTTTATTAATTTATTTATTTAAATAAATTTAAATTTATTTATTTAAATTTTATTTATTTAAATGTTTATTTATTTATTTAAATGGGGGCGTAGCGCTTATCCCGTTGGTCGTCATAAAATAACACGCAGATGTTTTAACTTAATTCTATTTTTATTCTACAGAACTATGAAAGCAAATTCTGACTCCATTTATCATAGAACAACAAGCTAATTAAAACGTAAACAATTTTACCGTCTGTGATCGCTATGGTAACCGCTCAAGGCACTGCCATTCTGAACTGCGAAATATTTCCAACCTTCCGGTGGTAACCCTAGCAATCACCATAGAGTATCCCCCCAAGAACGAAGGGTACCGGAGAAACGATATAATTTATAATTATTTTTAACTTTTTTTTTTTTTTTTGGAGGTCAGAATTCACGTTGATTGGGAAAAAATACAAAGAGTTTCTACGTTGAAATACAACAAAAATAAGAAATATAATAAAATATAGTAATAATATATAGATATGCAAAAATGAACAGTTTTAACAATAATTTCAGGAAGTAATTTAAGATGCCAGTTTTTTAGGAAAATAGACATGTCTGCCCGAACGTGTGACAGTTTTTGTTTGATCAGGATTACTGTCCGATTTAACAGAGAGTTTTAAATTAGAATTCTCTGGAACAGCTTTCATCAACAAGTCTAATTGAGGAATCAAATGAGCTGGCTTCACACGATCTATTGATACCTTGGACTTACGACCATTGAGTTCGATTGTTATGGTTTTTCCAGTTCTACTTAGAACTTTGTGAGGACCAGTATATGGTTGACACAATGGAGGTTGTACATGATCCACTCTTAGAAAGATGTGTGAACAAGATGTCAAGAAAGGGTGTATACAGCACTTCCCGTGGCAATGAGCTGATGTAGCGACTGGATTTAACTGCCGCATGGTGTTTCTTAGTTGAGTGACGAAGTTCTCGTTGCATGGTTGGATTATAGATTCATCCAGCATGTCACATGGCAGTCTCAACGTAATGCCGAAAACAAGTTCAGCGCAAGAAGCTTATATATCTTCCTTCACTGCTGTGCGAATGCCTAGTAAAACTATCGGCAATACTTCAGTCCATCTATTGGTTTCGTGAGCTTTGATGGATGACTTTAAATGTCGATGAAATCTTTCGATAATGCCATTGGATATAGGATGATAAGCTGTGGTTCGGAACTTCTTTGTTCCCAACATTTTCGTAAATTCATCAAAAATCGCTGATCGCATTTGGGGGCCTTGATCCGTGGTTATGAGTGAAGGACAACCAAATCTTGAAATCCAATGATTGAATATGGCATTGCAAATTGTTTTGGCTAGTGTATCAGATATGGGTATAGCTTCTGGCCATCTGGTAAATCGGTCGATAATCGTTAAAAGATAGCTGAAACCGTCAGATGGAGGCAGGGGACCCACAATATCTATGTGAATCTGGGAAAAACGTGCATCAGGAAGAAAGAACGTGGTGTGCCTTTGTATTTTTGATCTTTGACACAACTCACAGCAACGAACCCAGTTTTTGATGTCTCGTTTCATATTTGGCCATACGTATCTGGAACAAATTAACTTTGTGGTGGCTGCTATGGCTGTATGAGATAAGTTGTGCAAATGTTCGTATATCAGTTGACGAAAGGAGCTAGGAACTAAGGGTCGAGGCATACCTGTGGAAATATCACATAGTAGGTTACGATCAGAAATGAGGCAAGGTTTCAGTTCCAATTTTACCGATGAACTATGCAGCAGGTTTTGTAGCTCTGAATCATCTTTCTGAGCTTCTGCAAAACCATCAAAATTTAAGATTGGAGATTTTGAAATAGAATCAATTTCAATTCTTGAGAGACAATCTGCTACAGTGTTTTTGGAACCTGGTACATGTCTAATGTCAGTGGAATATTGGGAAATAAAATCTAAATGGCGTAATTGCCGAGGCGAGCATTTATGGGGATTTTGCTTAAATGCATAAATTAACGGTTTCTGATCAGTATAAATTTTAAAATTTCTCCCCTCTAACATATGCCGAAATTTCTTTATTGCTGAATAAATAGAAAATAATTCCCGGTCATAATTTGACCAATTCCGCTGACTCTTGTTTAATTTCATGGAAAAAAATGCTAAAGGTTCATAATGTTCCTGAAAAAATTGCATAAGAGTGCCGTCGATCGCGACATCTGAAGCGTCAATCCATATACTTAACTCAGCACCTGGAATGGGATGCCGTAAAAGAGCTGCTTGAGCTATGGCATTTCTGGCATCTGTGAAAGCCTTTTCAGCATATTCGTTTCAATTAATCGGTTCGGAAGTTTTAGGAACACGGGAACGAGATTTCCTTTTGTTTGGATGTCGTTCTAATAATTGCACTAAAGGCGCAAGTATGTGTGCAGCTTTATATACAAAAGATCTATAAAAATTAAACATTCCCAAAAATCGTCGAAGTTGAGATAAAGTTGTGGGCTGTGGAAAATCAATTATACATTTAACTTTATCAGGAAGTGGCTGAGTACCGTGTTCAGATATTCGAAATCCTAAGAAATCGATGGTAGGTTTACTAAATGTGCACTTGGAAACATTTATGCACAAACCATATTCTTCTAATTTGGAAAATAAGGCTTTTAAATGATGATAATGCTCTTCTTCATTTTTAGAGGCAATAAGTATATCATCAATAAAAGCATAGACGCCAGGTAAATCGCGTATTATTTCATCGATGAATCTCTGAAATGTGGCAGATGCGTTGCATAAGCCAAACTGCATGCGTGTGCTTTCGAATAATCCGAAAGGTGTGCATATCGCTGTTTTAGGAATATCATCAGGATTGATTGGTATTTGATGATACGCTTTGATTAGGTCAATGTGACTAAAAATTTTAGTGTTGCGTAAATTAGCCGTAAAATCAGCTATACACGGAATCGGATATCTGTCTTTTACAGTTTGCGCATTCAAGGCACGATAATCACCTACAGGTCTCCACTCCAAAGTTCCTTTTTTGGAACCATGTGCAAAGGTGATGCATAATTGCTACATGAAGGTCTTAAATGTCCTAGTTGTATCATATTTTGAAATTCCATTTTAGTGATTTTCAGGAGATCCGGAGCTAACCTTCGAGGTTTTGCCACAACTGAAGGTCCTTTTGTTGTAATAGAATGCATTGTGTTGTGTTTAACAGGCTGATTAGGATCTGGTAATTTTGTTATAGATGGAAATTTTTTTAGAAGTTCATTATACCGTATTTTCGGGTGTATAGTCCGCGGCTTATGCAAGAAAAAAACCTCCCCAAAAGCCGCTGCGGCTTATACACGGTGCGGGTTATACAAAGATTACTTTTAAAAAATTGGAAATCGTGATTTTTTTTACAATTTTTAAACCTTAAAAAATTTGAAAAAACATCGAAATTTGTAATTTTTTTTCGCTATGCCTTGAAATTTAGAGAGTTCTCCCATGTTTGTAAAGGCTTTTTTTTACTGCTTAAATACAGTTATTTCTGGATATGGAAGAACTGTCGCAACTATCGCCAAGTATTGCACTGATAGATGCATAATAGCCACTGTGTTTGTAGTACAAAATCCAAAATCCGGAACCCTTCCAATCTCGACAATTCTGAATTTAAGATCATTTTTAGTTTATTTTTCAAAAAAATAATCTACTGACCCTGTTGCAAAGAATAAAAAAGTGCATGATTTATGTCATTTCGGAATGATTCAGAGCAGTCAGTCTTTTTCGAAACGATTCCGAGGAATCATTCCTTTACAGAGTCGTTTCATTTCGGAACGAGTTCTAGGAATCGAACTTTTCCGGACTCGTTTCATTTCAGATAGAGTCCTAGGAATCGTTCCTTTTCGGAGTTGGTGCATTTCGGATCGATTCCGAGGATTCGATCCTTTTGGGAACCAATGACCTAAGATACGTATACATTTTATGTCCGAAATTTTGCATTTATCATCGATTTTTTTTCGGAATTTTTTTTTTAAATATCACGCTTCTTTGAAAAAAATGCGCATAAACGCCGCATCGCTTGAAATTTTATCTTAAAACACGCAAACGCCGCGGCGTTTCTTCTGAAAATTACAGTACTGATAATCTTAATTTTTTAGCCCAATTACTGCAGATATTATGCATCACTAAAAAAATTGTTAAAATTTTGTTAAAAATTATGACTAATGGCTTCTAAGTTCGAACCCTGGTCGAAATATATGTTCGTAAATGGTGTATAGCCCGCGGACTGTACACCGATGCATCTCCGCGGGTTATACACGAACTTTTTTTACTGCACTGCTCGGTTTAGGGGTGCGGGTTATACACAGGGTGCGGGCTATACACCCAAAAATACGGTATATACTATCAATATTGATTGTTTTTACTGAATGAATGGATGCACATTTCATGTGGCCTGTCGTTTCAAATTTTGTTTTTAAGTCCCTTAGACATTTATGACGGAGATCTGGGACCAATTCGAAATTATGGAGAAAATCTGCTCCCAATATTGATGTACTAACATTTGCCACTAGAAAAGTCCAATTAAACTTTCGCCTTAAGTTAAAGTCTAGAGAAAGGATTTGTTGACCATAAACATTTATAGTTGAAGAATTAGCAGCCAAAAGTGTTTGTACGGGTGGATTCCGTTTTTGTAAATTATTGGCAGGAAGGATTGACACATCCGACCCTGTGTCGACCAGAAAGGAAACATTTGGTGTCCGATCCTTAATGAACAGGTGACGTGACTGCTGAGGCAAAGAGTAAGTCGCCTCTACTCTTTGCTTGTTTCGTTTCCCGACCAAGAACATGGTTTTACGCATTTTTCTTCGCTACATTTTGTTCCAAATCGTCGATGGTATCAACAAATAGATGAATCGCACTTAGCACTGTTATCTCGCTCGCGAGGTTTATTCGAATTTCTACGGTATGGTGATAGCCCACGTGAAAATGCAATTTGATCGATGCGTTTATTTAGTTTTTCAATTTCTCTCATAAATTTATATTCTACTGACTGTTCATTCGCGCTGGACACGGTAAATGCAGAAAGAGGGGACGGAGTAACCTCCGAAATCCGATCCGAAATTTCCGCAGCTTTCTCAAGGGTTAAATCAGAAACAGCCGCTAAAATTGTTTGAACAGAATTTGGTAAACTCGTCAAAAATACAGTAAAACCCCGATAATTCGGATTAATTGGGACCAGACCCAATCCGGATTATCGAAAATCCGGATTATCCGGAGAATTAGAAAAAAATGAAATAAAATAACACATACTTACAGAAAATCACCTTTATGTTAAACTTCTTGAATATTTACAGACAGTAAAAATGTTTACTTTGCTTAATTCTTCCAAAAAGATTTCAGAGAAAGGTTTTTTTATTCATAATACGACTCCAAAACAAATTACTGTTATAGAAATTAGCCGATCGCTTCTCAATCTTGTACCAAAAAAAATACCAAACCGATCCGGATTAACGGGGTCCGAATTTTCGGGGTTCTACTGTAACTCTAACATTAAATTGTCAGGAATATTTAGGGGTTCCGCGCGACGTTTCATGCTACGTAATAAATCTGAAGGTTTCCGATTCCCTAGCTCTTCCCCAGACAATAGTTGCCGTATTTCTTGCTGGGATGACTCTCCCGAACGCGCAATTAATTCCTTTTTAAAATGCCATAAGGATCGGTAGCATCCGGTTGCATTAATACGTCACGAATAATTTATGCAATATCGGGTGGAAGATGCGACACAATATAGTTATATTTTGTAACAGATTCTGTTATTGCTTTGGGGGTAGCTAAAGTAAATGTACTTTCGCACATTACAAATGAAAGCGCAGGATCTGATCTATTATATATGGGGATTTGAACAGCATCGACATTAGACATGATTTATAATTATTAATATAGAAAAGGCACAGTTAAATCAAAATAAAATTCGCGAGTTAAAATTTTACTGTAAAATAATAGAAGAAATATCAGAAAAATGATTCAGAAGCACCTATCTATTTTTCAGCTAACATATCCATAATCATTTTGCATGACTTACTTCATCACAATGGAACAAGGTCTCCTTAACAATCTACGAAAATCTCACTTTCCGATTGCTCATGGTATTTTTCTACAGTCCAGGGGTTACCAAATGTCCCGTTGGTCGTCATAAAATAACACGCAGATGTTTTAACTTAATTCTATTTTTATTCTACAGAACTATGAGAACAAATTCTGACTCCATTTAGCATAGAACAACAATCTAAACGTAAACAATAAACGAACAACAACGTAAACAATTTTACCGTCTGTGATCGCTATGGTAACCGCTCAAGGCACTGGCATTCTGAACTGCGAAATGTTTCCAACCTTCCGGTGATAACAATAGCAATCACCATATACGCTCATACACGCGTTAGTGATTCCGGTGTTGATGAGTTTCATACATTTTAGTGATTCCTGCACAGCGAGTTTCGTGGATCCAGTGATGTTTTTATGGTTTTAATGGGCGCGCAGCGCTCATACACATGTTAGTGATTGCGGCGTTGACGAGTTTCGTGCAAATTAGTGATTGCTGCACAGCGAGTTTCGTGGATCCAGTGATTTTTTTTTTGGTTTTAATGGGCGCGCAGCGCTCATACACACGTTAGTGATTGCGGCGTTGGTGAGTTTCGTGCATTTTAGTGTTTCCTGCGCAACAAGTTTCGGGGATCCAGCGATGTTTGTCTGTCTGTCTGTCTGTTGGTTTGCTTGTATGTCTGTTTGTTTGTTGATTTGTTTGTTTATTTGTCTGCCAGTCTGTTTGTTCGTCTGTTTGTTCGTCTGTCTGTTCGTTTGTCTGTTTGTTTTTGTATGTCTGTCTGTTTGTTTGTTCGTTTGTCGGTTTGTTTGTTCGTCTGTCTGTTTCTTTGTCTGTTTGTTTGTTTTTTGTCTGTCTGTCTGTTTGTTTATTGGTTTGTTTGTTTGTTTGTTCGTTTGTCGGTTTGTTTGTTTGTCGGTTTTTTTGTTTGTCAGTTCGTTTGTCTGTTTGTCGGTTTGTTTGTTTTTACGTCTGTTTGTTTGTCGGTTTATTTGTTTGTCAGTTTGTTTGTTTGTTTGTCGGTTTGTTTGTTTTAACGTCTGTTTGTTTGTTTGTCTGTTTGTCTTTTAGTTTGTCAGTTTTTTTATTTGTCTGTTTGTCGGTTTGTTTGTTTGCTTATTTGTTTGTTTTTCTGTCTGTTTGTTTGTCTGTTTGTATGTTTGTTTGTCGGTTTGTTTGTTTGTCTCTCTGCCTGTTTGTTTGTTTATTTGTAGTATCGTCAAAAAATGGAAATCAAGAAACCATATCGTCAAGAAACCATATTTTCCGTTTAAAAAAGGGAACTTATCGGCAGCATGGGGAATTTCTTGGGTGCATTTGTGAGCCAAAGTTTGGGGCGGGGTCTAGACATTAGTCACTTCCGGGCTTACCCACTTCACTTTTTATATGCTAAGCAGCCAATTTCATGTCAGCCAGCGCAGGTGATAAGTCGCCAATCTATACTAATAAAATCCGTGCGCCTCTGTCTGTCTGCTTGAAGCCGATTACAGTTCGCAATGCGGGCGAGTTGGAAGTCGCGAAAGGTGTCTTTCGATTGGAAAAATTCCGGAGAAGTCATTTCGGGCATTTTCGAGACTGTGGGACCAAAATTAAAAAAGTCATGAATTAAAAACCGGTCGAGAATCGGAACGGAAAACGTCCCATTTTCCAAACAGAGCTCAAACGGAGCTCTGAGGCAGAACACTGCGCCACCTTGCGGGGATCGACTAGAACAATTCCCCTTTGGTTAAAAGAAGAAGCAGCCGAAAACATCTTTTTCTCCCGTCATTTTGTCAAAGAATGTATAAGAGAAAGAGGTAATAGTGTTGCTAATTAATATTTTGAGGATCTCAGATGTAACTGGCTATTCATATATTTATTCTGTATGTGAGTATTAAGCGTTGTAGCTCATTTTCATACTTTTTCTTTTTGGTAGCATACACGAATATTGTGTAACCTAAGATTTACGCGATTAATATTAATTTCTGTTAGTGCAAACGGAAAACGAGCTGCCAAAATTATTTGTTAGTTATGTTGCTTGTGATATTAATGAAATTACTTATTTTTTTTTAATAGCAGTCTTTTGCAGTTTTTAATACCGAAACTTTTTTGCGCGTTTTTTCTTAAACCATCATCTAGACAGTTTTTAAAGTAGAAAAAACTGATTACATATTCAGAATATGCGTAAAAATCTGCTTCTGATGAACCAACAACCGCCAACCGTGCAAAATCAAATATTTTTAACGGGACGATGGCGACCATGGCGCGTAGCGCCCACGTTGCGAAATCACATATTTTTAACGGGATAATGGGCGCATAACAATTATAGCTCTTTAATGTACTTTTTTTGTGCTTGAGGATTCGAACACCAAGACTTGCTTATTAAATGTTTTTTTTTTTTTGCTTATTATATACTGCTTAATATCGAGGTTCGTTTGGAAATAGTGGCTCAGCTAGCGGGCGTAGCTCGCTAGTCTATATTATAAAAGCCCAATGTCATCAACACTTCCAAGTCTCCCCACTTCACATTTTTATATACATGATTGCCATTTTGGTGCTTTTATGCTAGCCGAGTGCAGGTTTGCCAAATTTTATGCCATATTCCAGTTTCATTTGAAACATAAAACTATAAATTATTTCATTTAAAAAACATGACTTTTATTTATAACACTAGGGGGGCTCCGCCCCCCTGCTCGCTACGCTCGCCAACCTCCCGCTTCGCGATTCCAAGTTGTAGGCTACCCCTGCTTTCTGCGCTGGCCAATACCCCATGGTATGGATAAGCAGTTGCAGATCTTTCAAATGATGTGTCACACGACTGGTGTTGTAAAGAAATTAAAAATGTGCCCCTTCTGGGAGGGGCAGAGTGGGGGATGACACACAAGACATCCATAATATGAATAAGCAGTTGCAGACCTTTCAAATGATGTGTCACTCGACTGGCGTTGCGAAGAAATTAAAAATGTGCGCCCCCCTGGGAGGGCAGAGTGGGGGGTGACACACAAAACATCCATAATATGAATAAGCAGTTGCAGACCCTCCAAATTATGTGTCACACGACTGGTGCTGTAAAGAAATTAAAAATGTGCCCCCCCTGGGAGGGCAGAGTGCGGGGTAGCACACAAGACATCCATAATATGAATAAACAGTTGCAGACCTTTCAAATGATGTGTCACACGATTGTTGTTACAAAAAAATTTAAAATGTGCCCCCCTGGGGGGACAGAGTGGGGGGTAACACACAAGACATCCATAATATGAATAAGTAGTTGCAGACCTTTCAAATGATGTGTCACACGACTGGTGTCGTAAAGAAATAAAAATGTGCCCCCCTGGGGGGGACAGAGAGGGGCGACACACAAGACATCCATAATATGAATAAGCAGTTGCAGATCTCTCAAATGATGTGTCACACGACTGGGGTTGTAATTAAAAATGTCCCCCCCTGGGGGGCAGAGTGGGGATGACACACAATACATCCATAATATGAATAAGCACTTGCAGACCTTTCAAATGATGTGTGACACGACTGGTGTTGTAAAGAAATAAAAATGTGCCCCCCTGGGGACAGAGTGGGGGGGTGACACACAAGACATCCATAATATGAATAAGCAGTTGCAGACCTTTCAAATGATGTGTCACACGACTGGTGTTGTAAAGAAATTAAAAATGTAACCCACCTGGGGGGCAGAGTGGGGGGTGTGACACACAAGACATCCATAATATGAATAAGAACTTGCAGACCTTTCAAATGATGTCTCACACAACTGGTGTTGTAAAGAAATTAAAAATGTGCCCCCCTGGCGGCAGAGGGGTAGCATACACGACATCCATAATATGAATAAGCAGTTGCAGACCTTTCAAATGATGTGTCACACGACTGGTGTTGTAAAGAAATTAAAAATGTGCCCCCTTAGGGGGGCAGAGTGGGGGTGACACACAAGACATCCATAATATGAACAAGCAATGTCAGACCTTTCAAAAATTTGTTCCCCCTGGGGGGGCAGAGTGGGGGGTGACACACAAGACATCCATAATATGAATAAGCAGTTGCAGACCTTTCAAATGATCTGTCACACGACTGGTGTTGTAAAGAAATTAAAAATGTACCCCCCTGGGGGGCACTGCAGAGGCGGACACACAAGACATCCATAATATGAATAAGAACTTGCAGACCTTTCAAATGATGTCTCACACAACTGGTGTTGTAAAGAAATTAAAAATGTGCCCCCCTGGCGGCAGAGGGGTAGCATACACGACATCCATAATATGAATAAGCAGTTGCAGACCTTTCAAATGATGTGTCACACGACTGGTGTTGTAAAGAAATTAAAAATGTGCCCCCTTAGGGGGGCAGAGTGGGGGTGACACACAAGACATCCATAATATGAACAAGCAATGTCAGACCTTTCAAAAATTTGTTCCCCCTGGGGGGGCAGAGTGGGGGGTGACACACAAGACATCCATAATATGAATAAGCAGTTGCAGACCTTTCAAATGATCTGTCACACGACTGGTGTTGTAAAGAAATTAAAAATGTACCCCCCTGGGGGGCACTGCAGAGGCGGACACACAAGACATCCATAATAGGAAAAGGCAGTTTCAGACCTTTCTAAAGATATGCAACACGACTGCTGTGGATAAATATTAAAAAAGTTCCCCTTTGGGGGGGGGGGGCAAAATGGGGTGCGGCGCCCCAAACATGCATAATTGGAATGAGCAGTTACAGTTGTTTAAAACTATAGGGGGGGCTCCGACCACCTGCTCACTACGCTCGCCAACCCCCCGCGTAATCGTTTCGCGATTCCGTTCGGTGTTGTTTTGCAATCCCGGTTGGAATCGCTTCGCGATGCATAGACGGAGCCCTTCGACTTATTGAAGGAGTGGTCTATCCGGATTCGTTATTTCCGGAAATTTTACACATCAGCATCATTCCAGGAGTCATTCCTTTTAAGGCTAGTTTTTTTTACTATAGAAGGACAGATTAAAAAATATGTATATCAGATTCATTCATCTCATTTAAAATACAATACTAAATGTATTTTTCCAGCATAGGTAATTGGCGCAAGTGAGTGATAAGAAAGTGAGTGCTTGGCGAGAAAAGAAATTTGACAAAATCTTTTTCGCAACCTTTTTTATTTTTTCATATGCACAATCACATACATAAATAATTAATAGTAATTAATAATAACCTAAACCAAAATAATTTATTGCAACAAAAAATCATTGTTTCTAATTTACACTTTTAAAAAAGTATGTATATTTTGAGCCCACGGAATTTAAATTGACATTCATAGTTTAATATTGCATTCCTAAAAAATAAATAAGCCTTAAATGATTCATACAATCACGAACGAGAAAAAAAATAATCATTCAGGTTCGTAAAGCAAGTTTTTCAACAATAAATGGACAATATTCTTATGACATCATTGTAGATAATGGCGTGAGAGTTTTGTTATGTCTTAAGACATCATACTAGGTAAAATTGCGGCGTTGTTTATAGTATGAATTCACGTTTTTTTATTGTCATATTTATGAACTCAGAAACGAAATTAATGAAAAATAAGCATGCTTTTTCATTATTAAATTTTGAAATAATGAATTATGAAATGCTACCATGATTGCAAACAGTTCTTAATTTCTCTGGTCGGAATCTTCCGATTTGGATAATGATTGAAGAAGTAAATTAAATTAAGAGTAAAAATAACGTGATGGAATGCGTAGAATACTTTTAATGGAGACCAAACTGGTCGCCATAGGCGGCTAGTATTAAATAAACACAATAGTCTTTGAGAATAAAATCTGTGAAATCGCTGGTAATCGAAACAAAATTCCATATTAGAGAGGTTTTTGCACGTGAGATTCTATTTGTTATAGGCAGGCTCCGTTTTTACAGAAATTACTGAATTAAGTACAGTAAAACTTCTGTAAAAACAAAATAGTCAGCGACAAGAAATATTTTACGTTTTAAACAGGTTTCCGTGTGAGCAAGTAGGTATTTTTCGGTGACACCGTAAAAGTTTTCCGTTTCAAACAAGTTATGTTTTTGTTTCAAATGATTTATTTCATAAAATTTCACTGGATGCAGACCACTGAACAGACTGATAGTAAAATAAATGCAAAATAATTTGTACATCATGAAAAATTAGGACTTATGGAGTTTCGCGTACTAGTTCAGTAATTATCAACTTACTTTTTTTTTGGGGGGGGGGGGGTTGTGATGTAACACATATTCTATTATACATATTTCTATTAATTTTTCAAATGTTAGTCCCCCCCCCCTCTTTTAAAATTTAATTTTAAAAGAAAAGCATTTTTAATAGTTATTGTTATTGTGTGTTCGTCTCCAATTGCATATAAAATAATAATAATAAATAAAAAAAAACAAATAATAAATTAGTTTTAAAATATCATTCCATTTCTAGATTTTTCTTTCTTGTTCTTCAGTTGATTGAATATCAGAAGAATTAAATATTTTTTCTGTTTTAAATAACTGCTATTTTTATTTCCCAATCATTTCATTCTGTTTTATATAAAGAACTTAATTTTGTTACCGGTTGTGTAATTTCGTTTAGGGTTGCTGGGTGTTGCGCATTTTCGCCTCTGGCGATAAATGCTGTAATTTTGACAACACTCATTTTTAAAATTTCCCCTTTGCTTATCATATAACGGTCCTTTTTACCTATACATTTTTTTACTCGGATCGGGAATCTATTCTATACCAAAAGACTTTTTTGGCGTTTGTGAAATGTGAAAATTTTGTCAGTTTTACGTTTTGTCTTGGTGAATTAAACACACACGCTCGCTGTTGTCAAAAATGACAAATATTTTCATTATTATGCTCTATGACATTTATGTTAGTGTGCTGCATTCTTATGTGGACGATTATTTAGATTATGTTTTATTGCGGACATGTCAACATGCACAATTTGTGGTCGTCGAAAAATTATGATGTTTCTTTTAATACCTATTGTAACCGATTGTACCGATTGTGAACGTTTGGTGTGAATACACTGCATTCAAAGTGTTTTGATATGCTTTTATTTCTGGTATTCTTCAAAAATAAAAACAATTTAGTCAAGATGTTTGTGAGCTGAGATTTCTTCATCAGAAAATGAGTGAATCACTTCATTCCAGAAAAAAAGTAAAATGTGAACCTGGTATTCTCCACAATATTGCAATACGATCCGGCCAATCTCATAAAGGGTGGCATTATTCTCATATTTTGCCATCATAAAACTATGGCGCCGTAACGAAGGGTTTTTTTTTTTCTGGAGAAGTTGTCCAAGTGCATACAAAATAATGAGACGAAAATATGATTTGTATATGCAGCTTATTTTGTTTCGAATTCCGGATGGTGCAGTAAAGAAGTGTTTTCGAAAAAATGGTGATTTCGACCTTTATAGTATGTACTTGTGCTAGTTTGTGTTCAAATGTACGAGAGGTGAGATATGCTAGTTCGACGATAACGAAAATTAGACGTACAATCTTAGAATGTTTCAAATGGAATTTCAGTTCTACTAAGTTGTTGTTCTACTAAGTTGTTCTACAATGATGTGTTGGTGTGTTCTGCGAATAAAAAATTTTTTATTAAGCAATCTTCATGTGTGTGCGGGAGCATCTAATTTGATTACGCTTAATTTTGACTCTTCCCCCCCCCCTCCTCGGAACAAAGAAATTTCAGAACGCTGGACAAAAAAGGAACTCGGCTGCAACTACATCTAATTTAAATAATAGTCTCAGAAAGAACATCTTTTTTTTGTTTCGCGTTATTTTTTTTCCATAAAAATAGGAAATGTATTTATTTTTTCTTGTAATGTTTTTTCAGCTTAGAAGAAAGGTAATGTACATATTCTTTTTTCTTTATTTCCTTTTTGTATTTCATATTACATATTTGCTTTTATGTTATTATTATTTGTAATTGATTATGATATATTTGAAGAAGCTTAAGTATTTATAAGTATATGTTTTTTTGAATATGACATCATCAAAGAATAATTTTAACATTTCAGTACCCTGCTATGAAGGGGATCCAACCACTTTGGATTTTTTCTTTGATATAGTCAGTAATTATGCAAAAATACAAAAATGGACAGATGATCAGGAGGTATTGTTTATCAAAACAAAATTAGCAGGTCCTGCTCTAAAATTTTTTCTTGAAAATGACAAAATTAAAAATTCAAATAGTGTAACATAATTAAACAGGAACTTTCACGATTTTCCTCTAAAGAATCTCAAACAGTTATAGATATCGAATTTGATAACATAAAACTCTTACCTAATGAAAGTATAAGTAATTTTTCTCATAGATTGAACACTTTGGCCAATAAGGCTTTTAAAAAGAAAGATCCTGAATTTCTTAACGAAATAAAATATAAGAAACTTTTGCAATGTTTATCAACTGATATTCGAATCAAAATTAAGGAGGAAAAAATTGATGACTATGATAAAGCAGTAGAAAGAGCAGAGTTTTTGGAAAATATTTTGTCAAATGAAAAATTAATTAATATTCACAATGAATATTCTAATCATATTGATTTTTCTAAACAGATATCCGAATTATCAGAGAAAATAAATGCTTTGTCATTCGTAAGTAATACACAAAAAGATGACACTAAACAAACCCAAACACGCCCTAGTTTTAAGAAGGATGCTCGTGACTTATACAAATCGAAAAACTCTAGAAATTTCGGTTTTAAGTTTTAAAATAAAAATAACAGAAAGGTAAATATTTGTCAAATTTGTTTTAAGCGAGGTCATTTGGCCCTCTAGTGTTTTAAATATAAGAATTTGTGTAAGAGAAGGGAATCGTATGATCAGAATTATTATAGACAATACAGAAATACTAATTTTGATAATTCTGGTTATAACCAATTTCAGCCTTTAAACGACCAGTGAAACGCAGTACAGCTGATGAGCTGTTGTCTCAAAACTGTTTTGGGTCATCAGCAAATAAATTTAAACTGTCTGATGAAAGACAAGTTAAATCCACTTATTCACAAACTTCTAAGGAAATTCAGATTTGCAACAATCAGTCAACACAGACTGATGAAAAAGTAGTCATTTATAATGTATATGATAAGTGTTCGTTTTTACCTATATTTCCAGTACGTTTGGCAAATTTGAGGCATTTTTATTACTGGATGCAGGAAGTTCAATTTCAGTTTTATCACTTAATTTCTTTAATGAAATAAAAAAAAGATATTTCTTACAAACATTTAGCTTCTTCAGTAACTATTTCAACTGTTAATTCTGCAGTTAAATTCTCTTCTTGCATTTCTGTGTCTATCAAAACTGGTAAAATATTCTTTCGGCATACCTTTTATATTGTTGAAAATGCAAATTCTTCAGAATTTGTTGGAATTTTAGGTTATGATTTTATTGTGAAAAATAATATTGTTATTAATCCCAGTGATAATACTGCCTCAATAAATGGTGTTGAAGTACCATTAAAAAATAAATGTAGAAAAAGTCAAATAAATGCAATATGTGTTGATAAAATTTCTGAAAGTGAGGTAGATAATAAGGACAGTAGTTCAAGTGATGTTGTGCATAATGTTAACAGTAATGAATCGCATGATCAGATCTGTGCATATCTTGCACACAAAGTTAACTTAAATCCATATGAACACAAATTTGTAAAAATTAAAACTGACATCTCACCAAATCAAGATGAGATGCTATTTTGTAGTAATATTTCCTCTGATAATGTGTTATGTCATGATGCACTTATAAAATTAGATTCTAAATTTCAAAACATCTTATATCCAAAAATCATGCATGTTTACATTGAAAATTTATCTGATCATGTTGTTCATTTGAATAAGAATATAGAAGTAGGTTATCTGAGTATTCCAGATGAAATTGTTGATCAAAATGAACTGGAAAGTAATTTAAATCTTTCAATAAATGAAAATTATTGTAATTTTATTACTGCATCTGATCAGGTACTTGCTCAGAGAAAAAAAGATCTTTCTATAGATGATTTTAAATTGGAACATTTAGAAGCAAATGAAAAGAAGGAAATCTCTGATCTTCTCTTAAAATATTACTCTGCTTTTTCCAAATCTCTTAAGACACTTGGTCATACTGATCGCATTGTACCTAATATCAAATTCATTAATGACTTCCCAATAAAAACTTTATCATTTAGCATTCCCCAAGCACTTCAGGCAGATGCTAAAGAGCAAATAGATAATCTTGTTGAAGCAGGAATAATAGAAACGCATTGCTCTGAATGGTTTTGCCCTATCTTAATTGTAAAGAAAAAGTCTGACGGTTAAGGTAAGCAAAAATATCGTTTAGCGTTAGATTTGAGAATGCTTAATTCAGTTTTTCAAGGATTTTCTTATCCTCTTCCCAAAATTCAAAATATTATTGCTAATTTATCCTCTTATAAATATTTCACTAGCTTAGATTTAAAACAAGCTTACCATCAAATTGACTTGCCACCAGAATTGCAAGATAAATTGACATTTACATCTGAGTAAGGCTCTTATAAGTATAAACGTTTAGTTTTGGCTTAAAAAATTCTGCCTCAGTGTTTCAAGCACTAATGGACATGATTTTAGATGAAATAAATTTGGAAAGTATATTTACATATCAAGATGATTTTATATTTGGTTCAAACACATTTCAGGAAACATTACAAAAACTTGAGAAAATTTTACAGGTTTTATCGAAGTATAATTTGACTCTTGCCCCCAACAAATGTACTTTTCATCAGACTTCCACAAACTATCTAGGTTTTCACATTGAAAATCATGCAGTAAGTCCTATTCAAAGTAATATTTTGCGAATAACATCTTTTCCTGTACCAACAACTAAACACCAACTAAAAGGTTTTATTGGTTTAGCGACATTTTATAGAAGTTTAAAACCCAAATTTTCTGAAATCATACATCCAGCTTACCAGGCCTAAAGAAAAATTTCGCTGGACTCCTGAACATGACAAAATTTTTAATAATATTCAAAAAATATTTTTTTCTGAACCAATTGTTCATTTACCAGATTGAGACAAACCATTTTTCTTAAATACTGATGCGTCAAAATTGCTATCTCAGCTGTCTTACTTCAAGAATTTGATAATAACTTACTACCAGTTGCATATTTTTGTAAAGCATTATCCCCTTCTGATAAAAAATACCCTGCTATTAAGCTAGAATTAATGGCTATTTACAAAGCAGTTGTTGCTTTTAGTGTTATCTTTACAACAGAAATTTTACTATTTTGTCTGACAGTGCTCCATTAAAACACTATAAGAAAGTTAGTAACCCTGCGGATATTATAACTAGATGGCTCACCGAGTTATCCGAATATTCATTCAATTTTCAACACATTCTAGGTTCTTCAAATGTACTTGTTGACTATCTTTCTAGAAATAAATTAAAAAATAATCAACAAACATTAGATACAAATCCTGAATTAATATATGATACCACCCATATTCTTCCTATCATTGAGAATAATGAGCATGAAAAGAGTATCTCTGTGTCACATTCAGTTAATTATTTGACTGTTGGTAATTCAGAAAATCATAAAGACCCTTTGCTTGAGATATCAAACCAAACATTTGTTAATAAACAGTTAAAGGATACAGAATTACTATCTGTTATATATCATGAAATATTAAACAATGGTAGTTCAGATAAATCTGACATGTACTTTATTCATCCTGATACAAAAGTGTTAATGTTTAAATAATACATTCCACATGACTCAACATTTTCTTATCATATTGTAGTACCACACTCGTTAAAAGCTAAGGTTTTAGCAATTTCACATCTTTCACATTTCGGTTTAAAGAAAACCTATGAATTTGTATGTAAAAGATATTTTTGGAATGGTATTTACACAGATACATTAAATTATGTTGCGTCATGTATTAAATGTTTGCAACATAAACATCACAAAACACAGCCTGCACCTTTGCAAGCAATGTACACTACAAAACAAGCAGGTCATACTGTAGCAATTGACATTGTAGGTCCTTTTAAAAATGGTTATTCAGTATTAACAGTAACAGATCGCTTTTCTAGACATATGAAATTATTTTCTTTAAAGGAGACTTCTGCTAATAAAGTTGTTGAATCACCGTTTAAATATTCCACCTGCTTTGGAAGACCTTGCTTAATTTTGTCTGATCTAGGTTCCCAATTTATTTCCAGTGTTTATGACATTTTTAATGAAGCATTGAGTATAAAAATATCTCATTCATCAGTCTCGCACCCCCAATCGAACTCGATTGCTGAAAGAATCAATTCTTCAATTAAAACGTCGGTTAATACTTTATTACTTGAAGGACATTCTTTTGAACATGCGTTGTTGATTCACAAATGCTTATACAATAGCTCTACACACTCATCTACAAAATTCTCACCAAACCTTTTACATTTTGGGCGTGAATTATCATTAATATTTGATACATATCACACTCATGCAAATCAGCCATTTCTTGTTAATGTTGACACTTATAAATTATTAAAAGAATTGGATGCAATGTACCAAAAAGCTTATGAAAACATTGTGTCTGCTCAACATCAAAGAGGGCCTCCGTGGCTGAGTGGTTAAGACATCACGCCGCTAATCGTGAGGTTGTGGGTTCGAATCCCACTGGCTCCACTGCACACACTCTTTGTGTGGAGCTCCTGGTTGTACTTCTCTTGTGTTGCAATATCTCCTTGTGTGCTATCTCGTCCCTGTATACTGACGATGGCTTATAAGCAGGCTTCATGTCGAGCACACAAGTCAGATGTATGTTGTTCAATAAAACAAAAACAAAACAACATCAAAGAAACTTAAAATTTTCACAATATGCAAAACTACGTCCATTAACTGTTCATGATATTGTTTATCTAAAATCTCGAGATAAATATAAACCAAAATATACTGGACCTTATGAAATTATTGTGAAACATTCACCTGTTTCATTCACTATAAGGAAATATCAGTATTCACATGCTGCTACTTTAAGAGTGTAAATAGATAGACTTTTACTTGCGCCACCTAGAAATGCATACCTTAATTCTAACTTTAATAAAAATGCAAGTTCTAATATTAATGACAACAATAATAATTATCAGCAGTACAATAGCAATAATTCTCCTCAAAACATTATTTCAAGATATAATCTTAGACCAAGAAAATAAATGTAATGCCACATGTTGTGTTAACTGGCCAGGACACGGAATTATGTTTAGTTGTGTACTATGTATTGGATCTTTTACTGGTCTACTGCTAGTTCAGTTCATTGTGTATAAGATTCTCTATGCAGTGTACAATTTGGTTTTATATTTTATTTTCATACTACCATTTTGATATTTGTATACTTTAATATTTTGACAATCTTATTTCATAATGTACTGAAGTAAGTCTGCTCTACACTCTATTAGAATGGCATTTTAGATTTCCATTTTTTTTTTTTTTTTTTTTTTTTTAAATACTGATCAGTGTTGATTTTTTTTTAATTTACATATTGTGCATATTTTGATTCTTACATTTTGATAAAGGTATTATATTTTTGTAAATTCCATTGAACTATAAACATTGTATCAAGTCAGTATCTAGAATTTTATAAATATAAAAAAAAATTCTTTTTTCAGCATACCTTTAAATGTGTGTTTTAAACAGTGTATATAAACTGTTATGATAAATTATTTAACAAGTTGCACGTATTTTCAAGAAACATTTCAACAAAAAAGACAATTTCTACAAATAAAAAATATGTCATCTAAAAATTTGCTTTTACAGCAGAACTGTCTTATGTAAGCGCTTACACATGAATGAAACGAAGAATATAAAAAATAGGTTGTGTATACACATCAAATTGCTGGATATTAAAAGCAATGACTAGCATATATGCATGTATATAAAGACCTAGGCATAAGTTAAAGTTTAATTTTTTTTGGTAACATTTTGTATATTGTATTGTGTTTTATATATATCATATATAACTTGTATTTTTTATAAACATATAGTTATTCTTATTTTATAAGTGTATATTTTGCTAATGCTTTGTACATAGATTCTCAACACTTTGCCTTTCTATAAGAAAAAATATTTTTTTTCTTCGCCAAAATAAAATATTTTTTGGTGGTCCTTCGAGTGATAATATGTGATGTAACACATATTCTATTATATATATTTCTATTAATTTTTAAATGTTAGTCCCCCCCCCCTTTTAAAATTTAATTTTAAAAGAAAAGCATTTTTAATAGTTATTGTTATTGTGTGTTCGTCTCCAACTGCATATAAAATAATAATAATAAATAAAAAAAAAAAATAATAAATTAGTTTTAAAATATCATTCCATTTCTAGATTTTTCTTTCTTGTTCTTCAGTTGATTGAATATCAAACGAATTAAATATTTTTTCAGTTTTAAATAACTGCTATTTTTATTTCCCAATCATTTAATTTTGTCTTGTATAAAGAACTTAATTTTGTTACCGGTTGTGTAATTTCGTTTAGGGTTGCTGCGTGTTGCGCATTTTCGCCTCTGGCGATAAATGCTGTATTCTTGACAACACTCATTTTTAAAATTTCCCATTTGCTTATCGTATAACGGTCCTTTTTACCTATACATTTTTTTACTCGGATTGGGAATCTATTCTATGCCAAAAGACTTTTTTTTGGCGTTTGTGAAATGTGAAAATTTTGTCAGTTTTACGTTTTGTCTTGGAGAAGTAAACACACACGCTCGCTGTTGTCAAAAATGACAACTATTTTCATTATTATGTTCTATGACATTTGTGTTAGTGTGCTGCATTCTTATGTGGACGATTATTTAGATTACGTTTTACTGCGGACATGTCAACATGCACAATTTGTGTTCGTCGAAAAATTATGATGTTTCTTTTAATACCGATTGTAACCGATTGCATCGATTGTGAAAGTTTGGTGTGAATACACTGCTTTCCAAGTGTTTTGATATGCTCTTATTTCTGGTATTCTTCAAAAATAAAAACAATTTAGTCAACATGTTTGTAAGCTGAGATTTCTTCATCAGAAAATGAGTGAATCACTTCATTCCAGAAAAAAAGTAAAATGTGAACCTGGTATTCTTCACAATATTGCAATACGATCCGGTCAATCTCATAAAGGGCGGCATTATTCTCATATTTTGCCATCATAGGGGTCTTTTCCCCTAATCTGCGTTTTTAGCGTTAAGTTGCCAAAGATTGGCTATTGCATAAAACAGTTCTACATTTCATTGTTCTGTCAGAAGTAAAACGGGACTTAATTTGCACCGGAGCTCAGTTCCGGTACTTCTCTGTTTTCAATAAATATTTAAATATTGTTAGGAATTCGTCGGAGCTCATAAATACAGGGCTACTAGTATAATAAGGCTCCAAGTATAAATACAGGGTTCCGAAAAACTAAGCCTAAATTACCCTTTATTTTCCTTACCATTCCTAATCTTTTGCTTCTTTTTTATTAAATCTCTAATATGTGATATAATGTGTCATACGCGTAGAAGATCGAGATGAAATGTTTTTAATCACTTTATGAGAGAACGGGGCCGTGTGGAATGCGCTGGACAGCGCACCAGGGATGTTGTGGAGGATATACGCTGTACATTTTTTGGATTTTCTTTATGAAGCACCATATACCCTCTGTTCCTCAAGAAAACTACAGTATGTACACTCGAGGGTATACACTCATGACAGAGCACGTACCCTCTGCTTAGAGCGTATACCGTCTGTTTTTTTTTTCAACTTAAAAAAAAAGCTATTGCAGTGCACGCTTCCATGCTCACAGAGCTGCCACAGGCGACTATTTTTTAATTGTAACTGGCACCAATTTCTGGTAATAGAAAACCTTAATACAGTGCGTGTCAAAAGTTTAAGCACAACAGAAAATTTCAAAATAAAAAATTATTAATGGGTGAAAGTTACTTCCCTTTTCACATAGCCTACAAATTGTAGTCATCCGGAGATGCGAAGAGACAGCGTGGTTGAACAACACGTCCTATAAGCCCCCCTATGTAAAATGTCGTGTTGGGACGACCTGTGTAGTAGACCGGAAGGGTTCGCGGAAAGGACCCACGTTAAAACCTATTAGAAAAAGACTTTCTTCATAAGAACTTGTTTGTTTCCAAAGTGTCGCACGAGATGGCAGCATCACAAAAGTGTTGTCCTGAGACGAAAAGAATTCCCTAAAAACATTCTACTGACGTCACATTTACTGCAGACTTATTACCTTCAGAACTTTTCCCTGCGCGGGATTTGTTGACATTCTCGCAAACTGTCATTACAGAAGCAAAATCATTAGCTCCGTGACTTTAAAACTTTAAAACTTTATTTAAAACTTTAAATTATAAAAATTTAAGTTACTCTTCCTCCCTTCGTGTGTGAACGTGTTCATCTTTTGTATTTTCTTCTAATTCATGTGAATTAAAAAGGTTGTCAACCGAAACCAGGAGTCAACAGATTATTTCTTCTAAAGAACATATCTAATAAAATAATAATTCATTATTCTTCCAGCTATATTCAAAGTGGCCTTAGTGAAGAAGAAAAATAATATCTTCAAAGAAGATGCCTAGCAAGGTAGGCCTCAATTTATATACTTTTTTGAACTATTATTTTAACTTCGAATTCGAACTCACCCTTCAAAACCTCGTGTCGAAGAAGCTGCAAGGGCTTGTACGCGCCCAGGACCGGGAAGCAGTCATTGTACTTTATATCCCTTTTTTGATCTTGAGCTGGTTCGAGCTTAATCTCTCTTGCTTTTAAAATTTTGCTTATTCATCTATAGCAAGTGAAAATAAAACTTTTTCTCTATAAAAATTATGTATTCTATTTCAAATTATTTTAATGCTATTTTCATCACAATGAAGGGAAAACAGAAATGTGTTTTTCTATTCTAGTGATATTTAGAAATATATGACCCGCACTGATTACGGCGACGTATTGATACAGTGCGTGTCAAAAGTTTAAGCACAACAGAAAATTTCAAAATAAAATTTTATTAATGGGTGAAAGTTACTTCCCTTTTCACATAGCCTACAAATTGTAGTTTTTAAAAGATAATTAACAGATTCATGCTATAAAATTTATCTTAAATAATAAAATTTACCAAAACAACAAAAATGAGTGTGTCAAAAGTTTAAGCACAGTAGTTTTTCAGTCTTTAGCAGAACAAGAATTAAAAAAATTAATACTTGATTATTGCTCCTTTCTGCTGAATTACTTTAAATATACGTTCTTCCATCGTTAAAATGAGATTCTGTATTGTTTCTGGTTCATTTTTAAACCAAGCGTTCTCAATGGCATCTTTCAAACCTTTAACTGAAGAATACTGCTTTCCATTTGAATAAACTACATGAGTGAGAATACCCCACATATTTTTTATAAAGTTTAAATCGGGACTAATTGCCGGCCATTTCAAAACAGACACTGTTTTCGACTTAAGCCAGGATGAAGTTGAGTTTGAGGTATGGATGGAAGCATTATCATGTTGAAATAACCATTTTTCTCCCCCTAAAAACCTCGGCAACAGGGAGCAAATGATTGACAAGTGTCTCTTGGTAGTTTTCAAAGTTTTCACGACCACTGATGAATGCTAGAGATGTCTGACAATTGAAAGAAATAGCCCCCCGTACCATTACAGAACTACCATTATGTTATCGGCTAAATACACTCCTAGGTTCTTTGCCGAGATCATGCCAATAGTACTTAAACTCATCAAAGCCATCGAGGTTCCATTTTTTTTCATCACTGAATATGACATCCAGCCACTTTTCACCAAATGACATATGCTCTTTAACCCATTGTAATCTAGCTTCTTTATGGTGTCATTTGAGACACGGTAATCGAGCCATTTTACGGTATTTGATGTATTTGAATTCCAAAACTGTTCTATAAACAGTTTTTTTTTTCGATATTTGTTCTCCAACTGCATATTTTATTTCCGAAAGGGAGTAATTACCAGTTGAAGCCTTTCTAATGCGGCTATCTTCGCTCAAACTAGTCACTCGCGGCCTTCCTGAACGAAATTTTCGTTTAAAATCATTATCACGAGCCAAAATTTGATAACTACCTTGTTTTGACCTTTTTAATGCACTTGCAATTTCAGAAACAGAATTACGTTTTGCTCTCATACTCCAAATTTTTATCATCTCCTCTTCTGAAAATTCTTTCGACTTGGGCATTTTGTATTAACTCAAAAACAACAGCGGACTGCTTCTTATACAACCAGAAATTGTTTGCGTGCGCAACCGTTTTCGTCAGACTGTAAAATTTGAATAAAAACGATTTTGTGCTTAAACTTTTGACATGGTTATTTTTCTTCTATTCTTAAACTCCATAGTTTGAAATAAAATTTAAAAGTTAATTTAAATGAATATGGTGTAAAAATAGATATTATTAACATATACAAGACAGATATTGAAATTAAAGGTAATATTTAAAGTTTTATTTTAAAATTGCTATTGTGCTTAAATTTTTTGACACGCACTATATAACGCCACTTAAAAGACTGAACAATGAATTTGCTTTCAGTTCGTTTTTTGTTTATGACAGTAAGAAAAATTCTAATTGGCTAGTTTATTTTAATTTTTTATTTAGATATCTTGCCTGAAAAAAAATTCTATTTTTAGTCAACGAGCGTCAGATTGAGGTTTTGTTTGTTTAACATTTTCAGTTTTCCATTTTATACGAGTATAAAAATTATTTCAATGAGTTTTCTCTTTATTTTGTATGATGAACTCTGCTCACGCCAAAGCTTCTGCAGGTTTACGAAGACATTTTCATTTGTAAATATCAATAGATATATTTGTCACGTATGTATTGTCCTTTTAAAAATATTTTTTTATTAATTGTTATAATTATTATATTCCATTTTTTTAAATTGTATATTAATCTGTGACATATTTAATCATTCTTATAATCTCGTTACCCAATATGAATTAAAATTTAATTTTAGGTAACTGAAATATACCCAAAACACCCAAAAGTCAAGTAATGGATACCCTCTGACCCAGTAATGGACACCCCATGAAAAAATAAATATAATTGTTTTAATGATTGTATTTGGAATCAAAATTTAATGAAAACATGTTGAAACAAAATAGTTATTTTCAAATAAATTTAGATAAAAATTAAGGTACTAATAATTAATAAAATATTTGTGATAATCATTCACTGTTTGCATCAATCATTGTAGTTATCAGAAGGTCGTTTTTTTAATTATTTTAGGTGGATAGTTTAAAATACTAAACATCAGACAGTTACATCTATCAAATTATTGAGACAATGGAAGATTTAAAAGATAATAATGATATTAATAATAAAAAATTTTGGAATATTAGTGCATAGTTTTGTCTTATTATTTAACAATCTTCCATAGACTACTTGATGCACCATTTACAATAAATGATATTATAAATATGAAAGAAAAAATATTGTGAGTTGAATATTTTAAATACTATATTTAAATACTATATGAAAAAATCTCTTAATAAAACTGTTGAACTGATGTTTGAGGCCACTGATCTGCAGATTTACCAGTTTCATGATTACGTCTGTTAATACAACTTATTAACAATAATATTTGTTATTATTTTTTTTTATTAGATATTAATAAGGAATAATTTAAGACAGAATATAGATTTTTAATAGCTTTTCTAACTTAATTAGTTTTATTTAATGATGAACCCCTCCTTGATTGTGCTCTTAAACATTTTTTTTTTTTTTTTTTTTTTTTTTTTTTTTTTTTTGCTTTCTCACTCGTTTTATTACAATATTATAAAATATGCACGGCAAAGTTCCATCGGTCCATTTAAAAAAAAATTAAAAAATGAATAAAATATTGAAATTTTATTAACCACATAAAATAACTTAATAATAGCTATTTATAAAAATTTTGGTGTTATTACATTTTAATAAGTGTAATTTAAAAATTAAATTTGATTATTTAGATTTTCAATTAAGTCAAAATATTTTATGCACTATAAATGTAACTAAAATGGCATTTTTAGCAATGCCTACATGGGGTGTCCATTACTGGAAAATTATTAATTAAACATTCCAGTAATGGACACCCTCCTCTTAAAACCTTAAAAATAAATAAAATATTGTAAATGGCCGTTACTTTATAAAATTCAGTTTTCTATTACTACTCAAACAAAAACATTCGAATTTTGCTAGAAAATAAAGGAAATATAAGTTTATTAAATGAAGCCAGTTCTCAGCATCTTCATTAAGATTTTCATTGAAAAACACCAGAACTTTGAAATATTATTTTTTGCTTTTTGATTGTCTTAATGAAAATGTCAACAATAATCCAGATTTTTAAAATATGTAAGGGAGCATTATATAAAAAAAGAAAAGAAAATTTAAAGCTTACTACTTATTATTTATTGTTTTATGAATCAAAAACATCAACGGGTGTCCATTACTGGTACATTTACCCTACCAAAAAATACACTGCAAAAAAATCGTCGCTTTTATAGTTTGATACTGGCAGCTGAAGCGTCAGATTAAAACCGTAAAATGAACAGTAATATATCATAAAATTAGCAATTAATTTACCGTTAAGCAGTAATATACTGTTTGAGTTATTCGTATGACGGTATATTTTACTGCATATTTTACAATATAATACTGGCACTTACTGTTAAAGCACTTATACTGTTAAATCGACAACTTTTTTCTGCAGTGCAGAAGAGTACAATCTAAAAATGTAGGTGCGCATTGTACAACGGTGCGCGTTCGACACTGGATTTTACAATGTATATGGACGAAATTCCGCCTTTCTTTGTACTGAAGGCGGTGCTATGGATGCAATCGAAACTAATTTGCAAATAGCTGAAAGCTCTAGTGCTTAAATGTTGTTTTATATGTTTCCATTGTACTAAGTCAATTATTTATCATCTTAATTTCTAAACACTACTTCCTATCAAAAAACATTGCTAACAAAATAAAATTGTAAAAGTACACCTGTCTTTGTTTCTTGAAATAGAGTAGAGCGCCGATTATCCAAATATGTCGGGACAGACCCTAGTTCGGATAAACAAAAATTCGAATAAATGGACAAACAATTTAAATATATTTCTGACTTTATTGAAACCTTCATGCTTTATCTAGGTTTAGGGCTGCCTACACCAGTGAATGCTGTTAAAAAGCTAGTAGTACGGGCGTGTTTATTTATTTTGTATTATTATTATTAGTAGTATTATTATTTTGTACACTTTTTTATAATTATTTTTTTCCTTCTTTATCATCTTCAGAACTCTATAGATTATAATTTCAGCTGCTACACCTCAAATTATTCTTAAACACGTTAGTTGAATAAGATCAGCGTTCTTCTGCTGTTCGATCCATTTCACTTCTGTTCTCAAACATTCAAAGGTTTCGTTATGTGATAATTCTGGGTCATTTTCAGAGCATTTGTTTTCATTTTCTTCAATTTTTTTTTTTTTTTTTTTTTTGTTACTGCTTTCAACTAGGGGATGTAGTGGAGAGTATACGCGGGTATACGCCGTAAACATCTGGATTATTTAACCCTTTTTAGCGCGGTGTTCCTCAAAAAAGGACACCTATTTTTAATTTTACTAGCGAGAAGAATATTTAATTAAAATTTTCCTTTTTTAACATACCTTAAAATAAGCAAGTTCATATTTTTTAATAAATTCGTTAAGTATTTCAAACAGATTTACTCCGCGCCGGAAAGGGTTAAAGGAACACTATATACCCTCTGTTTCTCAAGAAAGCTATAGTATATACACTGTAGGATATAACTCTGCTTTGAGTGTATAACTTCTGTTTTATTTACGACTGACTATTTTACTTCTCTCAACGATTTCCCAACGATTCCCTTCTCTCTCGATTCCGCATGGTAAATCTCAAAGAGGGGGGGGGGGGGAGAGAGAAACAGTGTGTTAGGATAATTTAAAGTTCTATGAAAAATTTTTGAGAGAAAAATTTGTTCTGATAGTTGGAAATTCATTTAACGTTTTCGCGGGCGGTATCCTTTAAAAAGGGCATCTAAATTTTATTTTACAGGCACCCAGAATATTTAATTAAAATTTACTTTTATAATGTTCTTGAAAAATAAGCAAGTTTGTATTTTCTAATAAATTCGTTTTCAAATTCAGGTATAAGTTAATTAATTCAAACAGATACTACGAGCCTGAAAGGGTTAATTGGAGTTTCGATGATTAGCGCTCTATTGTAAGCTGTTCCGTAAAATGATTAATTTATTCCAGTTTCAATAAATGAATAATATTTTATCTTCTGTGGTTTTCTATTCCACAAAAAATTATTTTCCTTCACAGTGACACCTGCCTTTCGATATCCGCAGGTGTTTGCATACGTTCATTTTATGATAAAGATTTTTCGGCTACTTTCGATGCAAATACAACCATCTTTCATAAAAAAAAAAAAAAAAAAGAAAAGAAAAGAAACTGAAAGAAAAATCGTGCATGTGGTTTGAAAATGGCCTCCAAATCGATCTTCTGTCCCATCAAGTCGGATTAAAAATAGCTACCCATTTACGTTTGACAGTGACAAAGTCGAAGTAAATGACAGATTTGGCGAGAAAAGGGACTTTTATTTGCTTTTGCGAATGTCAGTATTTGAAAAAGCATTTATTTTTAGCAGTTTATAGTATAAATATATCTGAAGAACAGGGAATAAAATACGTTGTTATCGATATTTTTCTTTCATATTAACAAATCTTTAGTCATATTAAGAATAATGAAAATAATGTAAGGTTAATGTTTTCCTTTTTTCAATATTTTAAATATGTATAAGGTTATTGTGCCTAAATGTGACGACCCCAAAGTGCGACAATGTTCTTGTACTTAAAATTTTAACTTTAGAATCGTATATAAATGTTATATATGAGACATCTGAACTTAAAGAACATATTGAGAATGTTTCTCTACATTTAAAATGTTTTCTTTAGAAATTTTTCCCATTACAGTGCACATCGTTCATCATCAAGCGCTCCCAAGTTCTTTAAATGCAGCCGAAAATTTCAAAAATGATTCATAATTTTTCCTTTTACTTTCTTCTATCTTTACAGAATTCGCGAAAATTTTCGATGGGTTTATACATTTCAGAAAGTCCTGAATACTATTTGACAATTTTTAAAAATATCTGTCTGTGAGTCTGTGACTCTATCTGTATGTGACATAAGTTATGTGGGCATTCTATCTCAATAATTAATGCACGAAATTAAGTAAAACTTAAGAATTAAGTCAGTCATTGATATAAATTGGCGCTGATTAATTTTTGGTGTGTATTTCTCAACAGGTATCGCTGTTACGCAGCGTTATTCATGGTTTCCGCAATAGCTATATCACAAGAACTAATGCACAGATTTTCGTTAAACTTCAGATTCATTAGTGCCTGATATAATCTGGCGCTGATTACTTGGTGTAGATCGCCTAACAGGTGCTGCTGCTATGCGACATTTCCTCCGATTCCTATAATAGCTTCATCTTAAGAACTAATGCTCAGATTTTCATCAAACTTCAGATTCAGTTAGGCCTTGATATAAAATGGTTTCGATTTGTTTTTGATGTAAATTTCTCAATAGATGGTGTCTACGCTGCAATTTTTCGCGATTTCCACAATAGTTCTATCTCAAGAACTAATGCACGGATTATTATCAAACTTCAGATTCAGTTGATCACTGTTAATTTTGTTAACCGTGCCTTTTAATCATATTTTAATTGCGAAGTCTCGCAGATCATTTACAGTTGTAATGTGACAATTTCTGTCATAGCAGTTAATGGTTAAATAAGTATTTTTAAATGAATCAGCAATGAAGAAAAAAAAAATTGTTACACTTCCGATTTTGGATGTCTCTATTAGGTTTTAACTGCTTTAAGTGTGACAAAAATGATAAAAATACGGCAATAGTATATTGTGGGAATAAATTCCGCTCTTGCCAGCTCGTATCAGAGCCTGGAATATAATTTAAAAAATTCGTTGAAGTTAACATTCGGAAATACTCTACTTATAAATTAACTTTAAGACCAATAGCTCCAACTTTTGAAAAAATATTGGCTGGGCTCAAGATTTTTTTGAATAAAATAACACATGTAATTTTCCCTTCTTAGTGTATAATATACATGTGTGGAGAGATGAGAGAAAAGAATTACTAAAGATAATTCAAACCTATGTTTTGTCTAACCAAATTTTTAAATTGTTATAACTGAATGATAATTTTATAAATACTTCATTAAATTATATTTTTATAAATTCTTCCTTATAAATACATTAATATTTATTTTAAATGACATTGGAATTGCTAAGTAGGGATGGGACGAATAGTGATTTGGCCGAATAGCCGAATACCGAATATTCGGCCAAATTTTAGGCCGAATACCGAATATTCGGCCGGCCGAATAGTAAAATTTTTTTTCCAATAAAGAAAATAAATTTTGATTATACAGGGTGACCCAAAATAACGGGGACAAACGTTTTTATCGAAATTTTATCAACCAAAGAAATTTAAACAAATTTAATAATGGACAACAATAACAAATACCTTTGGCAACAACATATTCAATTGGTTTCGAAATCGCCTCCCTTGGCGGCGATACACAGTCCCAAACGCGTCTTGAAATTTTTGGCAATGGGCCGCAGGTCCTCCGGCGACAATCGGTCCCACTCCCGACGCAGCGACTGCTTCAGCGACACCAAACTTTTGTGACGTTTAGCACAGGCCCTGGCCTCCAAAATCGACCGCACGCTGTAGTCCATCGGATTGAGACCTGGCGAGTAGGGCGGCCATTCCGCCGACGTGATGAAACCCGGAAAATGGGTCTTGCACCACTCCTAAGTCGTTTTCGCCTTATGGGCCGGAGCAGAAGCCTGTTGAAAAGTCCATTCCGCATCGACGAAGTGCTGCTGGGCCCACGGAAGTACCACGACCTCGAGAACGTCGCGGCGGTACACGTCTTGATTGATTTTAACCCCCTGATCTACGAAAACCAGAGGTGTTTTGCCGCTGGCGCACATTCCTCCCCCAGACCATAACGGACTGCGGATTTCGGCGGTGTTCGACGATGGCGGAGGTGCTGGAAGCCTCTGCGGACCAGCTTCTGTCGTTTTGGGGTTTGTGCGCCTGCTCCAGTGTGAACAGCTTCTCGTCGGTGAAGAGGATGCGCTCCCATTACCGACCTGCAGCCCGACGCTTGAGTTGACGACATCTTTGGAGCCGCACACGCTTGTTTTCATCGGTGAGCAGTTGGACTTTTTGGAGCTTGTACGGCTTAAGGTTTAGCTCTTCTTTGGAAATTCGACGGACAGATTCTCGGCTGATTCCAGTTTCACGGGCAATTTTTCTCATGGAGACTCTCGAATTTTGCTTGACTCGCTTCTTGATGATTTTGCGGTTCCTGGATGTATTTTCGGTGCGCTTTCTTCCTCTTCCGGCACGGTCGCCTTCATGGCCAAGCTCCTTGAAACGATTGATGGCCTTGGACACAGTCTGCCGAGACACATTGAGCAAACGAACAATTTCACACTGACATTTTCCTCGACGAAATAGCTCCAAAATTGCACTGAGTTTACTTGACATCCTAAAAACATAACAAAATTAAGGAGCATAAAATCGAAAATGCATACACTAGTACATAAAAACATGGAGAATCCAATAAAATAATAATTAATTGGATAGGGTACAAAATTTCCCTGTCAGGACGTGTTAAACTTTGTCCCCGTTATTTTGGGTCACCCTGTATATAATTTAAAAAATAGAAGCTCATTAATAATTATTACTCTTAAATGTGCTTTTAAATGTATTTTTAAATTTGAAAAACTTATTTTAACACAAAAAAATTATGAAATTGCATTATATCTTTTATTCTAATGTACATCAAATTGATTTTCAGTAAGTCAAGATGGGAAAATATTTCCATTAAAATATGAACAATGTACTTCACTTTTACTATCAATTGATACTTTTTGTATCCAAAATCAGTAATATTCTTAATCTCTCTCTCTCTCAGAACTCACAAGGGCATATTTTCTGAAATAACCTTTAATGAAGTAAATTTGATCATTTAGAGTTTGTGTCCCTAGTGATAAGCAAATTTCTAAGAATGGGACTGTTCTGAAATCAGATGCCAAGCTTTAAATTACAAATTACGTTAAAGCAAAAAGTTATGCTTAAAGTAGAATGCATATGTTAACAAAATCTTTGACATTTGAATCGGCACATACAATATTCAACTTCAATATTCCACTTATTAGACAAGCATTAAAAGGATAAACAGAAATTGATAACAACATGAGGGAAGGAAGATTAAATTAAAAATATATACATAATAATGTTACATATTTAAGTCAATAATTATGCAAATAATTACTTAAAAGTGAAAACTATAAAATGAAAAAGTTATTTTGTTGAGTATTTAGAATTTATATTAAAATATTTATAAAACCATCTTCATAAAGCAAGTTGTGTCATCTAATGTGTATCGAGTTTGACACCAATTCTGCTTTCAGATGTACCGTTGTATTTGGAATGGTGATATATTATATTTAATTTTGAAAATGAATCTTCTTTAACACACCTAGTGACCAATTTTTTTCATTTCTTACTTTATAGAAAATAAGTTATGGATTTCATAAGAGCCTTTTTTATATGTGCATGGAATTTGCAGACATTAATAAATATTCGAGCGTTTTAGAATAAGGCAGTATTTTTATATTTTGAATTGTAATATACGTATCATTCTCTAATGATGGCATTTCCCGTACAATTGAATCTCCAACTTGGGCAGCATTTTCTAGAATATCACTAACTTTTATAGGAAATACACAAAGGCTGTATATTTTTTAGTATCTGAATAACTCTACATTTTGTAAGTAAGAGTGAGAATGACTTCATAAATGAAGTAGCCAATTTGGATTAGAGGGAAAAAAATTGCAAGAATGAAATTCTTTAAATCCAAAATTTATATGGCAAGATATCTTTCACTGTTCGGCGAGATTTTAGCAATATTCGGCAAGATATCTCTAACTATTCGGCTACAGGTATTCGGCCGAAGTATTCGGTCAACAAGCCTTCAATATTCGGCCAACCGAATATTCGGCAAAATGGCCGAATAGGCCGAATACCGAATAGTGGCCGAATATTCGTCCCATCCCTATTGCTAAGTATTGAAAGTACAAAAAACTGAATATCAAGAAAAACATTTATTTTACTTAGCTAAGTGCTTTATCATTTCTAGTCATCAAAACAGATGGCAAATTATGCAGGAAATTTGTATTCGCGAGAAATTTAATTAGACATCAGGTGATGAGATTTCTAGTGTTTCTGTAAGTCATATGGATGTTCTTACTATTTTTCAAACAAGTTTTTGTGAGACCGTTAACCCATTAACCGCTGGTGTTGCGTTGACGCAAAAGTTAAAATAAATTGGCATGCTTAAATTTACTCTCTTGCCATCAATATTGTTCATTTTTTTTAAAAGGTCTTATTTAAAAACAGAAATTTTGACCATCACGTAAACCAAAGATTATCTTTCAAAATTTGTGGCGGCAAATGTTTTTTCAGAAAAAAATTGAAGATTCCTATGTTATAGTTTTCGGCGGTTACTGGGTTAATAAAACCGATTTCATTTCAGCGATTAAATAACTAAAATAAGAAATTATGAATTGAATCAATTGAAATTGAGTGGGGAGAAAGATCACATTACTGTGTAGGCTGCCCCGTAGGCCCATATAAGTTATATATGCAACCTACTCTTTTCATACAATTTTTTACTGGTGTAGTGACAACAACTAAGATTCAAAATAAGAAACGACAAATTTAAACATATAAAAGAACACATAGAAAATACTAGTTTTGGTTTTGGTTTTATTTCAACTATTGTTTGTTGCATACATTTTTTTTTTTTTTTAATTATAGATATTGTAAAATGATATTTTATCCATTGATGTTATTTTAGAGGAAAACTATTCATTTTGTGTTACGTTGAATGGTTGGTTGTGCATAATCTTTTAACCGGATAATTGAAACTCTATAATATATTATAATTCAAATTTTATCATATGGAAGATAATTTAGGATCCTATTTCAAACTAAGATTTTTCTTGACAGTGATTGTTGTAACTGCATTTTCTTCTATTTTTGTTGAAAACAATGCATAATACATAAAAACATTTATTGGTAAGGGTTTTATGGTGTCTTTTATCGCTAAAAGAAGATTCTTTCTCAGAATAGAGTTGATACGGAGCTTCTGATTTCTATACATATATATTTTTAATCTTTTACCTTAGGGATGCAAGAAAATTTACTGAAGAACTTTCTCAGTTTTCTAAACATCTTTTTCTTCTTTTTTGTAACTTGCGACACCACATTAATTGACTTTTCGGCTACATTACTCAGCAGCGTATCAACTTGTTCTTCCATGTTTTTCGTCAGCTGCATACCAACTGATTTTTGTGGATTTCTTTTAGCCACTAACTTAATAGGGGTTTTCTTTTCTTCTACATTCTCTGGTAGCTGCATATGAATCTGTATACCGTCAGCTTCATTTTTTGTTAACTGCATGTCAAGAAAATCTTCTTCACCTTTGTGCTCCTCTAGATGCTTAAGTACTAATTCTTTTTCAGCCTTACTTTCCATTAACTTATCACAAGATTGCTCTTCAATTATACCCTCTGTTTTTCTTGTTTGAACTCTTTCTTCTTCAATATATGACGTCAGAGCTTCTTTTGTGACTGGATACGGCAGTTTCTCAAAAATCGTTGGTAAGTATCCCACGTCCGGCAGATTTTGGATTTTTGGATGACCCCTTGGACGATATTGCAAAACGCAAGCCTCCGTGAACATTTATTTATTTTAGAACATTAACTTTTCTCTTTAATTTTGGCAACAGCCACTTTTTTAATGTTTTTCAGATTTAGAATGTTTTTTTTTTACGATGTTAAGAAGAAGCGGGTTTATTTTCCCCTTCTAGAAAAACAGAATATGATTCTTAGAATTTAAACGAAAAGCAATTTTTGTAAATAATTGTAAATCGTAAGTGTTTTGTAAGTTTAAGTGTCATATAAATAATTAGAAAAATAATGAAGCTGCCGATTATTTCACAAAGTTTCGATTTCGTTGCTTGACTCTGTTTTCGAATTAGTGTTCTGGTCTTTTCTGAAGGCGAATAACCCTGGAATGGTAAGTATTTTACTTACCTTTTTTAGTTTGTATGATATTTTATTATTGTATACGAGATTTATGGCGCCCGAGAACAGGTACTGATTGCCTAATACTTGAATCAGAACTGAATAATATGAAATAGAATTATTTTAGTGCTTTGTTTATAATAGATAATCGCAATTGTTTTATTTTGATAAATTGATAGAATATTGATTTAAATAATGGATGCAATTAACAAAACAAAACGCACTACCGTAAGAAGTCAAACAACGAAATTAATTAAGAGAATAGAAGCGGCAATTTCTGAAAATAGTGCCGATGAAGAATTATTAGAGCAATTTCTTGCTGAATTAGATTTAAAAGAAAAAGAGCTTCATTATCTTGATACTGAAATTCAAAACACTATTAAATTAGAGGATTTAGAAGCTGAAGTTTTAAAATGTGATGAGTATAATTCGAATTTAGTAATTTGGAAAACAAAAGTAAAACGGGCCAAATTAAAATTAGAAACTAAATCTAATATGAATGTTTCTACTACGACAGTGAATAGCTCTCAAGAAAGAGTTGTAATTCAAGGATTGGAATGCATTCGTATAAATTTACCGAAGTTGGTAATTGAAAAATTTGACGGCGATCCCTCGGATTGGCAACGATTTTGGGATCAATTTGAAACAACAATTCATAAAAATTCTGAATTGTCTGACGTAGAAAAATTTAACTATTTAAAGTCATATCTGACTTCTAATGCTGCTAATTCAATAAAGGGATATAGCTTAACTAACAGTAACTATTTATCCGCAATAGAAACTCTAAAAGAAAGATTCGGGAAGAAACATTTGGTAATAAACTCACATCTTAATAAATTGTTATCACTTAATTCAGTTAAGAAATCCAATGATGTTTATGCACTTCGCAGATTATTGGACACTTGCCAAACCGAAATTCGTAGTCTTAATTCTTTAGGAATACAGATTGAAAATTATTCAGCGTTACTCGCCCCCATTCTGATTAAATTATTACCTTCTGACATAGTGTTACAAATAACAAAAAAATGCGGTAATGATGAAGAATTAAAAGTTACAGATATCATAGAATGCTTGAAAATGGAAGTCATTTCGCGAGAAAGAACTATTTTTTTAATTTCTAATCAAGAATCTTCGAATGTAGATATTACATCTGGAAAGTTAGTTTGCGACAAGCAGTCGCCAAAAACGATTCCTACCGCCTCTGGTTTGATTAATGAAACTGTATCATTTTCTAAACAAATTACATGCCCCGAATGTAAGGGAAAACATTTCTTGTCTGAATGTGAATTATTTAAAAATAAATCATTACAGGGTAAGAAGGAAAGTTTAAAGCAGTATGGTTATTGTTTTATTTGTCTCAAAAATGCAGGGCACATAGCCAAAAATTGCAGAAAATTCGTTAAATGCACTAATTGTTCAAAACGGCATTATAGAATTTTATGTCCTGAAAAAGAAAAGGCTAAATCACAAGAAAATAATGAAAGCACGTCTTTGTCAAATAAAACTTGTAATCGTGCTGTGTTAATGCAGACCTTAATTGTACGTTTAGAGCTTAAAGATCAAAATAAACACATGTTAGTACGTTGTTTAATAGATTCTGGATCTCAAAGGTCTTATTTAAGTAAGAATGTTATTAATCTTATGGGATATAAAGCTGTGGGAGAAGAAAAAATGGTTCACGGTCTTTTTGGTGGGATTCAAGAAACACACCTTCATAAGAGATATAAAATACATTTAAGTAATTTAGAAAACACCTTTAAATGCAATTTTGATGTTTATGATCAAGACAAAATATGTACTGAAGTTCCTAAGATAAGAAATGGGCCTTGGATAAAGGAAGCTAAAAGAAATGGTATAATATTCTCAGATTATGATACATATACAGGAAATCAAAAATTACAAATCAACAGGAAATAAGTTTACTTATTGGAGCTGATATTTATGGGAAGTTATTGACGGGGAAAATTAAATCCTTAAACCGTAATTTAACTGCTATACAGACAAAACTAGGGTGGACATTAATGGGAAAAACTAATGAAGAAGATACAAATGATTCTACGAAAGTTGTTTTATCGCTGCACGTAAGTGAAGCCAAATTAGCGGATTTGTGGAGACTAAATACTTTAGGAATTCTTGATCCAGGTGATAAAGAATCCAGTTTAGAACTTGAAGATATTGTAAAAGATCATTTCAACAGAAATATTCGAATAAACAATGAAGGACGTTATGAGGTTAGTCTTCCCTGGATTGTTGGTCATCCCCCTCTCCCCAGTGGTCGGAAAATTGCAGAACGTAGATTGAAAAATTGCGTAGATTCCTTAAAGAAATCCGACAATTTAGATGCCTATGAAGCGGTCTTTAATGATTGGCTACAAGAAGGTATTATTGAAGAGGTCAAATCAACTCCAGGAACGGAAGCCGAATTTTATTTGCCTCACAGAGCGGTCATAAAAGAAAATTCAACAACCCGAATACGCCCAGTTTTTGATGGATCTGCTAGGGAAAAGGGCTCGCCCTCAATTAACGATTGTTTATTGAAAGGTCCCAATTTAGTTGAACTTATTCCCTCATTGATAAATCGGTTCCGATTGAAGAAAATTGGTGTAATATCAGACATAAGAAAAGCCTTTTTACAGATCAGTTTAAAAGAAAATGATAGAGCTTTTTTAAAATTTTTATGGTGGAAAGAGGGAAATTCTGAAAATCAAAAAACTTTCCAACACCGAAGAGTAGTTTTCGGGCTTACTTGCAGTCCCTATTTGTTAGGAGCAACTTTGCAATACCACTTAAAAAAGTCACCTCCTTCTATGCATGAAACTGCTTCTAGACTTTCGGAATCCTTTTATATTGACAATTGTGTCAATAGTGTTGACAATGAGGAACAACTCAATAATTTTATAACAGAGTCTAAATATATTCTTAGCCAAGCTAAATTTGACCTGAGAGGATGGGAACATAGTTATTCTAATTCCTCAACTTTCCCATTAGAAAACAAAATTGTCCCAGTTTTAGGCCTACGCTGGCTATTACCATCTGATGTTCTTTCTATAGATATAAGAGAAGTTAGTAAATATGATGAACCCGTCACAAAAAGGAAAATATTATCAGATGTTCATAAGATTTTTGACCCCATCGGTTATACTTGTCCAGTAACTCTTTTCCCCAAAATATTATTACAAGAGTTGTGGAAACAGAAGATAACTTGGGACTCTGAACTACCCACATCAATAGCCCAAAAATTTCAGAAATGGAAAAATAAATTGAGCTCTCTTAAAGACATTGTTATACCAAGATGTTTGTTAGACGATCCAGATAACATCGGCGATTTAAGTTTGCATGTATTCTGTGACGCGAGCAAAGTAGCCTATGCTACATGCATATATTTACGTAATGAAAATGAAAATTCAACATCATGTCAATTAATCCAAGCACGATCCAGAGTAGCCCCCCTGAAATGTATTACAATCCCCAGATTGGAGCTCCTCGCATGTACGATTGGTGCTCGATTGTCTAAAGGGGTTAAGTCCGACTTAAAATTAGGAAATCTTCCAACTTTTTTCTGGTCAGATTCTAGTAATGCATTGTATTGGATAAAGAAAAGTGAAAATTGGGCTCCCTTCGTGTACAATCGGGTAAAAGAAATCAAATCACTTAGTAATCCAGAAAATTGGCACTATGTGCCCGGAACTCTTAATCCGGCCGATCTACCTTTCCGTGGATGTTCTGCAGAATCTCTTAAACAATCCCTCTGGTGGGAGGGTCCTGATTGGTTGAAAAAACCTCAAGAATTTTGGCCTAAAGATAATTTAAATCCCGACATAGAAATCATTAACGCAGAAAAAAGAAAGACAGTGATCAGTACGGTAAATATATCTCAAAGCCCAATTGAATTATGAAAAATACATTGAAGACCTACAGAATAAATTCAAATCTACTCAGAACAAGTGTCAGGCAGCAGAAAATTTGTCAAAAAATCAGTTGATTATGATACAGAAGCTCCAAGATGAAATGCATGATATGAAAACAAAAACCGGTTCTTCTCTAAAACCTATTAAAAAATTATACATTCTCAAAATTGATGATAAACTAATGCATCCTTTTTTAGTTCGTAGAATTCCTGTTCCTCTAGATGACACGCCTGTTCCTGAGCCTGTAGACCGTGCTTCTGATCCTGCATCTGTAGTTGAGCCTGCGAACAGCACTCCTAGTTATGATCCTGTGCCTGAGACTTCAGATTCTACAACTCCGATTGAGCTTGTGGACCATGCCACCGATCCTGCTCCTATTCACCAGTCTTCCTTGCCTGATGATGAGAACCATCGATCACGATCTGGAAGAAAGCTGAAGCAGCCGCAACGGCTGAACTTATAGAATAGTTTTGAGCTTCACTAGACCTGAACCTCAAAGGTGGGAGGATATTGCAAAACGCAAGCCTCCATGAACATTTATTTATTTTAGAACATTAACTTTTCTCTTTAATTTTGGCAACAGCCACTTTTTTAATGTTTTTCAGATTTAGAATGTTTTTTTTTACGATGTTAAGAAGAAGCGGGTTTATTTTCCCCTTCTAGAAAAACAGAATATGATTCTTAGAATTTAAACGAAAAGCAATTTTTGTAAATAATTGTAAATCGTAAGTGTTTTGTAAGTTTAAGTGTCATATAAATAATTAGAAAAATAATGAAGCTGCCGATTATTTCACAAAGTTTCGATTTCGTTGCTTGACTCTGTTTTCGAATTAGTGTTCTGGTCTTTTCTGAAGGCGAATAACCCTGGAATGGTAAGTATTTTACTTACCTTTTTTAGTTTGTATGATATTTTATTATTGTACGCGAAAGACGATCTCTATTAAAAGCTTTTAAATAAAGACAATCTTTCTTCCTCAGGTCTTCTTCTTCTTCAGCAAAATTAATTTTCAGATAGGGTGGGTTTAGCATTGGATTTGACTCTCTTCTATTGTTCTGATGGGTTTCGACTACTTGAATGCTATTGTTTTCTGAAGGATCGGATACTTCATATGAATTCGGAATTTCATTAAATCTATTTTCAGGAAACTCAATCTCCCACAACTCACCTCGCTCAGCTGGGATGGTATTCGCTGGACCCCAAAAAATTTCTGGAGTATCATCTTCAACGATTTAATGATACTCCAAAAACCTCACAAACATACGCCTGAGAAACTTTTTGTAGGCAAAGTAACCCAAGATGATAACACCTAAGAACACGAATTGCGCCATTCTCAGATAAGAGTCGATAATTAGACTGAAGAAACTGCTTGAGAAATAGATTGTTGTACATAATTTTTTAGACTCATGCATTGTTGTTTAGTGTAATCTTTGTTTAAATGTTTTACAAATTTGATGATTAAGTAAATGCCCATATTGTTCATTGAACGTTTTTAGACATTGTTTATAGACTGTTTTTGTGCATTGTTAGGTAAATCTATTGTTATAAAAAATTTTAATCTTTTATTATTATTATTTTAGGGAAAAGTTATGTATCCTGCGGTGCTTGGCATTGTTGACGAAAAAATACAATAAGGCACCAAGCAGGGTTGGTTTTTTGACGTCAGAAAGGGGTTTTTGACATGACAAAGGTTTAAACCGGATTAAACCGTCAAAACCTGTCAAAAACTTATAGAGGCACAATCTGCTGCGGGACACTAGAGTTTGTTGTTAAATTTTAAAACTAGCAACAGTTGGCATACATTATATTGAAACTTAATTATATAATGGGTAATTAGCAGGTCTTTAAATATTTTTTAATTAATAAAAATTAAGATAAAAATGACAGATTTCAAATCTCAGAATTTTATTTTGAAATGGACATGAAGAAATATTTGCACAAAAATTATGTTTAAATGTCTTGTTTATTTATTATTGTTATTTTAATATTTTAAAAAAATCTAAAGTTATTTAAGTATGCATTTTGACATAGCTAATATTTATAAGTGTTAACAAATTAAGTGTTGTAAATGCAGGATTTTCAAAAGTATGGAACTTGATACACATGTTTAACAATTTTTTTATACTATACACATTACATATATAATATCAATATATTCAGTAGGTTAATTTTTATTTAAATATAATGTATATTATTTATTATATGCATGATAATTACACATCATTATAAACCACTTTTATCTCTAACCCCCCACTCCCACCCCACAGCACACACACTAATAGTATTAAAAATTCAATTAATGTTTACTTTTATAGCAAGGCAAGACAAGAAGTAATTATTCAACAACTGAATAGTTAAGATATTTAACAAAATTTTATAGTATTCAGTAATGGGGGGGGGGGAGAGAAATTCATAAGTATTTGTATAAGTTAATTTTTCAGCATAGTAAATAAATAGGCTGAATATTGTAAATAGATACTCAGATATTTATAGAAAGGAGTTAAATTTATATTAGCTTTATATTAGTTATAAATTCAAAAAATGACTGATGACTTAAAATTCAGAATTACTGATTTTTCTGAAAAGCCAAATAACAATTGTAAAAGTCAAAACAGAAAAAAAAGTTACACTGATCTATGAAATATTTCTAAAACACAAAATATTATGTAGTGTTTTTTTATTATCTAATTAAATACATAATTTAAAAAAAATAATAAAACATTCATTAAATACTTCCAATTAATTTGATTATATGATCGAAATCAATCCAAATGAAAACTTATCAAAGTAAAAATTTAGTTCAATAATCCAATTCATTTGCCCCACGTAGCACATAACCAGTTTTGAACATCTTTCTGTTCCTAATCGATTACGGAACATGTCTAATCTTTAATTTTATTTTAAACTGTACACTAAATTTGGTTATAAATAAATTTCTTCATAATATAATATCCCTCCATATTTTAAATAACACATTAAAATTTAATAAATAATGTTACAAAAGATAAGTTTTCCAAAATCTAAAGTTTTGTTTAATATTCAAAATATGTTTCTTCAAAAATTTATTTATTTTACAACATATTTAGAAACATTTCCTTTATTCAAAGCAAATAAATTTTACTTATTAAATATAAATATAGGTAGATTATATATGTGTAAATAAATATTTTTATTTACATATAAATATAGGTTTTTGACAATTTTTGAAATTTTTGACAAGGAGGTTTTTGACGTGACGGTTTAAACCATGGTTAAAACCGCCAAAAACTGTCGCGTGTCAAAAACTTGCCAACCCTGACACCAAGAGATCGTCACAACATATTGCAAAATTGCTCAAAATGGCGGAAAGACATAGCTTTTAAATATAAACATTCGGTTATTAAACAATGTTTTCACGCCGTCTTAAAAAAAAATAAGTATGATACTAGGATCGCAACATTTATCGTAATTTTATATATTGTAATTGATAATGAAAACAGTGGCACAACTTATACGGGCCTACAGGCAGTGATGCGGGAAGAGTAAATACCCAGTGAGTAGGCATTTATTTTTTGTGTCTTTGCCCAGGAGCTCAGTAAATACCAAAAAACTGGATATTTTTGTATTTCGCTGTGAAATATTATAATCTTGAAAAAAAAAAAAAAAAATTCTTGAAATCATAGGTTAGAATTTGTCGAATATGATAACAGCATTCGTTTAATTGAAGAAAAACAACTGTTATCCGATTGAGTGGCCGTTAAAATTTTTTCCTTTCTATACATTCCAATATTTTAAGATACAGATGCGTTCGTAATTATACAGTGTGTTCACTCTCAACGGTAGCCAATGGATAATCTCTAAACCGTTAGACAAAAACATAAAGTTCCAATTGCAAAAAATGCTTTAAAAAAGGTAAAGAATTTTTTTTAAAAGCAATTTAGACCAAAAAAAAAAAAATATATTAATAATGTTGTTCGCAGCCTAATTACTTCTTTTATGTTTTTTTAGGGTTTGTTCAAATGTGCAGCGCATGTCGCGCGCGTGCTCAGAAGATTTTGCATGGAGTAAGTCTAATCGATGAAAGGAATTTTAAAAGAATTCAATTATTGCATTATTTTTGTGGTTCAAAACAGCTAAAATCAACGACTATATTTCTTTATCCTTCCAAAACATGACTTTGGTAACAGAAATACATACTTGTGTTCACTCAAAAAAAAAAAAAATTAAATATTCTTCAGATTTTTTTAAAGTATGAATGGAGATTTTAAGTATTCGCAATTTGTTTGGAAACATCTATGCCCCCGGGTAACGCCGGGTGAATCAGTTAGTATATATATATATATATATATATATATATATATATATATATATATATATATATATATACAGGTGGTTATCAAAATAATGGAAACGCCCTAGATTTTGAAGGAATTCTTTATTAATATGGCGTAGGACCGCCTTTGGCATGTAATACAGCTTGAATTCGCCTGGGAATCGAATCATACAAATTCTGAATAGTGTTTAGAAGAATATTGTACCATTCTTCATGGAGATATTGTGAAAGTTCCGTGAGAGATGCCGGTGGAGGATATCGATTCCGTATTGAAAGCTCTAAAATAGACCACAACGGTTCGATTATGTTGAGGTCTGGGGACTGTGCGGGCTACGGTAGATGCTCCACCTCATCCTCATGTTCATCAAACCATGATTGGACAACTCTGGCTGCATGAATAGGGCCATTATCATCCTGGAAAATTCCATCTCCTGCAGGAAACAAAATTTGCATCATGGGATGGACCTGGTCAGCTAAAACTTCTCTATACTTCTCCCCAGTGATCCTTCCTTTCAGGGTTACGATTGGACCAGCAGAAAACCATGACACGGCTGCCCATACCATGACCGATCCACCTCCATGCGTGACAGTTGGACGGAGGCAATCAGGATCATACGCTTGTGCAAGTGTTCTCCAGACATGTACCCGTCCTATTGTGGGGAAAAATGTGAAAGATGATTCGTCCGACCATATAACAGTCTTCCACTAATCAATCGACCAGGTTTTGTGGTTGTGGCACCACTCTACACGACGTTTGGCATTAGCATCTGTGACAAGTGGCTTGGGAATTGCAGTTCTGCAGTAAATGCTCTCTTTATGAAGGTATCTCCGAACTGTAATTGTTGACACTGGAGAATCCAGATGCTGATTGAGCTCTGCGGTCACTTTGGCTGCAGTTGTTTTCTTTTTAGACATTACAATCCGCTTCAATACCCGTCGGTCTCTTTCACCCAGCTTCTCCTTCCGGCCACTATTTTGCTTTGCTGAGCTTGTCTTTCCGCGCTGTGTGTATGCTGTCATGACTATAGACACCGTAGCTCTAGAAACGCCTATAAGCTGGGATGTTTCGGTCACCGTTGCTCCAGCTAGTCGGGCTCCTACAATTTGGCCTCTTTGAAAATTTGTGAGGTCTGACATTTTACGCTTTTGACAAAAAAAATCAAAACGTAGACAACTCTTCTAGAGCTCTCTCATACTACCTAATACATGTACTTTTTATATTTAAAAAAATCTGGTAGCTAAGATTATATTTTAATGCTTACGAAGGGAATTCTTAAATGTCCCTTTCATTCACAAGTGTTTCCATTATTTTGATAGCCACCTGTATATATATATATATATATATATATATATATATATATATAGATCGATAGATATGTGTGTGTGTGTGTATTTCAAATCCTTTTTTTTTTTTTTGTTTAGAAAATTTTATATGTGCCAGAAAATTTAAGAGGTATTGTCAATCTTTTCCTTCACAACACAAGTAAATAGTTTGCTAATATGTTGTTGGAAAAAAAGTGAAATACATTAAATGCATTTCGTTATAGAAAATTTGTCAGTAATGATATTCTTTATTAAAATTTTATTAAATATTGCCTAAATTTCAAAAGTGAATTAAAATTTCATTAAAATTTACTTCAATTCATAGTTTTATTCCCAACTTGAACAAAAAACCCATGTTTTGTTAAAAAAAAAACATATTTAACCTTCCGGTTGGTGCGCCGTTGTAAAAAGTACAACATTCATTTTCTTTATTTAAAACAAAATTCACGCCTGCTTTAATATGTTATAACAAAATAAATCTAAGTGTATTGCGGAATACTTTCATAAATTGTGAGCAGAGAAAACTTATATGATATTTGTATGTTAAATTATTTGTAAAATTAAAACAAAACAGCAATAATTGAATGTTTTCCTCCTGTTGTACAATTTACAACGCGCGCCTGCTCATGTGATGAAAATTTGTGCGCCCGGCGAAAGGTTAAAAAAATGCCTTGAAGGTTAGCACATACCATACATGATATTATCCCTCAAAAATAATTCAAACCCCTCCTCCGCCACTACTGACCTTACTCGCCTACGGGCCTGGATCAGTACTTCACTAAAATTTCTACAACCCTCTTATGGGTTAAATTTTGAAAAACTCTACTCCCTGTCACATGCTACTGATAAATACCCAAGCGTTCCAGTTTCTAGCTTCAAATAGTTTCGTCTGTGCGTTGGTGTTAACTTAAGACAGGTTGAGATCCTTGGGTTTGTCCTAATCATGCTCAAATATCTTCAGTCAAAAGTCAAAATTACAAGCCAAGTTATTAAGTAATTTCTATCTTGTCTCACCTTCCTCCCTTTCTAATTTGTTCTGTTTTCTCCTTTTCGGATGACTTTTTATTGACAACCATTTATTTTAAAACACTTGCCATGCGAATAACAACTCTGGTTATTTTGTATGTAGAATAATTAATTGGGCTTTAATTTGATTACAGATTTATGCATTTTTAGATATTTTCATGCCTAAAAATAATATACTAGAAACTTTCATCAGTATCGCCTGGAGCTTTACAGTAAAACCTCGCTTAACCGAGCTTCGATTAATCGAGGTTTCTGTTAACCGAGCCGATAACGAGATCATACTATAGGTGTTCAAGCACTAATAACTGTCCTAATATATAAAATTTATAATATGAGCTGTGAAATGTTCATTCTTTTACTTAAAAGGCGGTTAAAATAACTAAAGAAATGTTACAAGTTAAAAATGTACATTTTATTTAAAATTTCTTAGTATTTTTAAGCCTATATAAATGTTCATCAGAGAATATTTTAATAACTGTCATTAAGAACTACGATAGACTTATCTTGTTACTTGTTTTAAAGCTAAGCCCGATCAATGCACAAGGTGGCCATAATTAAACTGATGGTACTCAAAGTGTTCTGTAGCGTGATCTAATTGCGAGACTATCACTAAATTTTGTAGGAAGATTAAAAAAGACAGTGAACAAAGAATTCCGCGAAAAAAAAATTAGTTCCAAAAGTCACGGCCAGGCAGGGCCTGACTAAGGCAGGGGCATGCGGGGCAATTGCCCCGGGCTCCCCGGCTTAAGGGGCCCCCCAAGGACAGATATAAGTTTTTTGTTAAAGGGGTGTCAAATGATAAAAAAATGGTCAAAATGACCAAAATTCATTTTTTTTTTCAATTTTAAGGGTCTTTCTTCTCCTACTTCCTCTGTTTCCATACCCAATGCCTCCTTAAGGCCTCACATTTAGCCTAATATTCATATAATCGAAAAAAAAAAACTGTATTCTATAATTTTTTTAAGTTGTCTTTCTTTTGCTATTGTGTATATAGATGTGAATAGTACTTGGCACGAAATTTATGTACACATACAATAGCTATGAATTTCAGTTTTAGACACTTCAATATAATTTACGAAAATTTTTTTAATTGAAGGGGGTCCCCCTAATAATATTTGCCCCAGGGCCACCCACTGTCTAAGTCGGGCCCTGCTGCCAGGGGAATATGTGGCACTGTGTATTCAAAAAAGAGAGTTTCAGAAAAATGAAGAATCAATACTGAAATAAAATTACCGTTTATTTAGCTGCTCTACCCGCAAAGCAATATCAGGAGCCACTCCACATATTGCTCTGCGGGTACTGCAGCTGCTACGACAGAAATTCACCACAGAAAGAGTCATTTGCCGCTGTGTTCCAAATGCATGGCCACTTTGGTCCCTTGATCTTACACCCTGCGATTTTTGTCTATGGGGTTACCTAAAATCCAAGAGGTCTATCACGGAGGTGTCCAGGACCTGGCTACATTGAAGGATAACATATCGCGAACTGTACTGGAGATTCCTGCAGATATGTTATTCTCTGCTGTTGTAAATGCTGTGCACAAAATGCATTATGTGGTCCACATAAACGGCGGCCACATCGAGCCTGAGTTGGATGTGCTAAATAAACGGTAATTGTATTTCAGTACTGATTTTTTTAACTCTCTTTTTCGATGACACATCACCACATATTCCATATATTATTTTTTTATATCTATGCAATTAATAAATGCAGAATTAAAACATATTTTTATCTTAATTATTTGGAGGGGGGAGATAGTTACATTATAAGCCATTACCCACAAACTAATGTTTTCAAACGTCGAAAAGTATGATTTTTATATAATCTTAGTTATAAAAGGCATTAATGATTTTTCCGGGAAGGTTTTCTGTGCCTCCGGAGAGGGGAGGGGGTTACATTTTTTTAATCATTCAAAATACAAAATCTCAAATCTCCTGGTGAGGAACATCTCATAGTCTCAACACAGGAAGGGTCCAAAAAGTATAGTTCATGCATTAATATATCCCCCTTCATACACACTTTTACGCATAAAAATGTTTAAAAGCTTGCCTCACTATTTGGAAATTACATTGTTTTTTTTTTTGTTTGTTTGTTTGTTTTTTTAATATGCATAAGGAGACATTTTCAGAATAAATTTCTGGGCATTGGTGGTACTGATCCTTTTTGTGCACATAGAGTGCGAGTTTGAATTTCTTGGGCCATATCGGTATGATAATTGTTTTTCAAAGTAAACGATAAAAAAGTCATCAATCACCCCTTCCCCGTCCTTCGTTTTTTTTTTTTTTTTTTTTCCTTTTTTTTAGAAGAAGAAGGAGAAAGTATGTGATTCGTGAAAAATAATACGAATGTGTTATTGATGGATTTATGCATTTTAGAAGTTCGAACGAGATTTGGCTGCTTTTAGAAAATGTCTATCTGTCTGAATGCGACACAAATTTTCTACGCAATATATATCAAGAACTTTAATACAGAGTTTAATAAATTTTTAGATTCAAAGTTTTCTTGATATAAATTGATGCTGGATAATTTTTGTTGTAAATCGCCCAACAGGTAGCGCTGCCTGCTAAGCCGCATTTTTCTCGATTTTTGCGGTAACTATATCTCATGCACCAATGCATGGAACTTCATCAATATTCATATTCTTTTAAATCTTGACATACATAGATGATGCATAAGTTTTGTTGTAAATCGCCGAACAGGTGGCGCTGCTAAGCTACAGTTTTCCCTTATTCCATTTAAGTTATATCTCAAGAGCTAATACACGGAATTTTATCAAACTTTATAAACTGCAACAACCTTGACATATATAGATGGTGATTGTGTTTTGGTATAAATAGCCGAATAGGTGGCGCTGTTATGCCGTATTTTTTCGAGATTTCCAAGATAGTGACGTCTCAAGGACTAATGCATAGAATTTTATCAAACTTTATATTCCTTTAGATCTTTGATTACATAGATTCTGATTAAGTTTTGGTGCAAATTGTCCAACAGATAAGTTTCTATGCCACATTTTTCCCGATTTCGCAATAACTATACCTAAAGAACTAATGCACGAAGTTTCACCAAACTTAATACTGTGGTAGACCTTGAAATAAATGGAAGCGGATTATGTTTTGGCGTATCATTCAGTAGGTGGCACTAATATGCCGCATTTTTCCAGATTTCCACGAAAAATATATCTCAAAAATTAATGCACGGAATTACATCATACTTCATTTATTAATCAATTTGAAGTATATAGATATTGTAAATATATTACTAATGAAACGAAGGCTTATTCCTTGAAAGATTGCATACAAGTAATGTTAATATGTTTTTTAATTCAGCACTAGTAATAAAAATGCCGTTTTTATGAAATGATGTGTTCTTTTCAATAAAATTGCTCTTATTCTGTAATTTGCACCCTGCTCTTTTTAACAATTTCCAACGAAGTTGAAAAGTGTTTATGCTATCAGTTTGTCTGGCCGTCTGGCCATTTGGTCGTTTGTCCATGCTTTAACGCTACTAAATATACTCGGATTGCCATGAAATTTTTGTAAGTTTTTTATTTTTATCCTAGCACAAATCCTACTGCTAATGAAGTTTCTAGCACTGTTAGTTTATTTACAGGGACAGTCAAAAGTTTTCTTTACATTATGGACTATGGGAAAAAATAATTTCAAAATAATTTTTAAAATGTTACACCCTGTCAAACATATTTAATTTATACGCATTTACGAAGTGCATTAAAATATGTCTTCTGTAAAATATGCGGTGAAAAGAACAGTAATTATTCATTTACAGGGCCAGACAAAAGAATTCAATTAAATAATAATAAAAGGGTTTTTTTTGTAAAAGAAAAAATACCTATATACATATTGGAATTTTTTGTGACAGAAACATATATTCTCGAAATAGCACGTTGCTTCAATCTTAGAATACAAAAAGAGTTGCAAACTGATATACTGTGTCCTTATATACATTTTTTCCACATCTGTTTTTCAGATTCTCTTTGCCAAAATAAAAGTGCAATTTTATTTTACATTATTTAGTAATGAAAATTATACCTTCTAAAGTCACAAAATAAAAGCGAAATATGTATTCAATAGAATTTATTTGTGTTTCTACGCTTTTAAATTTGGTGACATATGTTACAAATTTCAAAGGGAAAGGGGATGGGATCCCAAGCTGAAACTTTGCCCCGGGCGCAGTTTTCTCTTCACACGCAGCTGTATTTCAGTATAGATTATATTGTCTGTGGATGCAATCTCTTCCGAAAAGAGAGCTAAAGAACCTAAAGCAACATTAATATAGAAAAATGACCATACCATTCCGTAATTACCATTTGTTCTGTACAGCAAAGATGCATCTAGTATCTCTCGCACTCAAGTATGAGAGTGGGGTAGTGATGGGCGATTTCGATTTTTTAAATCGATTTAATCGATACTACGGCCAACTCGATTTAATCGATACTTTAAAATTTTTAATCGATTTCTCTGAAGGTAATATAATTTTCATTTTCCTTCAAAAGTCGAAGATAAAATAGACGAATGTGCCAATTCCAAAATTTCAGTGTATTAGTTTCTAAGATAGAAGAATTAAAGAAACCTCAGAACACGCCCTCCCCCCCCTTGCAAAATAGTGTTTTTTTTTTTTTTTTTTTTTTTTTTTTTTGAGTGATGTACACCAAAAATTGATCAGGATCAATTTTTATTAAGTACCAGCTGAATCTGAATTTTGATTAAAATCCATGAAAGCGCGAGATACAGCTATTGCGAAATCATAATAAAAAGAATATTGCCCAGTTAAACTGATGGCATTGAGCTCACAGGCTACGCATACTAATTGTACATTACAGCCTTGTATTTTCGTTAATTCCGTTCGAAAAAAAAAAAAATTAAGAAGGGGAAACAGCTCTCCCCTTTCTCCTTTTTTATACTTAATCATTGAACTTCCTAAACTATCAAGTACATGCTTTATCATATTAAAAAATCTATATCCAAAATTCAGAGCAAATCGGATAATTCTTAATAAAAACCCATTTAGCATTTATATAATTTAAGAGGAGTTATTCCTCTCTTTTATACTTAACCATTAAACTTCCAAAACTATTCAGAGATTTGAACGAAATCTGACAATTCTGATCGAAAAATCCATTTATGCAAGTTAAGGGGAGGGGCATTAGAACCCCCGTTCCCCCTGTTTATACTTATTCAATGAACACCTAATAACAGCCACGGACTCGCCTCATCAGAATGATCCTATATCTAAATTTTGAACGAAAACTGTTAATTCTGCATGAAAATCCCGTTTATATCAATTAAGGGGAGGGGCATGAGCCCCCCGTTCCCCCTGTTTATACTTATTCAATGAACACCTAATAACAGCCACGGTATCGCCTCATCCGAATGATCCTATATCTAAATTTTGAACGAAAATTGTTAATTCTGCATGAAAATCCCGTTTATATCAATTAAGGGGGGGGGGGCATGAGCCCCCCCGTTCCCCCTATTTATACTTATTCAATGAACACATAATAACAGTCACGGAATCGCCTCATCAGAATGATAATATATCTAAATTTTGGACAAAAACTGTTAATTCTGCATGAAAAACCCGTTTATATCAATTAAGGGGAGGGGCATGAGCCCCCCGTTCCCCCTGTTTGTACTTATTCAATGAACACCTAATAACAGCCACGGTATCGCCTCATCCGAATGATCTTATATCTAAATTTTGAACGAAAACTGTTAATTCTGCATGAAAATCCCGTTTATATCAATTAAAGCGGGGGGGGCATGAGCCCCCCGTTCCCCCTGTTTATACTTATTCAATGAACACATAATAATAGTCACGGAATCACCTCATCAGAATGATCCTATATTTAAATTTTGGACAAAAACTGTTAATTCTGCATGAAAAACCCATTTATATCCATTAAGGGGAGGGGCATGAGCCCCCGTTCCCCCTTATACATATCGAATGAGCTCCAAAAACTAATCAGGGAAGCGCCTTATCAGGATATACCTATATACAACATTTCAAGTGGATCCGTATTTTTATCATGAGTTATCGCGTTACGCACGAACATACAGAACGGACGGGCACATAAGCTCTCAGGCTATGATAGCCTGTGAGCTAAAAAATGCAGCATATCAGCGTCACCTGCTGGGCAATTTACACCAAGAACTAAATAACACTAATCTATCTCAGAGATTTACTGAATCTGAATTTTGATGAAAATTCATTCTTGAGATAGCGCTATTGCGTTAATCATGAATAATGCAGTATAGCAGCGCCATCTCTTAAGCGATTTCCACCAAAATGTAATTAGCATCAAATAATATCAAGGACTAATTGAATCTAAATTTTTATGAAAGTCCGTGCATTAGTTCTTGAGATAAAGCTAAAATGGAAACAGGGGCGTGCGAAAAGAGAACTGCGCCCGGTTCAAAGTTCCAATTTAGCCCCCCCCCCCATTAACTTTTTCTTGTGATAGGCTAGAAGTGATGTTAGTAGTAAAAATTTAGCGCCCCCTAAATTTCCGTGCTCGGAACGACCGCTTCCTTTCGCCTCCCCCCCCCCCTTTCACATGGCGCTGAGTGGAAATTGTGAAAAATTCAGTATAGCAGCGCCATCTGAGAAGCTATACACATCAAAATGCAGAAAACATCAATTCATGTCAAGGACTAACAGGATCTAAAATGTCATGAAAATCCGTTCATTCGTTTATCAGATATAGCTGTTGCGCAAATCGCAAAAAATGCAGTATAGCAGCGCCACCTGTTAGGCTATATGCACCAAAAATTAATTAGATACAGTTTATATCAAGGTCAAACTAAACCACTAAAGTTTTGTGGAATTCCGTGCATTTGTTCTTCAGATAGAACGGTCAGAAATTTTTGTCGTATACAGACGCACAGAGTGACAGACACACACACAGACAGATATTTCTTAAAATACATGAAATCGTGTTAAAAACCTTCTAAAATATATAAATCCATCAAAAACGGGAAGTCAAAATTTTTCACGAATCTAATACTCTCTTCTTGTAAAGTTACAAAAGAAAGTAAAACTGTAAAATCGATTCTGCCCGTAAGATCGGTCTTTAGATTCGATGTCGATCTTTAGATTCGATGTCGATCTTAGATTCGATGTCGATCTTTAGATTCGATGTCGATCTTTAGATTCGATTTCGATCTTTAGATTCGATGTCGATCTTTAGATTCGATGTCGATCTTTAGATTCGATTTCGATCTTTAGATTCGATTTCGATTTTTTTTTTCTTTCTAGGCTAAATCAATGTTGAATGCAAGTATTTTTCTGCGACTCCGGAGAAAGGCATGATGTTTTAGAGCTCTGTAAGAGAGGGGGAATCGCAATTTGTGCATGGGTGCCCAGAGAGGGGTTTGGTGGCGCAAGATGCGTCATACAATTTAGTTTTTTTTTTGGGGGGGGGGGGGGAATTTGAGAAAAAGTACATTTTTTTTTGGGGGGGGGAGATTTTTAATTTTTTAATATTTCAAAACTTAATTCCAGAAATGTTCCTATGTTTTCTTTCTTTAAATTCTAGATAAGGGCAATATTAGCTCATTCTGCTATTCTCATTTCGCTATCTCTTGAATGTGCAGTAGATTATAGGTAGAATATAATTTACAATTTGTATTATGTTTGGGGGGGGGGGATGTTAAAGTATGAAGGGTTTTTTTGCGGGGGGGGGGATTTGCGTCATTAGGTTTGGAGGGGGATGGTCACCACTGGGGAATCGCAATTTGTGCATTTAAAAAGCATAAAATCTCATAACTTCTGGGGGGGGGGGGATAATCCCCTGCGGGTCACCCCATTAATTCGACACTAGGTTAAATCGTTATATTTTTGTTTAGAAGTCCAGTTATTTGAAGTATTAGTTTATTATGTTTTTTTTTTACGTTCGTCTCTTCTAATCCCCCCTTTCACGTCAGTTTTAACTTACAGGGCCGTTCGAAATATGCATAGTTTTAAAAATGTCCAATTCTCGGTCTATTTTATTTTAGATCCACATTTTAAATCCTTGACAAAAGATAAATAAAAAGTCGCCCTTCCGCCCGTTTGGGGTTTATCTGCGCCCCACCGGGGGGCATATTTTTTTGTTTCTTCAAAAGAAACAAAAAAAAATTTGAGAGGAATGGGCTTGCACCCTCCCTCAATATACACCTTAAAAATTCGCTCATTTAATTTTCTACCATTTTTAACTTAAAAGTTTAAGCTACATGGCACCCCTAGAGCTGTGGATTCTCCCCCCCCCCCTGTCGATCACTCACCTAATTTTGCTTATTTCTTCACTTCATTTCAATCTTTAAAAGGCTATAACTTTGCTTATATAGGAATTACAGTGATGAGAAAAATTCTAGTATAGCTAACCATTTCTCGCTGTTCTTTTTGCTTTTCCAGTTTCCCGGTTTTCCCTATAGGACCTTTTTTTGGGGGGGGGGCAGAGGGGGTTTTTGTTGATACAATATGTCTATTGAAAGCTTATGCTTCATACATTACAAATCTAGCAAAAGAAATTTTCTCCCATCATTTCAGGTCACATTACGGACCCATAATGTATTAAAATTTTTATTTTTCAAACTTCTTCTTCTTCAAAAAAAAAAAAAAAACATTGATACATATCAGCGAAACTGGGGTACGAACCCGCAATCGTTTGATTGTACACATAATCCCTAAGCTTTTTGGCCACCGAGTACTCAGCAGCGCTGTTATTTCTTTAGATTGTCATCTTTAAATTCGTAATATCTTTTGAATGGAATGTCCGATTTGAATAATTCAAAAAGTAATCTACAGATATTGTAACAGGCATTAATACAAAATGATTTATTTGGATAAGGATTAAGGTATCGATAGTATGGTCTAAATTTGGTTGGTGTATTTATCGCGTTTTAAAATGTAGGAAAGTAGTTATAGTGAGTTAACTACAATAGCTGGACATATGGTATCGCGCTTTTTTTTTTTTTTTTTATAGACATTAATATATTTTTTAATATTATAGAACCTTTTTTTATTCATTTAAAAGTATTTCCTGGCGATTCAAAATTATACATCCTAACGATTCAAAAATACACACGTAATTGTTCAAGGTTTCACTTCTATCGGCACTGTCAGAGTACCACTATTTTTTTTTTTTTTTTCGTGTTCGCCCGTTCTACTCCCCCCCCCCCTTCCTCACCAATGTTAACTTACAGGTTCGTTCAAATTATGACTGCGATTTAAAAAAAAGTCTAATCCTCGTTCTATTTTGTTATAAATCCATATTTTGAAACCTCAACAAAAGATACATTTGGGCCGGGGTCGCCCTTCTGTCCGTTTGGGATTCACCTTACCCCCCTGGGTGGGGGGCATATTTTTTGTTTCTTCCACATCATCTCATGTAACATATCGTTATAAAGCTTTTATCTCCTCGTTTTTTTCTGTTACTACCCCTCTCTCCACCTAGTTACATGCTCTTGGCACTTTTTATAGTTTCAAAGAGTGCATGTTCCCCGCGGTCCACCCCATGAATTCAACACTAAGTTAAACACTATGTTTTTGTTTAGAAGCTCAGTTATTTGGGTTATTAGTTAATTATTTTTTTTTTCAAGTTCGTCCGTTCTAATCCCTCGCCCCCCTCCCCTTCCTCGCTAATCTTTACTAAATGGGCCGTTCAAAGTATGCATGCAATTTTTAAAATGTCCAATTCTCGTTCTGTTTTATTGTAAATCCTCATTTTGAAACTTCGACAAAAGATACATTTGGGCTATGGTCGTCTTTCCGTCAAGAATGGGGGTTACCTGACCCCTTGGGAATGGGGCATATTTTATGTTCTTCCAAACTATCTCGTGTAACATTTGGTTGGCATTAGAAAAAAAAAAAAGTTTTTTTTTTTTTTTTTTTTTTTTTTTTGTCCATACTCCTTGTTCCCCATCCTAGCTACACGCTCTTTGCACTCTTTATACTCGGTTTAATGCCAAGTTACTCAGTGTTGTTATTAGTTGAGTTATGTCTCTTAAATTTGTCAAAGTTTTTGCGTAACTGAAAACCATAAGTGACAATCATTTTAAATTTTAAAATTCTTATTATCCGACTCTAAAATCTGCAATAGCTTAATTCTATGCCTCCCTAAATGGGGATGGGGGGGGAGGCGGTAATTACGGTCCTGCTGATTGTCTAAGTTTTGGAATTAGTAATTTGGATCTTCTCTGTGTGAACCTAAATATCGAAATATCGATTCTAGTATCGATTCTAGAACTGAGAAATCGATTCTTATTATGATCGATGTTGCTTTATACGATATCGATTTTAATCGATTCTCAAAATTTCCAGAATCGCCCATCACTAGAGTGGGGGCAAAAACCCACAAGCGAGAGGTGGACGCTAAATCGCACAACGCTTAAGGATAAACAAACGGAAGACTCCTCCCACACTATGAACGAGCGCCATCTACAGGCTTTTCATTTAATGATATGATATTATAAGCAAGTAAATTAAAGGGTTTTTAAAATAAAATTAATAAAAAAGAGAGAGGGGATACATTTTAAAATCATACATTTAATTTAAATGATTTAACATTAAAGTTTCTCTAGGTTTACCTTGACTTACGACTAGGTTCTTTTATTAGTAGTATGCTTTATTTATTTAGTAATTACAGATTTACTAGTTTATGATGTCACACAATAAATTGTAAAAATTACGGCTGGTCATTGAAAAATCCATATTTAATTATTATTCTTATTTAAGAATTCAAAGAAGAGCTTAATTTATTCATTATTTTTGCACCTTGTTAAAAAATAAGTAAAGTTTACTTAAAGAATCCCCCATAATTTCATTTTCCATTGTAATATTTTCAATTTATGTTTAATAAAAGAGAAATCGATATAAATATAAAATGAAATATTAACAAATAATTTCTGATAATTTTAGTTGTCAATAACTTTCTAATACCTTAAATATACAAATGATTTGTATAAATTAAACAGACAAATTTGTACAAAAGTATTTATTAAAAATTATCTTAGTAATTTTTAAAAATAGTAAGGAAAATAAATTATTTTTCAAGTAAAAAACAGCAACAAAAATGTGTACAGTTTATTTAACTTATTTCGGATAAATAGCTACTTAAAAACATGTTATATTTAAAAAAGATAATATACTCAGTGGCATAGTAAGGAGAGGGGCGGTCAATCTGGGCGCCGAGGTCAAGGGGCGCCAAATTGAGAGTGGTTTAAATCGAAATTACGAATTGCCCCACCAGTGGACGAGAGGTTCTGCTCTCGAAGTTGGTAAATATAAAGGTATTGGGTTCGAATCCTATCGCGCCCGTCGGCCTAATCATTCGGAATTTACCTTGGATTTCCTTGCATAAATACGGATTATTTTCCCTTAGAAAGACCCCCCCCCTGGAGGGCACCTTTCCTAGGCATCTCTCATGCAGATAATAGGTCATCATAAATGCAACCAACAACCAAAAAAGGCTTATTTAAATTTAGTATATCACAAAAATTAAATAAGATTTAGCTAAAAGTCTTGGAAAGTAATTGATAGCTAAAATTATTAGAAAGAAATTATTAATTTTTATTCTCTCCATTTCCTCTTTATTAAGAACAAACTATTTCTATGAAAAAAAAAAATCCTTGGGAGTTTTAAAAGTTGATTTTTTATTATTATTCATTAACAAGATTTAAAAACATAATAATAAAATCTTACTTGAATTCTTTTATAATATTAATAATCGAATATGATTTTTCTATTTATTGCATAACATCATAATTTAGTAAATTTTAAATAATTAAAAAAAAAGAAAGATAGAAAGATAGAAATAACAAGCAAATAAAACATGCTACTACAGTGGAACTTGGATAATTCGAAGTTCAAGGGACCAAAAGTAAAGTTCAAAATATCCAAAAATTTGAATTAAATATATTTGCTCAAAAAGAAGTGATAAAGAAAGAAAGATTAACACCCAGAGACGGATTACCCATTAGGCTGAGTAGGCTGAAGCCTAGGGGCCCAGAAGATAAGGGGGCCCGGTGCTAAAATTTTCCTAATATAAAGAACAAGGAAATATTCTTCTACATTGGTAGGACATTAATATTTAATACAAAAGACAAAAAATGTGCGAAATACTTTCTCGTAATCATTTATATTTTTATTATCAATGATTTAAGAGTTAATGAAGCAAGCATATGATTTAATTTTTCCAGTATATACCTCTTTGAAGGAGTGAAAGGGGGCCCTCAGAAAGTCAAGCCTAGGGGCCCGGATGGTAGTTAATCCGCTTCTGTTAACACCACAATGAAATATTTAACACATAAACTTTATCTGATACTTCTATATATATATTTTTTTTTTCTTTAAATCAGACTTTTTTTACTAGCTTAATTATTCATCATTTTTAAGAAAAAAATCATATATTTCTGATTGCTTTCCTAAATACAATCTTTGAGTCATAGCATATGATTTCAACTTATCAATGTACACAAAAATAGAATCTTTTACATTGAACTGATCTTCAAAAAAGCGTCGAAGTTCTTGTATAGCACCATAGCTTCTAAGGAACTAGGAATGGGCTTCTCTTATATTTCTTTGTTCTGTTCATCTTCAGATAGTCCGTCTTCAGATTAAAAAAGTCTAAAGGAATAGCATTTTCCGCAAAATTTGAAAGACAGTCCTACAAATAATTCGAATTATTCAAACTAAAATTCGAAATATCCACATTTTTTTTACATTATTTTAATACAGAATTCTAGGGACCAGGCAAAAAATTCGAATTAGCCAGAATTTCGAATTAAACAAGTTCGAATTATCCAAGTTCCACTGTATTAGCAGATGTTAGACTTAAGTCAAAATAAAATATAATTTTTTTTTTTTTTTTTTTTTTTTTTTTTTTTTTTAGCAGAAAAGCTATTTATGCATTTATTATATTGCAGTACACACACACAAATATACTATAACTTCAATTTAAAAAATATAAATGAAATAGTTGATATTAAAATATATTTCCTCTCTCTTTTTAACTTTAAAGAGTTTTTATGCAAATTCAGTAGCTTATGGTGTCATATCATAAACTGAAAATTTTATGGGCAGTCACTGCAAGAATTATTATTATTTTAAGAATATTATGAAAAATGTTCTTAATGAATTACTAAGAAGTAAAAATGTAAAATTAATTTGGATTTAAATTTTAAAGGTAAATATCACTAAAATACATTTTTAAAAATGTGTTTAAAATACCTTTAAAAAAATGTTTTAAACAAAAACCTTTTAAATACTTTTTTTAAGTCCAAATGCAAGACTATTTTTATGTTACATGCTCTTAAATTATTATTTATCAAAAATAAATTAATTTAATTGTGCATCCTTACTTTTATTTTTACATTAAAATAATCATTTACATATTTAAATTATTTACATATTTAAGTAAGATTTGGCAAAAATATTGGAAAGTAACTGATAGCTAAAATAATTAGAAATTATTATTTAATACATTTCATTTCATATTTATTTCTATTTCTCTTTTATTAAATACTAGCTGACCCGCCCGGCGTTGCCCGGGTCCGTATTAACAATATTAAACGAACTTGAAATTTGTATGATTTTATCATTAACTGGAAGCATGCAGAAATACATTGTCTGAAATACGTCGCAGCTGACTTTGTGAAAAATCGGTTTTAAAAAGAACAACTAATATTGAGCTCTAAAAATACTTAAAATGAGCAATGAGAAACACGGGAGGGAACATGTATCCAACGATTGCGTTAGTTTCGTGTTAAAGTGTTGATATTTACCCGTAAAAATCACTGTTAAATCACGTAACTAATTATTTTTTTCGCATAGAAATCCCAAGTGAAATATTTTGAATTTCAAACTAATTATATCACTCTTAATTCCGTCTATACCGTGAATGAAATCGATACGCGATGATAAAAGATTGGTATATAGTATTATAATTTCAGAACCATTTAACAAAAGTGTATATTTTTAATCAAAGCATGCGTAATGTATACACTGTGGACAAATTCCTAACCGTAAACTTTTGTACCATAACCATAATCTGTCTGTAACCTAACTGCGACTTAACATTACCCTACCGTAACTTAAATATAACATAAATGTAACCTAGCCGTCACTTTGAAATACCAATATAGAAGCATCATTTAAGATTTTGCTTGAAAAGTTAACATTCTTTCGTTAATGTCTTAAAATCGTCTGCACTCTGAAATCTAGATTTTAGATTAATATTTGTTATTTAAGTTTTCGCGCATGATTTTAAAAGATTGTTTTCATAAATATATTTTATATATTGACATAGAGTTATTAATATGTTGTTAAATTAAAAACATTTTTTCATCTACGTTATAAAGTATTAAAAAGTTCTGAAAAAAAAAGAAAACTTTTAGTAATACAATTTTTAGTTCAAATCAAATGTTTTCAATATTCTTTTTTATTTTATTTTGATATTTAATTATTTCGAATTTATCAATTCCAATTATTTTAAAAGCAAACATTTTTTTAAAAATAAATAATATAATGGAAAAAAGACCATTTTAAAAAATTACTATTTCTTCGCAAAATACGCTTCAGCTGTAATTCATTTCTTTCAATTCGTCTTATTAATACAAAATCTCTTCTACATGCTTTTGTTTGGGACATTAAAATTTGAGCGATAAATGGTTTAATATTGCAACCCTTTTTTCGGTTTACTTCACCACCACCTATCTTTTTCCTCCATGGTTTACAACCGCTGTGATAAAAAATCATCTTTTAAACTGACAGCTTGCCAGTCTATAAATTTTAAAGGTCGGTTCCAGCTTTTTTAATTATTTATGCCAAAATTTTATGCAACCAACCAACCATAACTAAATGAAGGGAAAAAAAGAAGAAAAAAGGCGATTTTTTATGAGAGTGATCTTTGGAATTTAATTAATTACTCAGTTAATAAATAGAATTTCGAAATTCTGAAGCTCAGGTGCATCAGGAGAGATATTGGGCTACTCTCATAAAAATTTTGAGCTTCGTACGTCCCATAGATTTTGCTAGCCATCGCAGACACACACACACACACACGCAGACAGAGCGATTTGTTATTTTATTAGTATAGATAAATTCAAAATATTACTATGAAAAATAAAATTATAGCGGTTTTTTTAAATAAGCTTTTCTTGTTTTTTAATGAGATACAAAAATGGTGGGTAAAATAATGCTCTTCTTTGAATTCTTAAATAATAATAAAAATTAAATGTAGTTTTATATACGAGTTGCCGTTATTTTTTTCAATTCGATTTTTATTTAATTATTTATTTTGAGAAAAAAAACAAAGAAAAACAAATAAATAAATATGCTAATATTATTAGAGGCTAATCCTATGTCACGATACAAAACATAACTTCAGTGTTAAAACACATATATTAAATATTTGGTATTAAAATATAACCCCTCCCCCCCTTCTCTATCTCTTTTTATTATTTATTAATTTTACTTAAAAATATTTTTTTAATTTATTAGCTTATGGTGTCATATCATAAAATGAAAATGTTATGGGTAGGCACAGAAAGAATATATTATTATTATTATTATTATTATTTTAAGAATATGGTGAAGAATGTTTTTAATTGATTGAAGCAAAAATAAATTTAAAATTATTTAAAGAGCTCTGCGTGACGTATTTTTATAGCGCTCGTCAGTAGATGGCGCTCACTTATTAGTGTGGGAGGAGCTTCGGTTTGTTTATCCTTAAGCGTTGTGCGATTTAGCGTCCACCCAAGCGAGACTGTGTCTATGCAGTCAAGGGGGGCTTTCCCCGCCACCCGTAGTTTCTTGCAAGGGGTATCTATCTTTTCCGTCTGGTCCCAACACGTCTTTCCTCATTCATAGGAGTTGATCTTGGGGGTCGGTCGAAAAGCAAAACCCTTCCGGGAATCCAAGATACATGGGTTGCAGGCCTCAGCTTCCCTACGGGCATTGTCGTCCGGTAGCTCATCAAGGACCTCTGGGGGGCGGGGAGAATTCCAAGCGAAGGAAACATTCGGTCTCCTCGGAGTGAGATGGCGAGTGCTATCGCTATCGGTCATTCATCCCTAGCTTGGGAACGGTGATCAACGTTGTGACGGGCGTTGACCATTGACCGTAGACATCGGACGGTGAGGGGGGACGAACCGGTGCGCCCGTGTAGTAGCCGCCTAGCGGTTTGCGAACTGGGACCCGGGTCGAAGTCCCTCGTCGAGACAGTCAAAAGGGCCTGTCAGGGCCCAGGGACGGGATGAGGTGCCATCTGATTACCATTTGTTCTTTCACAGTCCCCATATGATGAAAATTCTTCCTTTTAAAGTTTGCTTTTGTTACACACTCATTGGATAGGTAGATTTTTGTTTCCAGGTGCATATTTGATTTAAACACCACACTTTGTATAAAATTTCAGATTCTGCATGAAAATAAAATTAACTCTCTTGCGTGGTGTGTGGTGTGCTAGAAATTTCAAAATTGTTTTCAAAAATCTTAAAATGATACATATATTTTTGCAAATAAAGATTGGGTGTCACCTCCTAGAAGGAGTGTGGCTGTGGTGACATCAGGAGCGGACTTTCATCTCCCCCTCCCCGCTAGCTACGCCACTATGGAGTAGATATTTCAAATTCGATTTTCTTTTACGATTATGACGAAATTGCTACAAAGCTATTGATTTTACTTAAATTCATCCCAATTTTTTAATTTGATATTACTTAAAAAGGAAATTTTACTTAAACTCAACAAAAAATAATGAAACATTCGTTAAGTATTGTTCATAAAATTATCTAAAAAGGGTAGAAATAACCAAAAATAATTACAAGTTTGAAACAATGGGAATGTTCAGGGCAACTTATCGAAGTGACCAACCCTGCGATTTTTGGATAGTATGAAATGAAAATCAGGGCGAATTGTAACGTTAGCTACAATTCAATAGGATAGTTTTCGTTGGTGCCACAATGGACTTTACCCACGAATGGCAACAGCAACGCCCCTGTAGGTATATATCCTCCGAAAAAAGACTGTTTACAGGACTAAGGACAGCAATGTTAAAATATTCCGCATAAAATTTTTCTTTTATATTCCTATTTTGATGTCAATAAAAATATCCAGAAATATTACTTTTATTTATAAAGACTAGCCATTATTATTAAAGACTATCCTAATGAGTTTAGCTGACGTCACAATTCACCTTTTCATAACGCCCTAAAATTGGTCGGTAAGATTGGTCATTTTGGTATGTGGCTTGGCTAAGTTGCGATGAGCATGCCCAAAGTTTTTAATAATTAAAAAAAAAAAATGAGAATTTGTTACTTGCGCGCATTGAAGGTGTGATGCGGTTCCGGCAAAAAGTGGATAGGTGAGGGCATTCTGTATACCCGCAGTAGACATAACAACATGGGTCAGTGGCGTAGCTAGGATGGGTGACACCCGGGGCGGTGTCACCTCCAACCACCATGGTGTCACCCCCCCCCCCCACCCCGACCTATCATATTTTGTCAATCACAATTCCACATTATTATAACAAATGACCTTACCATTCCTTATTTACCTTTTATCCTTCTGCATATATATACAGAGCCGTCCTTAGGGGTGTGCGACAGGTGCGGTCGCACAGGGCCTCGCGCCTAGAAAGGCCTCGCGCTCGGGTAAAAAGAAAAAAAAATAGTTCAATTTTAAAAACATCTAAGCATTTTTTAAATTGCTGCAAATTATTTATTTCGCAATTAAATTTAGATATTTAAAAGGGTTATTTATAAAATGTAAAACTTTTATCAATAATAAATTAGGCGCGGATATTCAGCAGCAAAAATTATTCCCCGTAGTCGTCTAATCTCCATAGTTTATTTTTAGTTTTGTGAACATGTTGCGACATTGTTGCAAAATATGTGAAATAAAATTGTCTTAACTGAAAAACAAAACAAGCCTCGATTAGATAGCAGTTCTGAGTTTCACCTCCCAGTATCAACCCCTTCTCCTCACTGCAGACATTTTGACGTCAATTCAGTAGTCAGGGCTCATGCAACAATAAAATATTAATTTGATTTTACTAACATTTGAATTAAACGCATTCAAAATTCTGTTATTTCACAAGCTCATGTATTTATCTAGATCTTTCAATTATTACTGAAAATTGTGAGAGTATTTGTTTTATTCCTTTTAGCATAAATAATAGTATTTAGAAAGGTGGAAATATTATATTTTTACATCTTACATAATTAATATGAAAATTATAATGATCAGCCACATTAAATAATTAATCCGTCCGTATTTCGTCATAAGAATTTGGATAATGTATATAAATCAGTGTTGAACTGAGAGAAGGAACGGGAGGGGGGGGGGCAATTTCTCCCCGCAACAACGAGAAGTCCTCCAGAGCCCAAGAAATCCCTTCCGAAAAAAATGCCTGAATTTAATTTGCGACCGAAGAGAGCTGGAAGCTGCTACGACCAAGTCGTCGTTCTTAAATAACGCTTAAAATAGCAAATTCATTTAGATTTTAAACATTAATTGCCTAAGTTTAGCATTAAATAAATAAAAATTAAAAAATTAAATTAAATTTAAATTGCTGCAAATTTTCAAGAATTTAGTGGATTTTAAAGCAAATTTTCAAATTTTCTCAAAGTAAAAAATTTGTTAAACCGAATTTTAAAATTTCAAACATTTAACCTCTTTTAAGAAAGCCCTTTGCTTATTTTTTTTATCTTTTACCATTGTTTTTTTTTTTTTTTTTTTTTTTTTTTTTACAGAAAATTTTCTGTAATTGCGAAAAGCAAAATTTAATTAAATAATGTAAACTTTGCAATTAAAAATAACTGGTGGGAATAACAAAGGAATCTGATCAGCTTAAGTAGGACATACATTGCTCGTTCGTCCCTTAGGAGTCAAACATTTAGCGAAAGTCTAATCAAAATTTAAATTTTCGCAATTTTTCAAAAAAAGATTTTTTGAATTAAAAAGAATACAATATAGCACGAATTATCCGAACAAGTTGGGACTGACCCCAATTCCGATAAACAAAAGTTCGGGAAAATAGATTGGCAATTTAAGGCATGTTCCTGGCTACACTAAAAAGTAAAAACTTATACATTATCAGAACTTAGGACTGATAACACCAGTTACTTTTGGCATACTTAAAAAATGTTTTGTCTTTTTAATATTTTTAATTTATATTTTTATCATTAATTTTTTTTTCCTCTTTCTTTTTATCATTTTCTGAACTCTATAGATTATAATTTAAGTAAAGAAGCTTTTCATTGCTGCTTGCGTTAAAGAAGTTGTTATTTTCAATACTGCCACATCTCTAATCCTTCTTAAATACGTTAATTGAATAGTATAAACGATCTTCTGCCGTTCGAGCCATTCCATAGCTGTCTCCAAACGTTCGAAGACTTCGTTATGTGATAGACCTGGATTGATTTCAGAGCATTTGTTTTCCTTTTCTTGAAAAAAATTTTCAGCATAATTTTCATCCACAATTTCATCATCATTTAAAATCTAATATCTAGGGTCATGTATTTCATTATTTGACCACTCATTAGTTTCTATTTCTTCATATCTCAGGATTCTTCCCATTATGTTAATGTTTTACGTTCCTCATTTTCTGATTCATTATCACTATCAGTTTTTACTATTTTATAAAATTCTATTTTAAGTCAATGGATAATTGGGAGTTTGGTTAAAATTTTATTTTCTGAGAAACAGGCTGTTGGGAAAGCTGGAAGTTCGGTTATTTATTTATTTATCTTTTTTTTTTTTTTTTTTTTTTTTTTTTTTTTTTTTTTTAGAGAAATAGGCTGATAGGATAATTGAAATATTCCGATATGTACTATTAATTACTAGTAATTGCTGAAATGTTTTTTCATCAAATTTTGAGCTTAAAATGACATAGAATCTATTAGAATATATCTATTCTGGAGGGAAATTTTCAAACTGGAAACTAAGGTTTTGTTTTAAAATCTAAGTCGCAGAAATGGTCGATTGGGATTAAATTAATCCATGTAGTTAAGATTATGTAAGAGTTATTCAAAATTTTATGGTTTGCATGTGATTGGAGGTATTCAGCTATAGGTATGCAAAATGTCAAGTCTCTAACTTACACAGTTCCCGATAAAGAATTCTGAGAGACAAACAGAGGAATGATTCTAATAGAGTTTTCTCAGAAGAACGAAACCCTAAAAATTAATGTCAGCCTGGTCCGATTCGATACAAGGATGTAGCCAGAAGTGCAAATAGGGGGGAGGGGGGGGGTCAAGAAAATGTAAGGAGAGGGACTCAAATTTTCTATCTCTCCCAATGCACATACAAACACATTTTAGGCTGTATGTTTCTTATTAAATGGTTTGTAAAAACTTCATTTTATGCTAAAAAAAAGAATAGAATGCAGAATGAAAAATTCGAGTGTATAATTACTGCAAAATTATGCATCCTATTAGCTTCATATGTACAAATAGGATGTGCGAGTGTTGAAACACTTATTTGAACTTTTTGTACAAATGCTACAATTTTGTACTTCTGCAAAACGTGGTCCTCAAAATTAAATTCGATCTTTTAAAAGAATTTTATTTGTATTTTCGGAATCTTTTCCAAGGGAAGCTCAAAATGTTTTAGTGGGGCTGGGACCCCCCCCCCCCTCCTAGTTATGGTCCTAATTCGATATGAAGGAAAAGGCCTCGCAAAAGTTCTCGCACCCGGCCTCGCCTTTGCTAGGGACGGTTCTGTATATATATATAGGATAGGTTGGCTTTTGTTCCCTGGTATCTATCTCATTTAGACACACCAATCTGTATAAAATTTCACATTCCCAAAGGAAAGAAAATTAACTCTATAACGTCGTGCGCTAGAAATTTCACTTTAACTCAGAATTCTTTTCCAAAATTTTTTAAGATTATTTGTAAAAAAAGATTGGGTGTCACCCCTTAGAGGGTGACACCCGGGGCGGACCGCCCCCTCCGCCCCCCGCTAGCTACGCCACTGACATGGGTAAAATCAGCGCCCTCTACAGATCGTAATCGAATGGACCTTATACCCTGTTCGCACTGGGATAGTTGAGTCACTTAACTTTAAGTCACTTAAATTTTTTGAAGCGGGATACCCGGAATTAGGCTTCACCTGTTCGCACTTGCTAAATATTTTAAGTGACTTAACTTGGCCAAAATGACATCTGGGCATGCGCATAAGTTCTGAAATTTGTAACTGCAACTCCTAACTGCTTTTTTGTTTACATAGCTATTACCCTGCCATATTTCAATTAAAAATTAATTTTGTCATCATCCCAATTTATTTTGCTGGAGGAAATAACAGGTTCAACATTTTCCATTTTTGACCTTTGATTACAAAAAAAAAAAAAAAAAAAAAAAAAAAAAAAAAAAAATCCACAAACGTACGTGTTAAGCAATTGGGGTAAACAAATAACAGTTTGAAATAATTTATAATTATTTTTAGGACTCAACTCCAGTAATTTAATAATCAAAATTAAATATTCTAAAATTTAGAAATAATAATTAAATATTCAGAAGGCACATTTCCACTCAACTCATAGTTAAGCGAGTAGTGCTCGCTTAAGTGAGTTGCCGAAACTTGCTTAAGCAAGAATCTTGATTCCGGGTATGACCGCTTCAAAAAACTTCAAGTTAAGTGACTTAACTTTCTCAGTGCGAACAGGGTATTATGCATGCTTGTTTGTTAGAAATACCGGAAAAAAATTCTGTGTTGAAACAGCATATACTTAATATATTGTAATATAAATTCAAAATTGTTCTTCTGCTTGCCTGAAAATTCTTTAAATTTGTAAACTTTCTGTTAAAATGTATCCAGAAAGGTTGAAATCGTCTGCTAGCTATGTTTGCGCCTGCGCATTCAGGCATTCTGGCGGTGCAGTGACTAGAATAACAGGTAGCATACCGCCAGCTCTGGCGTGTGACGTCACGTGCATAAGGTCCATTCTGAATCTGTGGTGTTTTGTCAGGTTTTTCAGCATATTCACAGTATCCGCAAAGAAACTCTTCGAGAGGGTTGAATTCTGATAGGGATTGGCCGACGCGTTTTCACGTAACTTGGCGATAATTATACTTGGCGAGCGATAGATGCTTCCGTCGAGGAGTTTGATTTCCTTCCGAACCGAGTACAAAGTAACTTTTCTCTTGCAGCATTGCATTGGATGGAACGTGTCTTACTGAAAGCTGTATTCTAAAAGTTTTTAAACACAAATTTTTACTTTGTACTCCGCTCCAAAACGTCAAGTATAATTATTGCCAAGTTACGTGAAAACGCGTCGGCCAATCCCTATCAGAATTCAACCCTCCCGAAGAGTTTCTTTGCGGATACTGTGAATATGCGGTTTTTCACCATTTCTAATTGGCAACAAAGTATGTAAACAAACACAAACACATTTTTTTTTTTTTTTTTTTTTTTTTTTTTTAAGTTTCGGTAGGAGGATAAATTTTTGTTTCGTTGGAGGTTGGTGCGGTTTTGGCAACTTCTCCGACGTGTACTATACCGTGGTGGGCGGTGTTTGTATTTGTGTGCGAAGTGTGCACGCTTTCTTCATTTCTGCTTAGTCTTAAGGAAAGTTCTATCATTTCATTTCAGGTTGTACATTATTTTTTTGCATTAGTTCTCTGCTTAAACAGTAAGCTAGTTTTTTACTTGGTATATTTTTTGTTTTCGTGTTGTTTTGTTGTGTGATTTGAGTTCATGTGGTTCAGGTGCTGAGTTGTTTATCATGTCGGGGTCACCCCAATCTCTAACACCTAACGACACTCTTCCTGAAAATGCAAACATTCCAACAAATAATGTTGAAATGGAAAACGTTGAGAAACATGTCGCAAATGATGTCCTGCACCGTAGAAATAAAACACAAGTTCAAATTTTAAATGAAGCCAATGAGGCTGGTATAGCGAGTGTATCCATATTAATTTCTGCAGTTACTGGAACGATCCCGAATTCTCATCCGAAGGCTCTACGTGACGCCATCTCGTCACAAGTTGACAACCATCAGGGAATTGAATCTCTGCGGCTTTCCCGGCAAGGAAAGCTCACATTAGTCACTCGAAATGAGGTAACGGCTACTCAAGTGTTGAACATTCAAACTCTCCTGGGCATCCCGGTTTCTGCCCGGTTGCTACAGTCAACTGCAAAAAGATTTGAGCGCCGGACCCCTCACAGAAAATTTCAGAATGCACAATGAGAAAATATTACTTATTTAAGAGAAATTTTGCTGCTGTCATTTATCAATGTTTCGTCTTCAAACGCTATGACGTCATACTTTATGAATTTAGTACATTTGCGATGACTGCATTTCAATTTCATAATGTGCCATTAGGAAATATTACATATTTAACAATTTTTTTTTTTCAATCTGGCTACAAATACACTTTAACAAATTTGAACCTTTTGCCGCATCGTCACTCCTCTGTTTTTATAGAATAACTCTCTTTCGACCAATGAGACTGCTCTACGATAGGATGAAGTAATCATTTTCTATAAAAGTGATGGAGTGATGATGTAGTAAAAGAGTCAATTTTTTAACACTGTTTTGTCTTCGATGTTTATTTAAACGCTATGACATTATACTTTACGGATTTCATACATTTGTGATGACTGCATTTCAATTTCAGTATTGCGTCATTTTTTCGAAAATTTAAACAATTTAATAATTGATTCGTTTATTTGCGTAACTGTTTGTTTCACTGTGTCATTGAGGTACGCGTGGTTGACGGTATATATAGATTCTCAATGAGTTAACGTTTCATTCTTGCTAAATATTAGATGCGATGTGCAATTTACTTTACGAGCGATTAAAATCTACTTGGACAATGTGGTACGTTTTAATTTCAAGATTAAGTTTAAGTTTTTCTTCCCGTTTTGGATTTTTTTTATTTCGTAAAATTTCTTCTTGGCTTCAAGGAACTGTTTTGAAAATTTCTATTATTCTTAGATTGAAGATTTTCGATGTCATATATTTCTCAAAATCTCAGTCAGTTATTCACAAAGTTGCAATTGAGACGAGATTTAGAGAAACTATGACATCGAAAATGTTCAATCCACGAATAATAGAAATTTTTATCAATAATATATGAGTTCTTTTTATTTTTCTTGTTTTACATTGTTGTAAATTTCTTTTATTTTCTTTTATCATTATACATTTTGAATAGTTTCCTATATTTTCTTTTTATTTTCTTTTCTTTTATCATTATACATTTTGAATAGTTTATCAAAATCTGCCCCTCAACACTATATGATTTTTTTATTTTCTTGTTTTACATTGTAAATTTCTTTTATCATTATACATTTTCCCATATTTCTTTTCATTTTTTTCTGCTTTTATCACACATTTTAAATAGTTTATCAAAATCTGCACCAACATTATTTGAGTTTTTTTATATATTTTTTGTTTTGCATTTATTTTTTTTTCAATCGATCCATCTGTGAAAAAATATTTACTGAATTTATGGAAATACGTTTTCAAATACATAGTTTCATTTTTTTTTTCTCAATCCATATTTAAAGATTATTTGCTGAATTTATGGAACGCGTTTAAATATATTTTCTTTCCAGTTTCTTGTGTTTTGATTTATTTTACTATTACCAGCCAAATATAAAATTTCTAATATGAAAAAATATGAGAATAAGCTTTTTGTTCTTGCTTTAAAGTTTGAATTCTTGTCGATTTATTTAAATGACAATATATTTTCTTCCCAGTTTCTTATGTTTTGGTTTATTATTAATACCCAAGTATATAGGATTCCTAATTTCTACCGATATTTTTTTTTCAATGCGAGAAGGAAAAAAAAACATGAACCTTGAAATTAAAACGTACCCGAAACATGTTCCAACTAATTTATTCAATCCCGAATACCCGCCAAATAATATATTTTCTTCCCAGTTCGATTCGATGCTTTTCATAATCAACAGACACGGGATTTTCTAATTTCTGTCATGGAATTTATGCGAGTCACATCATGAGCTTCTTTTTTTATTTTATTTTTTGCCTTTCGGCAGCAATGGAATCTTTGTTCTTTGTTTTTCAACCTCCTGATCACCTTGAAACTGTATGATGCGAGCGAGCGAAAAAAGGGAAAGGAACTCTTACTTTGAACTAACCATTCGCTCGCCTCCCCCCCCGCCCGAAAGCCACGAACGCTGTCCATCCGGATGATACGCCCCGCATTCCGTTTCGACTAATCGCAGCAGCCTCTTTTGAGCGGATCTCTAGCAGCAGTTGGGGAGGCGGGCGTGATGCCAAGACTTTAAAAAGAAGCTTCGCGCCCTTTTTCATTTCTTCACAGAGTTTTGACTTTTTTATCAAGCAAACTCCCCGACACGAATCATGGCCTCTACGCAACTGCTGGATTTACCCATAGACATACTCCTGATCCTTTTTCGAACGTTCATCCCTTTAAGGGACAAACTGCGTCTTTTGACGAGCATGCCGGAATTTCATGCCATCTTGACGTACCGGTCGGCTTACCTCTCGTCCCCCGTGCCCTTTTCGACCGCGTACTTGCAACGGCTGAGCCGAATCCGACCCGGCTGGTACTTCGCCACGCGAAACTGGACCCATCGATTCTGTCTTCGCCTCGATCCCGAAACCCTGAATTTCGCAATCTATCACTTTTTCCTCGAAGGATTCGAAGGCCATTACAAACCCGCCGTCCTGCACCAAAGTTTCTTTCGCGGATCCATCGACCGCGTTTTTCAAAACATCGAAAGTTTCTTGACGCAGTTCCAGTATCTAGAGGAGGAGGACGAGGGAGGGGAGACGACGGCATCCAGACTCCCCCTTTCGCGGCAACAGCAGCAGCAGCATCAGCCCAAAATGTACATGTATCGCCTGGAAGGCTACGGACTCGTACTGATCGACTCGACCGCTTCGCGAAACGGCCAACACAACTTACGGTTCTACGACTGGAGCGAAGTCAAGATCCTGCCCGGTCGCTGGCAACAAATCTACTGTCGATGGCGTTTGGACACCCATTTCAAAATCAAATGGAAACTCAACAAAACCCTCCACGTCAAATGCATGACCCCTTCGCCCTATTACTGTCACTGCGAAACGCGATTTCAGAGACTGTCTCCGATAACTTATCGAGTTTCGCCGAATCTCAGCAGTCTGAACTGGAACAAACAAGAATCCGTGCCTCTAGTGGGAGTGCAAGAGTTTCGACTGGAAGAAGACGAAAACCACATGGAATCCAAAATGACTTATCACGTTAATTATAAGTTTTACAACTCGTTAGAAGTCGAAGTCATTGCCAGAAGAAACGAACGATTGAGAAGCTTGTTGGAATAAAAAAAACTTTTTCATCACCAACCCACCCCCCCCACCAAAAAAAAATCTTTCCCATATTGCTGATGGAATTTTTTTTCCATCAGATTGTTCCAAGGGAAAGGCAAAAAATTGCACCAAAGGTTTTAAAAAGAAAAATTGGTTTATCCAATTTCTTTTTAAAACCTTTGGCGCAATTTTTTGCGACAAACAGAGTACCAACGTTGGCACAGAAAATAGAATGAAAGAAAAAAAAATCTTTCCCATATATTGCTGATGGAATTTTTTTTTTCCATCAGATTGTTCAAAGGGAAAGGCAAAAAATTGCGCCAAAGGTTTTAAAAAGAAATTGGATAAACCAATTTCTTTTTAAAACCTTTGGCGCAATTTTTTGCGACAAACAGAGTACCAACGTTGGCACAGATAGAATGAAAAAAAAACGATCTTTTTTGCTTCCTTTTCGGGAGTAACGGGCAAACACTTTTAAAATTTTTCAAGCTATGTTTTTGAGACTTGTAAAAAGTTGTTCTTTACAATACACATGTATATATATATATATATATATATATATATATATATATATATATATATATATATATATATATATATATATATATATATATATATATATATATATATATATATATATATATATATATATATATAGTAGACTCCTTCAAAGCCGCACTCCTAAAATCCGCAACTCTCTAAAATTCTCACATATTTTAAGGCTGTAAACAATGAAATATTCAGTTCAGATGTAGGTGCAAAATTTGACTTTTTTAGCTTGATATCAATTCCATACATTTTTTTCATTTGTAATTTTTGTTAAGGTTATTGAATTCATGTTTTTTCATGAAGAAAGAATAACTTATTTCTGAAAAAAAAATAAAGATATTGCTGATTTCATTGATGATTACAATCTTACCGAATATATTTATGTATTAATCAAGCTTTTTTTAATTATTAAATCTGACTAAACTTGAAATAACGTTTCATTATTTTATGATCTTGATGTGAATTAGTAATTTACCTTTATGAGGCAGGTTTCATTGAATAATTTAGGAAAAAAAAACACATTTCATCTCTATATAATGAATGTTTAATTGTACATTATTGATTATGGCACGAAAATGTTAAAGTGTTTTTTTTTTAATTCCAATATTGGTGACCTAAAAGTCTTTTTAAAAAAAGGGAAAAAAATGAACCGAGGAAAAAAAAGTTTTTTTTTCTCTCGGTTCAAATTCGTAAACCGAGTCGTTTACAACGTTTTCTTTGCTCTCGTTTAAACTGGTGCAACCAGTCTAAAAAGCTGCTTCCCGTCGTCGCGTCTTTCGTCTGTACCAGCAACCAGGGTTCCGTCAATCCCCGATGTCTCGACCACTGTTTTCGAGGAACCACGCGTCCCCAGGTGATAAAGTCTAATAGTTTTTTGCCCGATTTCAATTTGATCAGTTTTCTTACGAGCGCGTACATTTCCACACCGTCGCTGCTTTCACTGTTGCTGCCTCTGCCACACCGGTAGTTGCAAATTCCTTCGCAACTCAAGGATCTCACTAGCGGACGTCCCAAAAATCTTTCGAGATCGTCGCTTCGAAAATATACCGTACCGTTTGTGGTGACGTGACAGTGTATCGCGCACCAATTTTTTCATTCACTTCTTTTAACAATCTCACGCGAAAAGACATTCTTCGGCTCGAGAAGAGAGAAAGAGATTCAATAGCTATACTTTCAAACCCAAAAAAAAATAGACCGGACTACTAAACTTTATGTTTTTCATTTAATCTCTCTCTCTGAAAGATAAAAAACGCAGTGTTGGGTCGACAAGACAAAGACAAAGAGTCTGCATACCTTTCAGGGTGTAGGGAAACAACAACTAAAAAAAAAAACCCCATCCTGTTTCGTGAGAAAGTTGACAAAGGCATGCATACCCTTGAGGGGGGAAAAAAATGTTTTTCAGATGGGAACGAAAAAACAGAATTAAAAGAATAACATCCGTTGACCTTGCATGCCGAAGCAATCGAGCCGCAGCCGGTTAGCCTTGAGAGCCGACTGGACGCGCCCGCACGTCCGCCCGCTCGCTCGCTCGCTCGAGTGCATCGAATGGATGGGAGGAGGAAAAGGAGGAGGCGGGAGGGGGTAAGAAAACAACACGCGGAACGTCGACTAGAAGAATTAGAAGTTGAAATAAAAAGGGAAATCTTTTTGCGAACAAAGATTAGAGACAGAGAGGGCAAAATGGCAGCGGTCGCGGAAACATCCACGTCTATGTCTTCTTCTTCTACTACTACTACTACTAATACTAATACTCTCGCGCCCTCCCCTATCCGACTCACGGATTTACATCCCGATATCTTGTTAACGCTTTTTCGCAACTACATACCTCTGCACGATAAATTGCACGTGCTTTCTAAAATGGAAGAATTTCGCACTCTGGTCCGGTGTCGCGGGGCCTACCGCATACCGCGCGGAGCACCTTTTTCGAACGCGTATCTGCGATTCCTGAGTCGCATTCGTCCCGGATGGTACGTGGCCCGAGAGGACTGGACGCACTGCTTCCGCTTGCAGATCGACGAAACCACGCTGCACGTTTCTCTCCGTCATTACGTGCTCTTTCCGCCAGAAATCTTGCAAACTTTGCTTTTTCGGCACCACTGGCAGCAGCAGTCCCGCGTCGGCGTGGTGGCCTGTCATCGGGCGACCCTCGCGCAATTGCATTCCAACCTGAGCAATTTTCTGGTGGACTATCACCCGTATCACCTGCTCGCCTACCATCTCCCGGGTCACGGATACGTCCTGGTCGAGCATTCCTCCCCGCGTCGTCCCACCCGTCTCTTTCAGATGCGCTTCTACGACGGCACGACCTGCATGATCGAAGTGGGACAGAAACGCGAAATGAGAGATTTCAGCAGCAGCGGCGACGGCAGCGCGCATTTTTCGGTTCTGTTTTCGGAAGACCGAACCATCACGGTGCAATGCCTCCTGCATCGCACGTGTCGCCGTTGCGATCCTCGCGTTCGAGTCCTGTCCCCTTTCGAGTTTCGATTCGAAACGGATTTCAGAACCTCCTCCTCCCTGACTTGGAACCATCCCGAGGGGGTCCCGAGTATTCCCCTGGCCGGTCGACAAGTGTTTCGTTTGGGAAAAGACGGGCGTCACGTGCTTTCCGCGGCCCTGTCGAGTAAAACGTATTGTCCGCTTTCTAAAAAAAAGTGGAAAATTGAAAACAAAGCCGCTTGGGTCGAAGAACAGCAGCAGCAGCGGAAAGAAACAGCAGACAAGAGAAAGAGAGAGGCGGGGGTCGAAGATCAGCAGCAGCAGCAGCAACAGGATGACGACGAACCTCTTCGTAAAAAATAAGTAAGTTTATTTATGCCTTCTTTTCCCTCGGGAAAAGGTAAAAAAATAAGCCAAAGGTTAAAAAAAAAGAAAGGAGTAAAAAAAATTGTTTGGATCTTGGTCCAATTTCTTTTTTTTTACTTCTTTTCTTTTTTTAACCTTTGGCTTATTTTTTTACGACGCATTCAGTACCAACATTGGATACGTGTCAAACGAAAAAAAAATTTTTTTGAAGTCATCTTTCCCTCCCCCCCTCCCCCCCCATCTAACATCCCGATTAGATTCGCTTGAAGACATCGACACTCGAAAAAAAAACAAAAATCACAGAGAAACAAAAATTGAAAGGGGAAGAAGAGGATGGTAGTGGTGGTGGAGGAAAGTGAGATAACGAAAAAAACCTTGAACCGTTTCGATGGTCAAGGAACTGCTGCTCGCTCTTTCATTGGTTACGAGTTGGTTTTTCTTTTTTTCTTTCTTTCTGTATCTGTGTGTGTGTAATATTCAAAGGAGGTGGAATATGAGAGAGGGATGGGATGGGAGATGGTTTGACTCTTTTTGTTTTTTTTTTCTTTAGACCCTCAACTATTTAACGTTGTCAGTCCCGTGTCGGGTTTTATATTTCGAAAAAGATGGCGACTGTTGCAACTGCTCCTCTCGTCCCTGCTGCTGCTGCTGCTGCTGCTGCTGGTGGTGCGGCGGCGGCGGTAACGAAATCCACTCCTGCGACCGTCGTCCGTCTGTTCGACTTGCCCCCCGAAATCCTGTTTTTGATTTTTCGGCGCTACGTTCCGCTGCACGACAAAATCTATCGTCTGCTGAGCATGCCGGAATTTCGACCTTATCTGGAAGACCGCGCGGCCTACCTGTCGCGTCCCGTCCCTTTTTCGAAAGAGTACCTGTACGATCTGTTGCGAAGCATCCGACCCGGACTGTACGCGGCTCGCACCAACTGGTCGCATCGCCTGTGTCTTCGAATCGACCCGCAAAACTTGAACGTGTTCATCCATCACTACTATTTGGAAGGATACAATCCCAACGAGAAATTCGACACTCACTACTATGTCGGGCCCGTGGATCGCATGAAACGACACCTCGATGTTTTTTTCCAAGATTTCATGCGCTTGGATCGATCGCTGCTGCTCACTTATCACCTGAAAAATTACGGATACATCGTCGTCGGTCGCTCTCCGCATTTCCCGCGGAACCGCCACGCCTACAGGATGAAATTTTACGACTGGACCGAAGTCGAGATCCGGATCGATTCGAGGCGTCCGGTGACGTCCGGTCGTGTCAGCCATTTCCACGTGACGCTGACCGCGGACCACAGACTCTTGGTCGAATGTTCCTGCGCTTCCCTCTTTCGAGTCTGTCGCTGCACCCGCGTCCTGACGGAACTGTCTCCGATCGAGCTTCGAGTCGCCGAAAATTATCGGTCGCTCGTCTGGGACGTGGCAACAGAAGAAGGACAACAACAACAACAACAACAACAACAACAACAACAAGCCGAAGCCAAAGCCGAAGAAGAAAGACACAAAACCATTGAACAAATCGGTTATCAGCAACTCAATTTGTTAGAAGGAGGATATTTCGTGGAATCCAATCTGTACTATAACTTGGGAATGTACCACCCGTACATTCGGGTGTTGGAAAACGAATTCCAACGCCTTTTTCATTAGCAGCTCAACATCAACAAATAACTTTTAATCAATAATCAAAGACTTTAAAAAAAACTTTTTTTTCCCACTTATCAATCTTTAACAGGGGATTGAAATAGGGAAAAAAGTAAAAAAAATGCGCCAAAGGTAAAAGGAAAAAAAAAATTTTTTTTCCTTTTTACCTTTGGCGCATTTTTTTTACGACAAAAGTGTTACCAACATTGGGCTCGATCATTTAAAAAAAAAAGAGTGATGGAGAAAAAAAAACAATTTTTTTTCATTCAACAGTCTGTTTCGCTTTTGAAGGCGGCAAAAAAAGGGATCGAAAGGTTGAAAAAGAAATTCTTTTCAACCTTTCGATCCCTTTTTTTGCATCACATTGATCACCAACATTGGTTTCAACATAATAAAAATAAAAAAAATAAACATAATTTTTATAGTAGAAAAATGAACTTTATATCGATTTTTTCTAAAAACTTTGATGAAAAGTACATAATTTTTTAAAGAATAGACTTAATAAAATAACACAAAATTTCGATCGGATCGCGAGTTTCAAAAATTGGATTAAGTTGAGTCAAAGTCGAACTAGTATACATGGACAGCAGGAGCGACAATAGCGGTAGTAGAGGATAACTTTGTCATCTCCAAGCGGAAAGTGACTTTAAACTCATAAACGACTCCTATTTATACTGTCAAAAAAAAAAAAAAAAAAAAAAAAAAATTTTTTTTTTTTTTTTTTTTTTTTAAGATAAACAGTGTCAAACATATATATCACTATGATATGTAAAGTAGTTTTCAACAATTTGTTAAAAAAACTACTCGACAAAAAAAAAAAAAAAAAAAAAAAAAAAAAAAAATTTTTTTTTTTTTTTTTTCCTAATATTTATAATGTATGATTTAATCGATGACAAATGTCATCTACTGTAGGTATAATTTCTTGTTGGAATGCATAGCCTACCGTTCCGAACGGGTGCATGACCCTACTAGTGTGGAGTATCCACGATGTAATATTGGTTTCCTCAAAACATCTCAGCAACACATTTAGCGCATCCTGATAAATTACATCGACTTGATCTTCAAATTTTTGCATACAGAGTACTGTAAATTTTCCTGCAACAATGAGACATTCTAAAACAATGCATTGATAGGGCATTGGTAATATTCCGGCCGACGACAATTCGTGGCGAAGTATGTTAAACTCTCCCAGTTCTAAAGTAGTTTTAACAATTTCGCTTAATTTTCTTTCTAAGATGGGACGAATATCCGATAATACGTTCACTTCTTCAATACTGACATTGAGTTTGAAGGGATGTTTTTGAAAGAAACGTCCTTGCATTCTTAAAATTGTAGTATACATCATCCATTCAATTTCATTTAATTTTGAAAAATCCACGGGTTTGTAGTGGTCCAGATGAGAACCATTGCTCACATTTGCAAGATATATAGATTCTGCAAAAAGATCTGGTAAAATGTAATCCATTCTGACCACCGACCTGTCCAAACAACAAACGTCAGAATGGCAAGAATAGCAAGGAAAATCGGGTAAACGTGCCATTGTTGCTGGAGTGTGGCAAAGTCGAATGAGGCAAGGCTGATGCGCGGACTGATATTTATGATAAATTGCGTTAAAAAAAAAAAAAAAAAAAAAAAAAAAATTTTTTTTTTTTTTTTTTTTTTTTTTAAACCCTAGTGTCTAGCCTGGGTTCAGTTTAGGTCGCGATGCCCCGGCTCACTTTGGATATTTTTAAAAGGTTTCCCGATCTCGCCCCCTCCTCCCGATTCGGCCGTTCGAAAATGTTTCTCCGGGGATCGCGGTGCGCCTCGGATTTCCGACTCAGTTTAGGAATTTTAAATGGTTTCCCGGTCTCGCCGCCCGATATGGTCTTTCGAACGCGTTTCTCCTCGGGTCGCGACGCCTCGCTTTTCAGACTCAGTTTAGGAAATTTGAAAGGTTTCCGGGTCTCGCCGCCCGATACGGTCTTTCGAACGTGTTTCTCCTGCGGTCGCGACGCCTCGCTTTTCAAACTCAGTTTAAGAATTTTGAAAAGTTTCTCGGTCTCTCCGCTCGATTCAGATACTCGAACGCGTTTCTCCTGCGGTCGCGACGCCTCGGCTTTCCGGCTGAGTTTGGGAATTTCGAAAGGTTTCCCGGTCTCGCCGCCCAATTCAGATACTCGAACGTGTTTCTCGTGCGGTCGCGACGCCTGAGGTTCGCTACTCGGTTTAGGCATTTCGAAAAGTTTCTCGGTCTCGCCGCCCGATTTACATTTTCGAACATGTAAATCGGGCGGTCGCGATGCCTCGGTATTCCGGCTCGGTTTGGGGATTTTGAAAGGTTTCTTCGTCTCTCCGCGCGATTCAGATGTTCGAAAATGTTTCTCGGGCGGTCGCGACGCCTCGTTTTTCCGGCTGAGTTTGGGTATTTCCAAAGGTTTCTTCGTCTCTCCGCTCGATTCAGATACTCGAAAATGTTTCTCCTGCGGTCGCGACGCCCGGGGTTCGCGACTCGGTTTGGGAATTTTAAAAGGTTTCCCGGGCTCGTGGCTCGATTCGGTCGTTCGAACGCGTTTCTCGGGCGGTCGCGACGCCTGGGATTCGCGACTCACTTTAGGAATTTCGAAAGGTTTCTCGGTCTCGCCGCCGCTCGATTTCGCTTTTCGAACGCGTTTGTCGGGCGATCGCGACGCCTCGAGTTCGCGACTCGCTTCGGAAATTTCGAGAGGTTTCTCGGAGTGCGCGAGACCTCGCGGCGCCTCGGGCTCTCGCTTCGGGAAGTCGTCGTCGTCTCCCGGAGCGACGGCGGCAGCGGCAGCGGGAGCAGCAGAAACAGGAGCAGCAGGAGCAGGAGCAACAGCAGCAGGAGCAGTGGGCAGTAAAAAATCCCGGACAAGTTTCGGAGAAACGAAAGGTTCTGGCACAGGCGGCGTGCTCGAAGGTTCTTCGAAGGCGAAACTTTTCAACGAGGGCAGGTTGCTCTCGGAGTCGGGAAAGGAGTCGAAGAGACTCTTGTGCGAGACGTTCCAGATTGCATCATCGGGAATAAAACAGTCTTCCAAGACTGAAAAGTCAATGTCCGAGGCAGGTAAAGAAAACGGAGAATATTGGAATAACGGGGCCATCTCGACGAGTGGCAATGTCGAACGAGGCTAGTCTGATGTGCGGACTGATATTTATACTAGACTTGAAAAAAAAAAAAAAAAATTTTTTTTTTTTTTTTTTTTTTTTTTTTTCAATACAAATTCTAAATCTCTAAGGTTTCAGAAAAAAACATGAAAAATTATTTTTAGAGACATGATGACATTTATATATTACAGTTCGCAATTTGCGAATTCGCAATGTGCGAGTTCTTGAATTCTTAATGGGTTTTAAATTCTCACTTTTGGTTCGGTGGGAAGCAAAAACATGAAAAATTATTTTTAGACATGTTGACGTTTACATATTACGATTCGCAATTCGCAAGTTGCGAATTCGCAATGTGCGAATTCTTGAATACTTAATGAGTTTCACAAATTGTCAGGGAATTCAATTGTAGTAAGGGAACCTGACCCGTATTCACGCAAAAAAAAGACGTTCGAAGAAAACCGCGGAAAACTCCGAACGGTTAGGCCGACGGTAGCGACTAGGTTCGGACACGGCACCTACCTTCCACCAGTTTTGGAGATCAGAAACTCGTGGCCGCTGATGGGACCACTTACATATTCGCAATTCGCAATTCGCAAATTACGAATTCTTCGATACTTGATGAGTTTGAAATTCTCACTTCGGGTTCGAAGGGAAACAAAGAAAATTGTAAATGTATTAGAGGTCATTGACCTTTGACCTTGGTGACCTTTGACCTTGAACCAAGTTCAAATTATAAATAAACTCTGTGTAATTCGCAATTCGCAAATCACGGATTCTTCGGTACTTGATGAGTTTCAAATTCTCACTTCGGGTTCGGCGGGAGGCAAAGAAAATTGTGAATGTAACAGAGGTCATTGACCTTTGACCTTGAACCAAGGTCAAATTATATAAAAACTCTGTGTTTAACTCTTTGTACAATGATGGGAAAGTTGTGGTCCAAGTAAATTCGGCAGGGAGAGAAAAATAAAAAAAAATTGATAAATTATTTTTTTACACACACATGGATAAATATACAATTAAAAAAAAGATGTTGATTGATATAAAAGGCACTAAAAAAAAACAAAGATTTAAGCCGTGAGGCGGGAGCGCAGCGACCGCCTCACGGCTTAAATCTTTGTTTTTTTTAGTGCCTTTTATATCAATCAACCCAAAAAAAAATAACTTAAATTCTAGGTCTTTTCGCCCTTCGGAGTTCCTGCTTCAATTCGTCGTTTTCCCTTTTGAGCGTTTCGATTTTAATTTCCGCTCGGCCTAGCTCCTTTTCGAGTTTTTCATTTTTAATGTTCGCTTGCCCGAGCTCCTTTTCGAGTTTTTCGTTTTTGATTTGCACTTGCCCGAGCTCCTTTTCGAGTTTTTCGTTTTTGATTTGCACTTGGCCGAGCTCTTTTTCGAGTTTTTCGTTTTTGATTTGCACTTGGCCGAGCTCCTTTTCGAGTTTTTCGATTTTAATTTCCGCTTGGCCGAGCTCTTTTTTCAGTCTCGCGATTTCTCCGTCGTTCAGCTGATGGATTTTGTCGTTCAGCTGGTGTACTTTGTCGTTCAACTCGCCAATTTTGTCGCTGGACGCGGAACATTTGTCCGTCAGTGTTTTGACGTCCTCCGCGTGCCTCTGTTTCCATCGGGCCGCTTCCTCTTTCAGCCCCGCGTTTTCGGACTCGAGCTCCCTGTTTCTGTCGACTATGGGCTTGAACTCGTTGATCAGGGACTGGAGATACGGCCGGGGCGTCCAGTGGTCTTCCCCCACGACGTAGTAGAAGAGGTTGCCCATCTGGGCTTGTTTTTCCAGCCAGGCTTCCCGAGCGAGGTCCTTCAAATCCGGGTCGCGTTCGAAAAAGAGTTTGCGGCCTTCGGTGAGATGGAGGAAAAAATCCGTGGGACCGCCTCGGCGGCAGGGTCGAAACTCTTTGGAGACCGGGAGGACGGTGTTCAGCGTGATTCCGGGAATGTGCTTTATTTTGAAGCGCCATTTGCTTTCGTTGAAATCCAAGTCCGACTGCACCATTTTGTCCCGTTTCAGGTGTTTGAAGGTCGAGTCGAGCAGTTCCAGGAGCCCGCCTTCCCACTGCAGGACGAGCGGCAGCCGGTAGTCTTTCGGGAGGCTTTCGAAGCAGTAAAAGTGGTTCAGTTTTTCGGCACCACCCTTTTTGTATTCGGCGCCCGAGAAGTTGCACCGGGACTCGCGCTGGGACAGGTAGCCGATGGTGTGGACGAGCTGCATGGCGGATTCGATGGGTTTGCAGTACAGGCACCTGAAGTTTCTGCGGGGCCTTTCTCCCACCTCGATTTTATCCCACACGTCTCTGAGAAAGTGTCCCGGTGGCGAGGAAACTACGATCATGTGCCTGTGTTGCCTGAGTCGAGCCTCCGAGGGCTCCCCGCCGTCGCACCAGCACGAGAACGTGAGGGTGCGAGTCCTGCCTTCGTCCCCGTCCATCGCTTCGAGAAACCCGGGAAACGCGGGAATCCGGACCATGGCGTGAAACCATTCGACGGAGTCTCCCAGTTCCAGGTACTTTCGGACGCAGGAGACGGCCCGGTTCAGGGACTCGTCCTCGAAAGTCAGGAGGTTCGGGTCGAGGGGCATGGGCCAGACTAGATCGAGGGCTCTCGGAGGCGGGTCGAACGCTCGGTCGAACAGACACTTGGCCTGGGCCATGGGCTTCGAGTCGAAGGGAACGGGCTCCGGTTTCGCCTCGAGAGAGGGACTTTCTGGCGGTGGTGAATCGACGGCTTGCGGCAAAGTCTTCAGTTTTAAAAATTTTCTCCAACACTGTATCATGTGATCGACGTGCTCGCGTTTCCGTTTGCTCGACCAAGAGGTTTCCCCCAGGCACCAGACGCAACAGAGTCTGGAATTTAAATTGTGCGATGCGGAGCAATGTTTTTCGAATTGGATGGATACGAGAGAAACGTTACAGAGAGGACACTGGAAGGAGGTGGGGTTTCGATTGAGAAATTTCCAATAATGTCTTAAATTCTCACATCCGTCTTTCGAAGATTTGTTTTGACAAGGCGGCATGATGCGGTGGGTACGATGAGACAGAAAACAATCCGACAAAAGGATAATTTGGGGTACGACTGAAAGTATTTATAATGTTTGCATTCTCGAAAAAAAAAAAAAAAAAAAAAAAAAAAAAAAAAAAAATTTTTTTTTTTTTTTTTTTTTTTCAAGAGGTTTAAAGGCTCATAAATAAATGAAAATTTAAATTCTAGGTCTTTTCGCCCTATCGAGTTCCTGCTTCAATTCCTCAATTTCCCTTTTGAGCGTTTCAATTTCCTCACTCAGCTCTTTGTTTCGATCGACTATGGGCTTGAATTCGTTGATCAGGGACTGGAGATACGGACGAGGGGTCCAGTGGTCTTCCGCCACCACGTAGTGAAAGAGGTTGCCCGTCTCGGCTTGCTTTTCGAGCCAGGCTTCCCGAGCGAGGTCCTTTAAATCCGGGTTGCGTCTGAAAAAGAGACGGCGACCTTTCGTGAGATGCACGAAAATGTCCGTGGGACCCGGACAGGGTTCGAATTCTTTCGCGACCGGGAGGACCGTGCCGAGCGTGATTCCGGGAATGTTTTTTATTCTGAAGCGCCATTTGCTTTCGAAGAAATCCATGTCCGACTGCACCATTTCGTCTCGCTTCAGGTCTTTGAAGGTCGAGTCGAGGAGGCTCGCGAGACCGCCTTCCCACTGCAGGACGAGCGGCAGCCGGTAGTCTTTCGGGAGGCTTTCGAAGCAGTAAAAGTGGTTCTGTTTTTCGGGCGAATTGTCTTTGTATTCCGAAGAGAAGTTGCACCGGGACTCGCGTTTGCACAGGTAGCCGATGGTGTGGACGAGCTGCATGGCCGAGTCGATGGGTTTGCAAAACAGACACTTGAAATTTTTACGGGGCCGCCGCTCTCCTACTTCTATTTTCGACCACACGTCTCTCAGAAAGTGTCCCGGGGGCGACGAAACTATGATCATGTGCCTGTGCCGCCCGAGTCGTGCTTCCGAGGGCTTTCCGCCGTCGCACCAGCAGGAGAACGTGAGGGTGCGCGTCCGCCCTTCGTCCCTGTCCACGGCTTCCAGAAACCCCTGAAACGCGGGAATTCGCACCGCGGCGTGAAACCATTCGGCCTCGCCTTCGAGTTCCAGGTACTTTCGGACGCAGGAGACGGCCCTGTCCAGGGACTCGTCCTCGAAGGTCAGGAGGTTCGGGTCGAGGGGCATGGGCCAGACGAGATCGAGGGCTCGCGGTGGCGGGGGGTCGAACGCTCGGTGGTCGAACAGACACTTGGCCTGGGCCATGGGCTTCGAGTCGAAGGGAACGGGCTCCGGTTTGGCCACGAGAGTGTTCAGTTTTAAGAATTTTCTCCAACACTGTATCATGTGATCGCCGTGCTCGCGTTTCCGTTTGCTCGACCATGAGGTTTCCCCGAGGCACCAGACGCAACAGAGTCTGGAATTTAAATTGTGCGATGCGGAGCAATGTTTTTCGAATTGGATGGATACGAGAGAAACGTTACAGAGAGGACACTGGAAGGAGGTGGGGTTTCGCTTGAGAAAATTCCAATAAAGTCTTAAATTCTCACGTCCGTCTTTCGAAGATCTGTTTTGACAAGGCGGCATGATGCGGTGGTGGGTACGATGAGACAGAAAATAATCTGACAAAATGTCAATTTGGGGGGTACGACTGAAAGTATTTATAATGTTCACAATCTAAAAAAAAAAAAAAAAAAAAAAAAAATTTTTTTTTTTTTTTTTTTTTTTTTTAAATATTTATGACATAATATTTTGAGTCTTTACACAGTTAACAACTACTGCATCGCTTAGGAAATACCAACACCGATCAAACAACTGAAGGTCAAAGGTCAATGACCTCTTTAGATTTTTTGTTGACATAAAGAAGAAGTTATGAGTTATTTAGAAACTATTTTATAATGCATTGATTCGTTTCTGAATAACACATTTAGAAAATAATTTAAATTTGATTTATTCAAAAAAAAAAAAAAAAAAAAAATTTTTTTTTTTTTTTTTTTTTTTTTTTTTTTAATTAAATATTCATGACATAATATTTTGAGTCTTTACACAGTTAACAACTACTGCATCGCTTAGGAAATACCAACACCGATCAAACAACTGAAGGTCAAAGGTCAATGACCTCTTTAGATTTTTTGTTGACACAAAGAAGAAGTTATGAGTTATTTAGAAACTATTTTATAATGCATTGATCCGTTTCTGAATAACACATTTAGAAAATATTTTATATTTGATTTATTAAAAAAAAAAAAAAAAAAAAAAAAAAAAAAAATTTTTTTTTTTTTTTTTTTTTTTTTTTAAATATAAAAACTTAGTTGTTTCAATAATAGACAAATAATTTTGTAAAGTTTTAAAAGTGCTACTGCACGTATTTATTTACAAATAAATCTCACAGTTTAAATATATACAAAAACCAGCATTCAATTCTCTGATTTTTTTTCCAAAAATTTGATGGGTAACACGACCCGGTCGGGGTGATCGAGTCCAGATGATCACTGGTCAGCGGCATTGGAAGCACGGACGTCAACGGCAGCAGCCGGTCTCGACTCCGAGCGAAAAGCGACTCTCGAGTGCATTATGCGAGCACCCGAGTCGTCGAGGTGACCGCTGGTCTGTCGGCGACTGCGGGGGGGAGAGGCGGGGCAGGGTCATCGACGACGGCAGCAGCCGCTCTTCGACTCCGCCGCCGTCTCCGAGCGAGAAAGCCGACTCTCTGCGTCCAAAGTCGAGTCGAAGTGACCGCTGGTCAGCGCGGACGTCAGAACGAACGGGACGTTTCGATTCTCCGGTCCCATTTCCGAAAGTTGGACGGGCGACGCGACCCGGTTCCGATAGGGTCGAGTCGAAGTGACCGCTGGTCACTTCGCTGGTCACGTCGAACGCACGGTCACCCAAAGTCCGCCCGAAGCACGGTCATCGTCGTCAGCAGCAGCCGGCGTCGACTCCGAGCGAAGTAGTTTGAATGTCATTTTTCTTGGGTCACAGGAGGTGGGTGCATTATCGGCCACACGGCGCGCAGGTCACTCCAATGGACGGCGGTGGAACACGCGAAACACGTGAGCACGGATTCTGGATTTTTTAAATCTTGTTTTATTTTTCTTACGAGGCAACCGGCATGACATTCGTGACCACAGCCGTGTAAAATTATCTTCGAAAGTTTTCTGGGATCTTTGCATAAGCGACACCAAAGTCGAGACGATGATTCCTCGTCGGCAAAATCGGGCACTGAGGCGCAGGCATTAACAACGGCGGTCGGTGTTGAATGTTCCATCTCCGAACGATAAGTGACTGCAGATCGCTCGAGCTCCCCCCTATTTGTACCCTTTAAAAAAAAAAAAAAAAAAAAAAAAAAAAATTTTTTTTTTTACGTTTAACACTACCGAGTGTCTTCTGGGACCCACGGACCTCTCTACGGCCCCTTTCGTTTTCATGCCTTCTGAAATATTACAAGTCCAGCGTCTTGTCTTTATAAAGGGAAAGGTTGAGCGCCCGTTTGAGAGGGGTTTCCGTGGAGAGAGGTCAGAATGGATGTCAGATTTACACCGGACGCAAGATGTAGATTTAAAAAAAAAAAAAAAAAAAAAAATTTTTTTTTTTTTTTTTTTCCACTTCGTGTCCGGTGTAGATCTCGGGTCCTTTCTCACCTGTCTCCCCCCGTTTCTCGATTTCGACAGAAAGCTTATTTAGGGGTCAATGACCTCTATTTACAGAGAGAGCCGTGCTTTCGCGGTGCCGGATCGAAGGGAAGGTCGAGATCTCTTCGCCGTGCTGAAACGAAATGTTTCCGTCCCTAAACGCGGACGGCGGAACCTTTTGACCGTTCGAACCCGAAATTTCCAACGGTTCCCCTCACCCTCCTCCCCCCCCCCCCGGGGGGCGACCCGAGAGAGGGTCGAAAGTCAGTGGAAACGAACTCTCTACCATAGAGGAACGTCTGTACCGAGTTTGGAGTTTCTACTCGAAATTGTGTTTTTTTTTCGACTTTTGGCAAAAAAATGTTTAAGTCCGGGATGATCCTTTATAAAGGGAAAACTTTAATGGCCGTTTCGAGGGGTGTCCGATGGAGTCAGGTGAGAAAGGACCCGAGATTTACACCGGACGCGAGATGTAGATCAAAATAACAATTTTTTTTTTTTTTTTTTTTTTTCGGGAAGGAGGGTTTTCCAGCGATCTGCAGTCAGTGTTCGCTCGGATACGGTGGTGACAAGACCTACTGCGGCTGCTCCGTTGAATGCTTGTTGTTTACTGGAATGAGTGTTTATGTGTGCTCTACGAAGGACGCTCGCATAGTTATGCCTGACCGAAACTGACCACAAGTAAGTGAGACTTTTTAAATCTCGAGTAAGGTATCCGCGGATTCGTATAGATAAATAAAAAAATGAAAATGTCTTTATAAACATGTTATTTAAAAAAAAAATATTTTGTTTATTGTTTTATTTCCGGTCCCTGATTTGAAACGTGCTAAACAACAAATATTCGAGTACGCACTCGAAAATCTTTTATTATTTTAGCTACATTGAGTTACAAATTGATAATTTATATTAATTTTATGTTTTTATATTCAGTTTTTCTAAAATCTTATGCATTCTTTTTTCATCGATGACATTTTTTAACGCCTACGTCACGTGATGTATCAATTAAATGGTAAAATTGACTCAAAACAACAACTATATATTTATATTTATATTTATATTTATATTTATATTTCATATATTTATATATATATATGTGTGTGTATGCATATATTACTGTACTTATATGTATATTAGTTGGAAAAGGCAAAACATAAGCATAACATAGTATCATTAACCGTTAAACCATGTACATTTTGAGAGAGCATCCAAAGCACGTCTTGCCTCGTCGAAAGCTGAAATCCAACTGACGGCAAAACTAGTCAAAAATTTTTTTTTTTTTTTTTTTTTTTTTTTTTTTTTTTTTTTTTTTTCGGGAAGGAGGGTTCTCCAGCGATCTGGAGTCAGTGTTCGCTCGGATACGGTGGAGTCAAGACCTGCTGCGGCTGCTCCGTTGAATGCTTGTTGTTTACTGGAATGAGTGTTTATGTGTGCTCTACGAAGGACGCTCGCATAGTTATGCCTGTCCGAAACTGACCACAAGTAAGTGAGAGTTATTAACCCTCGAGTAAGGTATCCGCGGATTCGTATAGATAAATAAAAAATTGAAAATGTCTTTATAAGTATATTATTTAAAAAAAAATTTTGTTTATTGTTTTATTTCCGGTCCCTAATTTGAAACGTGCTAAACAACAAATATTCGAGTACGCACTCGAAAATCTTTTATTATTTTAGCTACATTGAGTTACAAATTGATAATTTATATTAATTTTATGCTTTTATATTCAGTTTTTCTAAAATCTTATGCATTCTTTTTTCATCGATGACATTTTTTAACGCCTACGTCACGTAATGTATCAATTAAATGGTAAAATTGACTCAAAACAACAACTATATATTTATATTTATATTTATATTTCATATATTTATATGTGTGTGCGTATGCATATATTACTGTACTTATATGTATATTAGTTGGAAAAGGCAAAACATAAGCATAACATAGTATCATTAACCGTTAAACCATGTACATTTTGAGAGAGCATCCAAAGCACGTCTTGCCTCGTCGAAAGCTGAAATCCAACTGACGGCAAAACTAGTCAAAAATTTTTTTTTTTTTTTTTTTTTTTTTTTTTTTTTTTTCGGGAAGGAGGGTTTTCCAGCGATCTGCAGTCAGTGTTCGCTGGGATACGGTGGTGACAAGACCTACTGCGGCTGCTCCGTTGAATGCTTGTTGTTTACTGGAATGAGTGTTTATGTGTGCTCTACGAAGGACGCTCGCATAGTTATGCCTGTCCGAAACTGACCACAAGTAAGTGAGAGTTATTAACCCCCGAGTAAGATATCCGCGGATTCGTATAGATAAATAAAAAATTGAAAATGTCTTTATAAGTATATTATTTAAAAAAAATATTTTGTTTATTGTTTTATTTCCGGTTCCTGATTTGAAGCGTGCTAAACAATAAATATTCGAGTACGCACTCGAAAATCTTTTATTATTTTAGCTACATTGAGTTATAAACTGATAATTTATATTAATTTTATGCTTTTATATTCAGTTTTTGTAAATCTATATACATATGTGTGTACATCAATTAGAAAAGGTAAACCGTAAGCATAACATTATATTATTGAGCGTTAAAGTATGTACACTTGGAGAGAGGCTCGAAAGCACGTCTTGCCTCGTTGAAAGCTGAAATGCAACTGACTGCAATAATAGTCAATTTTTTTTTTTTTTTTTTTTTTTTTTTTTTTTTTTAAATAATAGGCAGCTCTTGAGCGATCTGCAGTCAGTTTTCGCTGGGACGCGGTGGAGTCGAGATCCACTGACGCTGCTGTCCGGATGCCGGTTCCACTTCGAGAGAATTGATACTTTGATGAAAAATAAACATGGTTGTGGACTTTATGTTTTTTTTCGCGAGGCGAGACTTACGCTGACCAGCGGTCACCTCGACTCGATCCGGGTCGTGTCGCGTGTCGAACTTTCGGAAATGGACCGGGGAATCGAAAGGTCCCGTTCGTTCGGACGACCGCGCTGACCGGCGGTCACTTCGACTCGATTTCGTGTGCCCGTGGCGTTGCAAAAAAAGAGAGAGTCGGCGGCCTTTCTCGCTCGGAGTCGAGAACCGGCCTCTGCCGTTCCGTGATGTCCGTCCGGTCGCCGCTGACCAGCGGTCACCTCGACTCGATCCGGGTCGTGTCGCGTGTCGAACTTTCGGAAATGGACCGGGGAATCGAAAGGTCCCGTTCGTTCGGACGACCGCGCTGACCGGCGGTCACTTCGACTCGATTTCGTGTGCCCGTGGCGTTGCAGGGAGTCGGCGGCCTTTCTCGCTCGGAGTCGAGAACCGGCCTCTGCCGTTCCGTGATGTCCGTCCGGTCGCCGCTGACCAGCGGTCACCTCGACTCGATCCGGGTCGTGTCGCGTGTCGAACTTTCGGAAATGGACCGGGGAATCGAAAGGTCCCGTTCGTTCGGACGACCGCGCTGACCGGCGGTCACTTCGACTCGATTTCGTGTGCCCGTGGCGTTGCAGGGAGTCGGCAGCCTTTCTCGCTCGGAGTCGAGAACCGGCCTCTGCCGTTCCGTGATGTCCGTCCGGTCGCCGCTGACCAGCGGTCACCTCGACTCGATCCGGGTCGTGTCGCGTGTCGAACTTTCGGGTCACTTTGCCTTTGGTGTGAGAAGTCTCAAGAGGAGTTTTTTCATTTATATCAATTGGAAAAGTATATTATAAAGCAAACATTAGTATAACATTGTATTATTGAGCATTCAAGCGCGTACATTTGGAGAGAGCATCGAAACCACGTCTTGCCTCGTCTAAAGCTAAAATCCAACTGACGACAAAACTAGTAATTTTTTTTTTTTTTTTTTTTTTTTTTTTTTCGGAATGGATGGTTTTCGAGCGATCTGCAATCAGTGTTCGCTGGGATACGGTAGTGAAAAGACCTGCTGCGGCTGTTTGTGTCCATGCCCCCCCCCGGTTACACGATGCCGCTGTTCGCATTTGGAGAGAGCATCCAAAGCACGTCTTGCCTCGTCGAAAGCTGAAATCCAACTGACGGCAAAACTAGTCAAAAAAATTTTTTTTTTTTTTTTTTTTTTTTTGAAAGGATGGTTCTCCAGCGATCTGCAGTCAGTGTTCGCTCGGATACGGTGGAGTCAAGACCTACTGCGTCTGCTCCGTTGAATACTTGTTGTTTACTGGAATGAGTGTTTATGTGTGCTCTACGAAGGACGCTCGCATAATTATACCTGTTCGGAATGGATGGTTCGGAATGGACCTTCGGAATGGATGGTTTTCGAGCGATCTGCAATCAGTGTTCGCTGGGATACGGTAGTGAAAAGACCTGCTGCGGCTGTTTGTGTCCATGCCCCCCCCGGTTACACGATGCCGCTGTTCGCATTTGGAGAGAGCATCCAAAGCACGTCTTGCCTCGTCGAAAGCTAAAATCCAACTGACGGCAAAACTAGTCAATTTTTTTTTTTTTTTTTTTTTTTTTTTCGGAAAGGAGGGTTCTCCAGCGATCTGCAGTCAGTTTTCGCTCGGACACGGTGGAGTCAAGACCTGCTGCGGCTGTTTATATCCATGCGCCCCGGTTACTCCATGCCGCTGTCCGCATTTGAAGAGAGCATCGAAAGCACGTCTTGCCTCGTTGAAAGTTGAAATCCAACTGACGACAAAACTAGTCAAAAAAAGTTTTTTTTTTTTTTTTTTTTTTTTTAAATAATAAGCTCTCGAACGATCTGCAGTCAGATTTCGCTCGGACACGGTGGAGTCAACACCTGCTGCGGCTGTTTATATCCATGCGCCCCGGTTACTCCATGCCGCTGTCCGCATTTGAAGAGAGCATCGAAAGCACGTCTTGCCTCGTTGAAAGTTGAAATCCAACTGACGACAAAACTAGTCAAAAAAAGTTTTTTTTTTTTTTTTTTTTTTTTTTTAAGCTCTTAAGCGATCTACAGTCAGTTTTCGCTCGGACACGGTGGAGTCAAGACCTGCTGCTGCTGCTTGATATCTTGACTTTGGAAATATTTCGCACGTGCTATAAATTGACTCCGGACTTTGTGTGAAATCTTTTAGGACATCTTTTTAACTTTGAAATTATTTCCGACTTGTGTAAAAAAACTCGCATCTGAGTACCAAACTCTTTCCGAAGATAACCAAATTATGGACTAAAACGAGACTCTGATGAAAATCGATATGCTTGTGGACTTTGTGTTTTTTTCGTAACACGAGACTTTGAAAATATTTCGTGTTCAAACTCGACCGCATAGACAGGAGAACACGTCGATAAGAGAGAGATTTGTCTGAGAACACACCTTAAATACTACCAAAAAAAAAAAAAAAAAAAAAAATTTTTTTTTTTTTTTTTTTTTTTTTTTTTTTTTTTTTAAGGAAATGATATTGTCTCGCCAGATCAGTTGGCATCATGCAGCGCTGCCGGGCGGCTGCTCTTCCGTTTCTCTCGCTTGAAGCCGAACTTTGAAATAATTCCCGACTTTGAAAAGTTTTGCCGAACTTTGAAATAATTCCGGACTTTATTAAATTTTGCCAATCTTTGAAATAATTCCCGAACTTTGAAATATCGACTTTGAAACTTTTTCAGAAATCGAGACTTTAATGAAAATCGACATGCTTTTGGACTTTGTATTTTTTTCGCGACACGAGACTTTGATAATATTTCGTGTTCATACTCGACTATGTTAAAAACTTTGAAAAAATTCCTCATTTTTACTTTTCTGAGTACTTAACTGAGCACGTAACAATGTATTACAGGTAAGGACAAAATCGCGAGACAACCGCAGAGACAGGAGGGCACGTCGATAAGAGGAAGGCTTGTTTGAAAAGGCACCTTAAGTGTAAAAAAAAAAAAAAAAAATTTTTTTTTTTTTTTTTTTTTTTTTTTTTTGTAAAAGGAAATGACATTGTCTCGCCAGATCAGTTGGCATCATGCAGCGCTGCCGGGCGGCTGCTCTCCCGTTTCTCTCTCTTGAAGCCGAACTTTGAAATAATTCCCGACTTTGAAAAATTTTACCGAACTTTGAAATAATTCTCGACTTTGAAAAATTTTACCGAACTTTAAAATAATTCCCAACTTTGAAAAATTTTGTAGGACTGAAATAATTACCGAACTTTGAAATCTCGACTTTGAAAATATTTCACACGCGCTATAAACTGACTTCAGACTTTGAAACTTTTTCAGAAATCGAGACTTTGATGAAAATCGACATGCTTGTGGACTTTGTGTTTTTTTCGCGACACGAGACTGAAAATATTTTGTGTTCATGCTTGACTATGTAAAAACTTTGAAAATATTCCTCATTTTTTTATATTTCTCAATACTTAACTGAATCCGAACTTTGAAATAATTTTCGACTTTGAAAAAATTTGTTATTTGTACGTTTCTGAATATTTGACTGAAACCGAACTTTGAAATAATTCTCCACTTTGAAAATATTTCGTAAGTTGTAAAAAAAAAAAAAAAAAAAAAAAAAAAAAAAAAAAAATTTTTTTTTTTTAGCCTGGATTGGGTATAAAAGGGAGTGACATTGGCTCGCCAGATCAGTCGGCATCTGACAGCGCTGCAAGCCGGCTGCTCTTCCGTTTCTCTCGCTTCGCTCTCGAACTTCAGAGGTGTTGGAACGACTCCTCTCGCCGCGGACTTGTAAAATTTTTTGGACACTGGAAACCTAACGGTGCTAACGAAGGTGTCTCGCGGAACTTGTGTTTTTTTTCGATACTCGCTCGAATCAGAGGTGTTGGAACGACGCCTCTCGCCGCGGACTTGTAAAATTTTTTGGACACTGGAAACCTAACGGTGCTAACGAAGGTGTCTCGCGGAACTTGTAATCTTTTTCCGAATCTCCCGCTCTCGATCATCAGAGGTGTTGGAACGACGCCTCTCGCCGCGGACTTGTAAAATTTTTTGGACACTGGAAACCTAACGGTGCTAACGAAGGTGTCTCGCGGAACTTGTGTTTTTTTCCGATACTCGCTCGAATCAGAGGTGTTGGAACGACGCCTCTCGCCGCGGACTTGTAATATTTTTTGGACATTGAACGTTGCTGGAGTTGGGGGGGGGGTCGCTGAACTTGTAATTTTTATTTCTACGCTTTCGCATCAGAGGTGTTGGAACGACGCCTCTCGTCTCGGACTTGTATTATTTTTGGACATTGAACGGTACTTACGAAGGGAATCGCGGAACTTGTATTTTTTTTACGCTTTCGCGTCAGAGGTGTTGGAACGACGCCTCTCGTCGCGGACTTGTAAAATTTTTGGAAACCTAACCGTTTCAACGATGGTGTGTCGCGGGACTTGTAATTTTTATTGAAATATGCCTGTTTTTTTTTTACAATTTACTATTATGTTGTTTCGGTAAAATCATTTTCCTTTCAGACGGAAATTTTTTTTTTAAAAAAAATGTAGTTTTCGCGTAATTAGCTTTCCAAATACTCTCCGCTTCAAAGTCTCTTCGCTCCATTCCGGATCATGGAAAAGGTAAGTGTTTTTTTCATAAAATGTATCTTTCATTTTTCCAATTTCTTTTTTTTTAACTCAACTTTTTTTTAAAAAAAAAACTCAAATGTATTCGTTACATTTTTTGTTAAACACATGCATGCACGCACTCAAAATCCATTTCCATCTTTTCGTAACCAGGCGCGAGAAGAAAAAGTCCGCTAGGGTCCTGGTACTAGCGGTGAAAAAACATCGAGAATTTTTTTTTTGGTTAGAGCGCGGGTTTTCTTCGGCTGTCGTACATTTCATTAAAAAGAAATGGTTCCTAAAAATTGCTGAGCAACCCGGTCTGTGAAGCCTCGTGGGAGGGGGAGACGGGTCGGCAATCCATCTTTTTTTCGAAACCAGGCGCGAGAAGATAAAAGTCCGCTAGGGTCCTGGTACTAGCGGTGAAAAAACATCGAGAATTTTTTTTTTGGTTAGAGCGCGGGTTTTCTTCGGCTGTCGTACATTTCATTAAAAAGAAATGGTTCCTAAAAATTGCTGAGCAACCCGGTCTGTGAAGCCTCGTGGGAGGGGGAGACGGGTCGGCAATCCATCTTTTTTTCGAAACCAGGCGCGAGAAGATAAAAGTCCGCTAGGGTCCTGGTACTAGCGGTGAAAACATCGAGAATATTTTTTTTTGGTTAGAGCGCGGTTTTTTTTTCTTCGGCCGTCGCACATTTCATTAAAAAGAAATGGTTCCTAAAATTGCTGAGCAACCCGGTCTGTGAAGCCTCCTGAGAGGGGGAGACGGGTCGGCAATTTCTTTAACGTTGCTCATTTTTGTATTCCACAGTACATCCCTACTTTGAGTTGGAAATAAAAAATCCACCGAAAAAAAATGTAACGAATAAATTTGAGTTTTGAGAAAAAAAAATGACTTGAACGAGAAGAAATTGGAACACAAAGGTACATTTTTTTTTTAAAAAAAAGTCTGCTCTCGTAATTGAGAAAAAAATAAGAGGGAAGGGTAAGAAGAAAGGGGGCAATTCGGATCCGAGCCATTCTTTGTGTCGTCCCACAGTGCGCGGTCTGAGACGACCTAGAGTGGTAAAGATCGTAGGCTGAGATGACGAGGGCTGCCCCCTTTTTTCCTTTTTTTAACAGGATGCTTTTCGCATCAAAATTCTCTTTTTTCGGCATTTTTTATTTCGCGTGGAGGGGGGAGGAGGGAGGGAAAGGATTGTAAGGAAATGAATTATTGCAAGTAGGTACTTTGGGGGGTTTTTTCTCAACCTCCATTTTTCTCCACTTCCGTGGTCATTTTGGGGGAGGCAGTAACTGGTCCATGAGGGAACGTTTCCGAATAATCTGGTTCCATTTTAGGTCGTTCTTGTCTCTCACGCGGATCCTGAGAGTAGCTTTACGTGTGGTTACCTTGCGGGCCCGGCCCGGAACCCTGGGGCGGGAATTTGTCGCGTCACGGGGCGCGGCCGATTTCCGCAGCAGATGCGGTGGCATGACTTTGTACTCACCGTAGATTCGGTTCCATGGATGGTCTGAGCCTCTCACAGATCGGTGGAAAATATGCCGTGTGGTCTTGCCGGGAGACAAGAGTCGACTTTCCTTTGAATTGAAAAAAAATTATCTATCAAAGGATGTCGATGGCCTGATTTGAAGAACCTTAGTGACTTCATCGCTTCCGAAGCATACGAAAGTCCTAGTACGATTTAGTTACTGGACAGCTTCTGTGAGGTATGGATGGAGTTGCTGCAGACATGGTAAAGCCTGCTTCAGGTGGGTGTAAATATTCATTGTGGATGGCCCATGCTGTAGAGTCGAGGTGGACGGTTCGGAGACGTACGGGTTTCTCGATGACGGATCGGTCTGTCTTTTTCAATCAGATAATGGAGGAATGAAAGTGGAGACGAAAGAAAACCCCGAAAAAAAAACAACAAAAAATTACTGAGCAGGGAGCGCGTGTGGGACGAGTCGAGGGGTCGCGCGCAGCAGGTGCCTCTCAAGGGAGGTTCGTAAGTCGTTTTGGCGACCTTTCGACATCGGACTGTGACGAGGGAAACGAACGAGTTTTTTTATATCTACGCGCGCGCGCGCGCTTCTCTCTCGTCTGTCTATAACAGAGAGAGAGACAGAAAAAATAGGGGTAAAAAAAAAATCATCGTGATCTGGATATTTCATCCGGACTTACACGATTCATTTTTTAACGAGAGCAAACTTTCTGGTCCAATAAAGTATATTTCATAAAAAAAATATTGTGTCTTGTCTGATATTTTTGTGTCTTGTGTCATTTCTTTTTCTTATTCCCAAATATAGGGCGCACAGAAAAAAAAAAGAGTATTTTGGAAAGCCGTAGGTTATGAACATTGTACATTCAATTAAAAACGACTTTTGTTTTTCAGCTACTGTAACATCGACAACAAACCCCAACCCATAAAAAAAAGAGTCGACTCTTCCCCCACCCCCTTCAAAACAGGTAGACGGCACCCTCCGTCAACCTGTTTTGAAGAAAGATTCGAAGGGTTTTTTTTTTCAACCTTCGAACTAAATGCGAGTTTGTTTATCATTGATCCTTTTTTCGGTAAAAAAAATGACCCCTTGCCACGGAGAGGGGGAGGGGTCTTTTTTTTGCCAAAAATATATTTTACATAAAACAAAAGAATTGTGGAGTTGCGATAGATTACAATATCGCAGCGGGTGGTAAATGGTGGGACTAAAAAAAAAATAATAATAATAATTTTGTTTCGGTAAAAAAGACCCTTTCATTTAAACGAAGGGGTATTTTTGGCATAAAACATCTTTTTCAAAAAAAAAAGAATTGTGGCGTTGCGATACGTTTGAATATCGCAGCGGGTGGTTATGGTGGGACACAATTCTAAAAAAAAATTTTTTTTTTCCTTTTCCATTTTTCGACCAAAACCAACATCTTCCAAACAAATGTTGGAAAAATGACTTGAACGAGAAGAAATTGGAACGCAAAGGTAATTTTTTTTTTAAAAAAAAAGTCTGCTCTTGTAATTGAGAAAATAAAAAACTTATCCGCGTGGAGGGGGGCGCGTAATGGAGAAAGGGGGCAATTCGGATCCGAGCCATTCTTTGTCGTCCCACAGCGCGCGGTTTCTATTCCGAGATGACGTAGAATGGTAAAGATCGTAGGCTGAGATGACGAGGGCTGCCCCCTTTTATCCTCTTTTTTTTTCCAGGATGCTTTTCGCATCAAAATTCTCTTTTTTTTTCTCATTTTTTATTTCGCGTGTGTGTGAGGGGGGGGAGGAGGGAAAGAGTTGTAAGGAATGTATTATTGCAAGTAGGCATTTTGGGGGTTTTTTTCCCTCATTCTCCATTTTTTTCTCCACCTCCGTTTTTTTTGAGAAGGGCAGAAAGTTTCCAGATGAAGTGGTTTCCGAATCCTGGTTTTTCGGTCAGGTCTTCTCGTCTCGTCGCAACGATCCCGAGAGTAGCTTTACGTGTGGTAGCCTTGCGGCGGCCCGGCCCGGAACCCTGGTGTGGGAATTTTGTCGCGTCACGGGGGCGCGGTGGATCCCTGCAGCAGATGCGGTGGGCTGACTTGGATCCGCACCGTAGACTCGGTTCCATGGAAGGCCTGAGCCTCTCACAGATCGGCGGAAAATATGCCGTGTGGTCTTGCGGTGAGACGAGAGGCGACATTCCTTTGAATAATAATAAAAAAACATAAATCTATCAAGTGACAAAGGAAGTCGGATGCCTGATTGAAAAACTAACAACTCCATTGACTCCGAAGCGAAACGAAAGTCCTTGGGCTTAGTAGTGGAGACGAAACGTCCAGGTGCACTGCTTCGTGAGTAAATGCTCGAGTTGACGCTAGAAACGGTAAAGCCTGACAGTCGGGCCTAAATCCATGTTACCCTAAGTTGTTTGACAGAATTGGGTGCCCCGTTTCTTTAGCAGAGTCACGTTGGACGGAGGCGGAAACCGTTGGACGGTGTCTCCAACTGGACCGAGTCTGATTTCGGTCGGCCGGAGTCTGACTTTGATGACGGAATGCGGACTGCCTGGATCAAAAAGATAATGGAGGAATGAAGGTGGAGACGAAAGAAAACCCCGAAAAAAAAAACAACAAAAAATTACTGAGCAGGGAGCGCGTGTGGGACGAGTCGAGGGGTCGCGCGCAGCAGGTGCCTCTCAAGGGAGGTTCGTAAGTCGTTTTGGCGACCTTTCGACATCGGACTGTGACGAGGGAAACGAACGAGTTTTTTATATCTACGCGCGCGCTTCTCTCTCGTCTGTCTATAACACAGAGAGAGAGACAGACAGAAAAAATAGGGGTAAAAAAAAAAATCATCGTGATCTGGATATTTCATCCGGACTCACACGATTCATTTTTTAACGAGAGCAAACTTTTATTTTTTATTTTTTTTTCTGGTCCAATAAAGTATATTTCAAAAAAAAATATTGTGTCTTGTCTTATATTTTGTGTCTTGTGTCATTTCTTTTTCTTATTCCCAAATATAGGGCGCACAGAAAAAAAAGAGTCGACTCTTCCACACACCCATTTTTCCCTTCCCCCCCTTCAAAACAGGTAGACGGCACCCTCCGTCAACCTGTTTTGAAGAAAGGTTCGAAGGTTTTTTTCCGTGGTTTTTTTTCACCTTCGAACTAAATGCGAGTTTGTTTTTTGTTTATCATTGATCCTTTTTTCGGCAAAAAAAGACCCCCTTGCCACGGAGAGGGGGGGGGATTTTTGGCACAAAAATATATTTTACATAAAAAAAAAGAATTGTGGAGTTGCGATAGATTACAATATCGCAGCGGGTGGTAAATGGTGGGACACAATTCTAAAAAAAATAATAATAATTTTGTTTCGGTAAAAAGACCCTTTCATCAAAACGAAGGGGCATTTTTGGCACAAAAAAAAAAAAAAAAAAAAAAAGAAAAAAAAAAAAAAAAGAATTGTGGCGTAGCGATACGTTTGAATATCGCAGCGGGTGGTTATGGTGGGACACAATTCTAAAAAAAAAAATTTTTTTCTTCCCTTTTTCCGACCGAAACCAACTCTTAGCACTCTACCAAAAATGTAACGCATATATTTGAGTTTTAAGAAAAAAAAAAGAAGTGTTAAAAAATGACTTGAACGAAAAGAAATTGGAACACAAAGATACACTTTTTTTAAAAATCTGCTAATATATATATATATATATATATATATATATATATATATATATATATATATATATATATCAATTCGGTTTAATCAGTTTTTATTTCTGATAAAGAAATCCAAATCCTTGAAAAAAAAAAAAAAAAAAAAAAAAATTTTTTTTTTTTTTTTTTTTAATATATAAGTTAAAAACTCTTGAATGACTGCATTATGATAAGACTGATTGTAAGAAGATTCGTAAATCATTATATTTTTTTGGTTTCAAAAGCATTATGTTGTCTAGTCGCTGGGTGTTTTTTTCAAACTCAGATTCTAAAGGGCCCGTTTTTTACCCAGAGAAACATGTGTATTTGATATATTCATTTGAGTATTCTAAAGATGGATCTCATACTATCCGTGGACTTGTAATTTTTAAAGAAATGTGTGACATATACGACTGTCAAGCGTGGTATCGATATGCAGTTTTTGATAAACATTATGATACAAGCAAATCGTTTTTAGACAAGTTCAAACAGAATCGTTATTATGTGGAGTATGGATCCATACAGGCCTATTAAATCTAATTTACATAATATAACTCAAATTCCTGAACACTAAATAGGTTCCAAATTCTAAAAAAAAAAAAAAAAAAAAAAATTTTTTTTTTTTTTTTTTTTGAAACATAATCCATATCGTTGAAACATCGTTGAAACATAATCCATAACAATAAAAGATGCATGATGTGTATCTTTTATTATTATAGTTATATTTAAAAAAAAAAAAAAAAATTTTTTTTTTTTTTTTTTTTTTTCAACGAGGCAAGACGTGATTTGGATGCTCTCTCCAAATGTACGTGTTTTAATGGTTTATAATACTAAGTTATGCTTATGTTTTACTTTTTCCAATTGATGTACGTATATGCACACGCACACACATATTTTTTTTTTTTTTTTTTTTTTACCATAATGTAACACAAATTCCTGAATACTATATAAGTTTCAAATTATTATTTCATAAAAAAAAAAAAAAAAAAATTTTTTTTTTTTTTTGTCTGTGTGAAACAAAACCACCACCCACGTCCTTTTGGATTGGAAACGAGCGAGAGGCGGAGTCCCACTCTCTTATAAAACGTCCTTCTCTCTCCCAACCGGATTCAGTCTCACCATGATGATCCAGCTGCAATTCACCGCTCGACCCGCTTTATGGGGCTTCCTCGGGAGAAAAGGCATGCTGTTTTGGCTCGACACCTCCGTCGCCGAGTTTTTAAGAAGGCCCGAAGGCGTGGAGGGCCAAGCCCCGGTCCAGGAGGTGGCGGACGACGAGGCCCTGGAACAGTACCCGTTGAGTTGGCTGCGGCGTAAAGTTGTGTCGCATGATTACCTGATCTGCCTGCTGTCCATGCTTCCTGACAAAAAAATCCTCGAGACGGTCGCGTCGGAATTTCGAGTCACTGTTTCGCAAGAAAAAGGGGTGCATAAGCTCCGGCAGTCGACCGCAGCGGATGCGATTCCCTTTCGGATGGTCATCCACGACCTCGTCCACCGGAGACGACCACCGGCCTCACTTGCCTGCTCACCCACCAGCCCAGACTACACACCAGCATCGCCAGCCCACACACCCACATCGGAATTTCGAGTCACTGTTTCGGAAGAAAAAGGGGTGTATAAGCTCCATTATTCGACCGCAGCGGATGCGATTCCCTATCGGAAGTTCATCGACGACGTCATCCGCCGTAGACCGACCGAGCCAACCTACTCACCAGCCTCGCCTGCCTGTTCCCCCACGAGCCCAGTCCACTCTGCCACGAGCCCCCGCTACACGCCGACCTCGCCGGTCTACTCTCCCTGCAGTCCCTGCTACACGCCGGCCTCGCCCCGCTACACGCCGGCCTCGCCGGTCTACTCTCCCTGCAGTCCCTGCTACACGCCGGCCTCGCCCCGCTACACGCCGGCCTCGCCGGTCTACTCTCCCTGCAGTCCCTGCTACACGCCGGCGTCGCCTTCCTACACGCCCCAGCCAAAGAGTCGAGGATCTTCCCCCTCCGTCGTCACTTGCAGCTCCAGCGATTCCAGCGACTCGGAGGACACTGCACCGAGCTCTCCTCAGGATTCCAGTATTACCATTATCCTGGACAAAATACCAGCGACGAAAGTCATTATCAGGTCGAAAGGACTGATACAAACCATTTACGCGTAACCTGGTCCATGTCTGTATGAAAAAAAGATTCCTCGATAAAGGTTGTTCTGTTGTAAAAGGTGTGTTTCTTTCCCAGCAGAAAAAGGGGGTTGAAGGAAGTTGCCACGGCAACTTCCTTCAACCCCCTTTTTCTGCGAAAAAGGCTTTGCCAATCTTGGACATTTTGAAACGGATCCGGTCAAGAGAAACGATCCAATGTTAAAAAAATATTAAGATTCATTGAAAGCGATGTGTTTTTTTTTAGAATCAGGTTTCTCTCACACAAAACAAAATCAATCACACAAAACAATCAACAACAATCATCAACAAAACAATCACACAAAAGGTACCCAAGACATACGGTTTAAAAAGACTGTTCTTTTAAAAGTTTCTGTAAATCTTTATCCTCACCCAAAATTTATAGTGTTTTACAAAAAAAAACCAAATCTATGGCTTAGTTCATGGGTTGTCGTCACAAAAAGGGATGGAGTCAAAAAAGTGAATCAAAAGATACTATTTAAAATTCCATGAGGGCATGACTCAAAATAAACAGATTTTTTTTTTTTTTTTTTTTTTTTTTTGATTTAAAAATTTTAATCCGCAGTCACTTTTCGTTCGGAGATGGCGGAGACAACACTGGCTGCTGTCGATGAGCGTGCCCCAGTGCCCGATGCCGCTGGCCAGTATTTGTCTCGAAGATTATGCTGCGTGTACTGCAGAAAGCGGAGAGGAGGGTCCGGAATTATACTGAGACGCTGCGGCCACGAATTCCATGCGGGATGCATCATATACAAAATTAAAGAAGATTTGAAAACACCCGAGCCTACGCTGACGTGCTACGCCTGCTCCACTCCCCTCCATTGGCGCGAGTTGCGCGCTATATGTACGATACTATACCATCCGCACAGCTACGCGAGACCGAGAATGAGAAAAACTGATTTGATTTTAGAAAAAACTTTGACTAAGATCATTAGAAAACTGAAAAGAAACGATGAATCATAAAAAATTAGAGACCGATGATTAGAGACAAACAAAAAAGTTTGTAATATTTACTTTGAAAATTTTTTAGAACATTGTTTCTTTGAACTTTGAAATTATTTCCGTCTTGTTTTTTTTTAAAAAAAAAACTCGCATCAGAATACCAAACTTTTTTTTTTTTTTTTTTTTTTTTTTTTTTTTTTTTTTTTTTTTTTACAATATATATATAGCGTCTCCTCTCGTAATCGCATTTCACACTTCTTTGGACAGTTGTGTGTGTTTTTTTTAATAAATAACGTTTCTTTTCGCAATAACATCTCACACCTCTTACGGCTGTACTGTGTGGCGGGTCATCCCAGAATTTTGTAACGTATATTTCCTGATCATGGATATTCCGACTCCTAAAGGGACAGTGACGTTTGATATACATAAATTTGGTCAACAAGACTGGGAGAACAATGGCTATAAGAAATGTATTTGTTTAATAGAAAGTCGTCAAAAGGATGAGAAACGTATATTAAAAACATTCAAAATTAGTCAATATTCATATTTCGAAGAACCCTTTTCTTCATTAACAGAACAGCTGAGATCTATTGGTTATACTGTTGAACATCCTTTGAAGCATTATCGAACGCCCTTTGATGACGCCTTTATATATAATTTTAAGACAGAGGATTTTTATGTACAGATTAAAGTATATTATGGGCCAGGGTTCTTTTTGCCTTAAGCCAAGCTATAAAAAGTCAAAAAAAAAAAAAAAAAAAAAAAAAAACATTTGCAGTCAGTTTTTTGCTCGGCCATATGAAGTTATATCACATAAAGTTTAAGCCTTATAAAGTTAACAGTTTGCATAATCGTCTCACACCTTTACAAAACATGACTAGTGTAGAAGTCTCCGATAGTGACAATTTGCAAAATTCTTTTTACCCTTTCTTGGGTAAAACATCAACCAATTACATATTACGTGGTCCACGGAAACAGAGATTGAATAATGTGCTACGCTGTTTTGAGTCTAATGCAATGACGATGGCCTATATTATAAACGAGTTATTTCAAAGACCTGCTGTTGAATGGCATATTTATGATGCCATACCCACGATCCCAATAGATTACTCGCAACTTGCTCAAAACGATAAGTGTGTCTTGTGCAAAATCAAGTTTCGTCCTTTGGAGGCGGTTAAACTGTTACCCTGTCTTCATTGTTACCACGATGCGTGCCTAGCGAATTGGTGTAAAGAAAACGACGATTGTCCGTATCGGGAAAACGAAGACGACGACGAAAGGAGCCATTGTAAACAAAAGGTTCACTTTCCCAAGGATCCAGAGTTTCTGTGGCGTAACGAAATGATTCTTCAATTAATGGACGTTTTATTTCAAAAACATGAATTTTTTAGAGAGTTTATATTGAATCGTATCAATGAAAGTGTTTCGACGAGTGTGGATAAAAACCTGGATGAATGTGCCATTTGTTTTGAACAGTTTCAAAAGGAGCCCAAACAACTTCCTTGCACTCACAAGTTTCATGAACTTTGTATCCAAACATGGTTCGAGAGAAAAAACACGTGCCCTTTGTGCAGATTTAAAATGGAAAAATTGTTATAAAAATGTAAATCTATCACGCAGTCAATGTTTTGCTTAAAGAAATTGTGTCCTTATAGCGATGTAAATAAATATGTATTTATAATTGTAAATAAATAAAACTTTTATGTTTTTTAAATATTTCGTGCGACTTTTTTCCCAAAGAGGGGTGTTCACGAAAGTTGTTTTGTCAACTACCTTGATATACAAATCTTCAGGTCATTGACCTGAAGATTTGTAATTTTACAAGCGCCAGAAAAATAAATTTTTTTATTCTCAAAAAAAAAAAAAAAAAAAAAATTTTTTTTTTTTTTTTTTTTTGCGCTAGTGTATTGGCTCTCAGAAATTTTTTTAGTGTAATTGTAAAAAAAAAAAAAAAAAAAAAAAAAAAAAAAAAAAAATTTTTTTTTTTTTTTTTTTTTTTTTCGCGCTAGTCTACTGGCTCTCAGAAATTTTTTTAGTGCAATTGTAAAAAAAAAAAAAAAAAAAAAAAAATTTTTTTTTTTTTTTTTTTTTTGACATAAATATTAGCCTGCGCATCAGACGTGTCTCATTCGACGCCTCCTCTTGTCACTCGTCGACATGGCCACGTTTCTTCAAGATTCCTTTCCTGATTCCGAGAACAATCTGACCTCGGTGAAAAATTTCACTCTCGAAAAACTTTCGAACGCGTCCTCGCCGGAGCTAGAAACTTCCGTTTCTCTTAAACTAGACCGGGATCTTTTACAACCCGATGCTGCTGCTGTTGCTGCTCCTCCTGCTGCTGGTGGTGATGATGATGATGATGATGACGACGACCACGATGACGATCGAGGAGACGACTCCCCGAAACGTGAACCCGAGGCGTCCCGAGATCTCGCAGACCCTGCGACGCCGCCCGTCGCGTCCCTCGGCGGCCGAGAGGATCCGCAGCGGAAGCGGGCACTCGAGACGCCGAACGAGCGTTCGAAAATTTCTAAACCGAAACGAGAGTTTGAGAAACGTTTTGAAGCCCGAAAGTCGAGCCGCGAGTCTCAGGTGCTGCAAAAGTCAAAAAAACATTTAAAAAAAACTAAAGTCGAGCGGCGACAGTCTCGGGTGCTGCAAAAGTCAAAGAAAAAGTCGAAAAAAAATAAAGGCGAGCATCGAGAGTCGAAGAAAAAGTTAAAAAGATTTCGGCGACGGCGGCGCCCGGAGAAGTACCAATGGAGAATTGCCGTCTCCGACGAGCCCGGCGTCAACTACTCCGAAATCTGTCGCATTTACGATTTCGATCGGATCCCGTTTATCAAGGATCGCGTTCCGCGAACGTCGTGTTCGTATTACACGGACGGATCCAAGCGGCAAGAGCACGCCGGGTGCGCCTTCACCGCCGTGTCCGACGACCGACGGACCGTCGTCGCGGAAAAACAAATCCGCATTTCCGACGGTCTGTGCGTAGTCACGGCCGATCTCCAGGCGATCAAGGAGGCCGTGACGGACGCGCGCGAGAGGGGCGTCCGCGAACTGGACGTCTATACGGATTCCAGAGCGGCGATCGGATTCGTCGAGAGATCCTGTCTTCGACGACATCGAGTGGCCGATCAGATCAGAGATTTCGTCGCGAAAAATAAAATTAAAGTCTTTATGCACTGGATCAAATCTCACGCCGGTCACGTCCACGGCGATCGGGCAGACGCGTTGGCGAGAGCCGCCGCGACCAGGGACCAGGTGGACGTGACTGTGGAACCCTTTCCGTATCGAACAGAAACGCGTCGTCGTCGCGACCCGATATGGGTTCGACGCAAAGAGGCGAAAAAAGAACAAAACACGAAGAAAAGAAAGAAGAGCGAAAAAACACGCCGCCGCCACGACCGAGGATCGGTCGTGGACGCAAAGAGGCGAAAAATGAACAAAAAACGAAGAAAAGAAAGAAAAGCGAAAAAACCCGCCGCCACGACCGAGGATCGGTCGTGGACGCAAAGAGGCGAAAAAAAGAACAAAAAACAAAAGAAAAAAAATAAAAAAAAAATAAGAGCGAAAAAACACGCCGTCCCGACCGAGGATCGGGTAGAACAATGTAACTTAGTAACAATGTAAATAAGTATATATTTATAGTTGTAAATAAATATAACTTTTATGTTTGAAAATGTTTCGTGTATTTTTTTTTTGTACACTATAAAGTTTTGATTATTTTTTTTGCATGCACTTTGCAAATTTTTCTGGCGTCTGTAAAATTAGAAAATCTATATAGGTCATTGACCTTTGACCTTTGACCTTCATTTTTTATTTGGGAGCTACTTGAAAAAAATTTTCTGAGAGCTGGTTGCAACAAATTTAAAACGATTACGATTGTATAACGAATATTATATATATATATATATATATATATATATATATATAAAAAAAAATTACTGACTACTTCTCCTTTAAGGTAATTACCCTTAAGGTAATCCCTTGATGTTAATCTTCCTCTTTTTTACCTCTTTATTCTGACATGTTAATTAAAGTAAATTTTGACTCATAAATCTTTTTTATCTTCAGTAAAAAATCTAAAACCCTAAGAAGATGAAATTATTTTTTTCATGCACTTTGCAATTTTTCTGACGTCTGTAAAATTAAAAATCTATATAGGTCAATGACCTTTGACCTCTGACCTTCATTTTTTAACAACAATTATGATTGTATAACGAATATTATTATTATTATTATTATTATATATATATATATATATATATATATATATATATATATTATAATGATTTTAAACATTTTGATTTTCCTATTCAATAATAAATTCTTCTAAAAGTAAAGAATTTCGCATAAAATAGCAAAATTTTAAAGTGCGGACGCACGGGGGTCTTCACGACCAAAAAAAAAAAAAAAAAAAAAAAAAAAAAAAAAAAAAAAAAATTTTTTTTTTTTTTTTTTTTTTGTACTATAATGTAACACAAATTCCTGAATATTATATAAGTTTCAAATTGTTATTTCATTAAAAAAAAAAAAAAAAAAAAAATTTTTTTTTTTTTTTTTTTTTTTTTTTTTTTTTTTTAAATATAAATGGGACTTCTTGATAAATCTAAAAATGACTTTTCGCCGGGAGATTCGCAGAGTCAAGATCTACTAACGTGTCGGTTCCACTTTCAGAAAATCGAGTGGCTAATCCCTCTTTTTTTATTTCGAGTCAATCTCTCGTCGCCACCATGTCGTTCGTGGTCGTCTACAATATTCCCGGAAAGTCTTCGATCCCTCATCATTATCTTACCGGGATTGTCGGTTCAGATTGTTTCGTTTATTGGCTGTGTAAGGACGTCGCCACCGTTTTGGGGTACAGCAGATCCTACGCGAGAAGACTGAGCGATAAAAAAGTACGCGATGTTACGGGGCCTTTGGATAACGTAGGTCCCGATTTCTTACGGAAACGGATAATTTCTCATTTCGATTTGAGTTTTTTGCTCAAAAAAGCGAGAAGGAGTACGGTGCGAGACTTTGAACGGAAAATAAACAGCCCAGGTACCCGAGTGGCAGTGAATCCCGGAGGAGACGTTACAAATTTAAAAGATCCTACTTATGTAGTGATAACCGAGACGAAAGAAAACCACCGCTCATTTTTCCTCTGGTTAGAGACGTTTAAAGTGACGGCGTTTGAAAATCTATACAGCATGCCAGTTTTAGACGATTCATTCGTATCGTCGTTCATAGAGTACGCCGAACCACCTGAAACGATCCCCGAGAATTTTCCGCCGGCGATTTTTTATAAATGTAACGGACGCACAATCAAATATTTACCCGAACCGTATTTTTTTTTTTCTCTCGATATCCTCTATTAATGACAGTTTTGAAGAGTCCAGCGCTGACTTAATTAATTGTGAAATATTTTTTTTTATAAGCTTGGAAAGAAAAAAAATAAAACACACGAAAACCTTTTAAAAATATTAAATAATATATTTATTTATATATATCTATAAATGTTACATTCAAGTGTACATTGTTGCGAGGACACAATTGCTTTAGATTACAAAAAAAAGTTGTGAGGTTACATTTGCGAGTTTTTTTTTCGCCTCGTCACAAGTTTTTTTTTATGGTAGATTGCCCCCCCCCCGCGTCGTCTGGAATCACCTCTTTGTCTCGACAGTTTGTCCAGAATAATTATAATAACGATATTTTTGAGAATTATAATTATTGTAACGATAATTTCGGGGATTGTAACGTCTCCATCTGCGAGTTGTTTCGCCTCGTCCGTGTCCGAGTCTCCGATGGTAGCCCCGCCATCTGGAATCGGGGTCTCTCGGTCTTCCGTGCCCGTTCCGGACGAACGCCGCCTCGTCGGAGATTTCTTCGGGAGGTGGCGAAAGAGAACCGTACGCGTCGACGAATTCTTTCCGCTCTTCCTCGCTCACGTCGACCACGAGCAGGTCTCGGGACGAGGATTCCTCGCTGCGAGTGTCGGGTTCGGATCGATCCTCCTCGACCGTAGCGGCAGAGGCGGCAGCAGCAGCAGCAGCAGCGGCGGCGTCGGACTCGAATTCGAGATCTTTCGAAGACGTAGAAATTCGTCGTCTGCATAAAACTTTGTCCCGAAAATCGCATAAGATTGCCGGCCATACGAAAGGTTTCAGTAGACGCTGATGGGTCCATTTTCGGTAACACGGTCTTTCGAAAAGCGAAAAATCCATCTCGGTCGAGTGCCGCGGAAAAAAATGGAAAGATTTGAACTGACTCCTACTTGTAATCACCTGAAAAAAAAAAAAAAAAAAAAAAAAAAAAAATTTTTTTTTTTTTTTTTTTTAATTAGGCGAAACGTGCTTTGGATGCTCTTTCCAAATGTATGTGTTTTAATGGTTTATAATACTAAGTTATGCTTATGTTTTACTTTTTCTAATTGATGTACGTATATGCACACGCACACACATATAAATATATGAAAGACAAATATAAATATATAGTCAATTTTACCATTTAATTGATACATTACGTGCGTAGGCAAAAAAAAAAAAAAAAAAAAAAAAAAAAAATTTTTTTTTTTTTTTTTTTTTTTTTTTTTTTAGAAGGGGTTGTGTATAAAAGGGAACATGATCTTCTAAAACTGGATACTTGTCTCGATTTAAAAGCTCTAAAACTATGGAGGTGTAATCCATAAGACTTATCTATCTATTTAAAAAAAAAAAAAAAAAAAAAAAAAAAAAAAAAATTTTTTTTTTTTTTTTTTTTTTGAAAACTCTTACCGGTTAAAATATTATTTAAGAGTTTACCTGCCGCCTCCAAGTGAAATTCTTTTTTATCTTTTAGAGCTTGCCGCCGAGAAAAACTTGGAACTTTTTTATCATGCGTCTTTCGGAAGTTTGTCTCGTGATTGATTTTGATGGATTCTGCATCGACAAAAAATTTTACTGCAGAGAGATGGGATATGCCTCCTTAACAGACGGACGCAGCGGATCGTACAAATTCAAATTGAATCATCTGGTAAATCGAGTGACCCCTCAAGAGTGGAAGACTATAAATTATTGTACAAATAACGTGCACGGCATGTCTTTTCAATCCTTGCCTAACGAGACAGATATTTTTGACATCAAATTTTTTAATTCAATTCTAAAAGTGGAATACGAATATCACAAAACAGAACAAAAATATATTGTGGCGTTCAAAGGAGGGCATATCGAAAAAGATGTGTTGATAAAATTGGGTATTCCGTACGTCGACTTAGAAGATTTCGAATGTCCAAAATTTGACGAAATTTCCCATCCAATAAAATATATTGTGGTAAATGGTTGCGGAATCCATCAAAAACTGCAAGATAATAAAAAGATGGCCCACTGCTCAAGAACTGAATGCGTCGTTTTTGCCGACTGGGTGAGGGGACGGCTTTAATCCCTTGGGTACGAGCGACACGCATACGTGCCACAAAATGGTTTAAGAATCCCTGATGATATACTCTCTCAAAAAAAAAAAAAAAAAAAAAAAAAAAAATTTTTTTTTTTTTTTTTTTTTTTTTTTTTTTTTTAACTGTATATATAGAAGCTCTTGATCAACTCAGTCACTTTTCTCTTGGAGATTGACATCTGTATCCCATCTTCCTTTGCCTATGAGATTTTTATGGAGATTTCAACTTTTAACACGATAGAAATTCCTCAAAATGCTTTACCCGATCTTAAATGTAGGTTGTGTAAAAAATCTATAAAGCTTACTTATTTGTTTATGATGAAATGTGGGCATTTTTATCATCATACTTGTGTTTATAAAATTGGACGTGCAACGAGATGCAAGACGTGTAGGGACATTTCACATATGGACGAAATGAGACTTGCAGAAACCGAGCACTGGATCGAAAACAGAATTCGAGAAGACCAAATGTAAAAAAAAATATATATGTATACAAAAAGTTTAACTGTCAAAGCATAATAACCATGTCGTATAATTTTCAAATTGCGTGTCGTTCTCCAAGCTTTACTCCAACGCGTGTTGCTGTTCCTCATACAACGAATTACGGGAAAAGACTAGTGGAAGTATGCGAGAAAGCTTTTCCTATGGATATGATATGTAATATCTGTAGCACCATCATACATCCAACGGAGATGTTTTTATTTGCATGTGGACATTATTATCATGGATACTGCGCAAAGATGATTGTAAAACACACCATTCAGCACATTGAATGTAAAAGATGCACCAAAAATTGCAGCAATGAAGACTTTACAAGACTGCAAAGTTTACCAACAAAAAAACCAGAAGGTCACGATATATATTTTGTAGTTGTAAATAATGCACCCATAGCTCCAAACACCCATGACACATGAAAAAAAAAAAAAAAAAAAAAAAAAAATTTTTTTTTTTTTCACGGGTTATGATTGTATAACTAGGAGCCATCGATCAGCAATCTCCCATTCCCTCTTCGCCATGGAAGAAGCGTCCAATGCTCCCGTTGCTCCTGCTCCCGCTGCTGCTGCTGCTCTTGAGACGCCAGCTCGAAAAAAAATACGCCTTGCCGTCTGCGAACCCATTCTTCGCCTGGCCGAAAGACTTGCGGCCGAGAAGAGACTTCGCCGCGACCACCTGCCGCCGCCGCCGACTACGACACCTCCTCCTCCCGGAAAGACCGCGGGACGCCCGAAATCTACCTATCGACACGACAAGATAACTGCCGTGATGGCCGTTCGCGACAACGCTTTCGCCTTAGACAACGGAGTCCACTGCGTCTTCGTTCGAGAAGCTTCGACGTCCGCCTTCCTGGCCAGAGAGTTGGACGAAATGCGAGTGGGAACGCTGCACTGTTTCGACAAACACACCTACGGCGCCGTCCAGAAGAGCCTGGCGAAATTTCCGTCGCCTCGCCTCCGCGTGTATCGGCTGAAACCCTTTCCCGTGAAACCCTGCTTGTACTGCAAAAGAAAATCGTGTCCCCTGTGGAGAGCGAACGCGGGAATTTCGCGTCTGCACGGCATCCCTTTCGATCCGATGGAGCACGGGTCCGCGACGACGACGGGACTCGAAGGGGAGGAGGAGAAGAAAAAGAAGAAGAAGACGCGCGTTTACCGACACAAAAAGATTGCGGCAGTTCTAGCCATAGGAGGTAACGGATTCACTCTCACCAACGGCGTCACGAGCACTTCTTTCGAAAAATCTTTCAACAACTCGATTCTTTTCCGGGAAATTTCGGAAATGAATGTCAGAGTTCTCAACTGCATGGACGAACAGAGTTTTAAAATAAGCTGCGACCTTCGAAAATCGTACGCCAGAGAGTTGAAGAAACTCCAAGTCGTCTTGTTGGACGCCGTCGAAGTGAAAGACTGCCAGTCGTGCAAATCGAAAAACTGCCACAAATGGAAGGCTTCGGTGGGCATCGCCTCTAGGTACAAGTTGAGGCATGATCCCATCAAACATTGAATTTCGAATCCTTGTTTACAAAGTGACCGTTGCAAAAAAAAAAAAATTAAATATTCTATCAAACATTAAATTTCGAATTCTTATTTTACAAAGTGACCGTTGAAAAAGAAAATGTATAGTAAAAAAAAAAAAAAAAAAAAAAAAAAAAAAAAAAAAAAAAAAAAAAAATTTTTTTTTTTTTTTTTTTTTTTTTAAATATAAAAGGGAGTGACATTGTTTCACCAGATCAGTTGGTGTGCAGTAGCACTTTAAAACGAGGATGGCGACGGCACTTCCACAGTTATTAGACTTGCCCGTGGACATTTTGTTCCTGATTTTGAGAGACTACGTTCCACTCAAAGATAAATTGCACACGCTTTATAAAATGCCTGAATTTCGATCGTTTCTAGAACATCGTGCATCTTATCTGAATTCTCCTGGTCCATTTTCGATGGACTATATTGAACTTTTGCGCTTATACAGACCCGGCTATTATGTTCATCGGATTGTTTTGGGTTGGTGGACCTATCTGCGATTCGATGACGCCACGTTACAATTCACAGAGTATCGCTTTGACCTCAACCACTGTTTCTTCCGACCCAACAGCCGTGTTGAGTTTTCTCGTCAATCCATTTCGACCATGAAAAAAGAAAGAGATTTTTTGCTTCGTTTCCAATCTTTCGAAGAGAAAGAGTCAAAATATTTGCTCTATTATCTGGAAGTGTATGGATACATTACGGTTCTCTATACACCTCCTTTGTGTAAAATAGCCTTTCACGTTTGTCCTTTGAACGGGTATCGCGAAATTTCGATCGACAAACCCATCCGTGTGAAACATTTTTTTGTAGACCGCTTTTGGGAAGTGACGTTGACTCGAGAGAAAAAAATAACCATTAAATGTGTGGACCATGTCGAGTGCCGTTGCAAAAAATTATTTTATGAACTGGACCCTATAACCTTTGAATTTTCAAAAGATTTCACGTATCTGACGACGGATAGAGGGGGGATAATTACTGTGCAAACATGTTCCAATTACAGACTGGCGGACGAAAACCACGTTGAAGGATTTACTGTATACCACAATTATGAAGAAAAGAAAGGAAGATTAATCGTAGAAGAAGACAAACACGACCCACAGTTGAAAAAACTTCTAATGGATAAAGACACAATCTGTAAGTTTGAAAACTTTATGTAAATATTTTGAGTCTTGACACAGTTAACAGTTACTGGGGATACCGACAAAAAAAAAAAAAAAAAAAAAAAAAAAAAAAAAAAAAAAAAAAAAGTTTTGGATAGTATATATATTGAACGCGAGGCTCCGAGCGTCAGCATTTCAAACCTTTCTGGAAGCCCAGCTCGATGGAATCGTGTATATTTTGTGCTCAAAGTGTCAAGCGACGATCGAGATTGAAAAATTGTAGGCATAAAGCGCACGGAAAATGTTTGAAAAAATATTTGGAAACTAATGATGACATGCGGTGTCCTAAATGTGGCGAAAATTTGAAATCGGCTGATTTGTGGTACGTTCTGTATCATTACGAAACAAGTTCCACCCCTGAACGTTATCGTGAATTACATAGACGCATGCGAGTCATGTCCTTCAGAGATGCAAGCGAGTTGAGCGGCGCCGAATTATCAGATTGATCAAAGGGGGGGGGGGGAAAAAAGATGACGACATCGACCAAAGTAACCACCACCCCACTCGTTCTTTTGCTTTAGTCGAGAGGCGGGGTGAAACAACAAGACTCCGACCGTTTCAATTTGCATCTAAAAAAACTCGTTCTTTCATTCGTGGCTAAACTTCCAAGGACAGTACGTGACTGGCATCTTTTTTTTTGAAGCTGGGAACTCTGAACCGAGTCGTATATAAACGATCGAAAAAATTCTTTTCATTCTCATTGCTGTTGCTACCGTCGCTACTACTACTCCTCCTACTCCTCCCGAGAGAGACAGAGAACATGGCATTCTTTAGAATCCAAATCAAACTCAATGAAAGGACCGAAACCGTCATGGGCGTGTTGGGAGACCACGACGGACAAGTATATTATTCCGTGGACGACGTGGCCCGGTTCGTTCCCGCGTCCATGCGGCGCACCACTTGGCTGCCGAGTCAACGTCTGGAAGAAATTGTGATCGATCCACCGTTTCCCAAAACCATGATGATGATGGGACATCGAGACGTCCTGGATGCGCTCCGGTTTCTCCCGTGGTCGCATTCCAAGCGGTTCGTGCGAACGCTCGAATACGGCTGGGTGACAGACCTGCCGTACGATTACAACTTGAAACTTTTCATCATCAAGCAATGCGAAACGGGAGATGGGATACAATATCATCAGTGGATTGAGGATTTAAAAAAAACTATGGACCTGTGCTGCTGCGACAAAACTGACAAAACACCCTAATCTTTCTCAAACCGAAAAAAAAATCGGTGTTGAAAGAGTAAAAAAAATGGGGGATCGAAGAAAAAGTCTGGATTCCAGACTTTTTCTTCGACCCCCCATTTTTTTTACGACAGACGACATACCAATATTGGTTAAATGTTATGTTAAAAAAAATTGTTTTTGTAAACTGTTTAGAAACAAAAAAAAAAATAAAAAAAAAGTTGAATTACAAATCTCATGTTTTTATTTCACACACGCATACACAAACTTACACTGTGTACAAGTGGTTAAAAAAAATGAATTATATTTTTTTTTTACATCGAAATTTTTTTAACATAGAAAAAATCATCTTTTATTTTTGCAATGTTTTATTAAAAGAGTCCGCAAGTACTTTGACGGAGATGAACTAAAAAAAAAAAAAAAAAAAAAAAAATGATTGAGCGATAAGTAAAAAAAATTGTATATACGCATGCTAATGTTTTTTTTTACAAATAATAAAGTATGACATCGCCTCCCAATATTGGAAACCAATAAGTTGCAAAAAAATGGGCCAAAGATTTGGGGGATTTTTTTTTTCACCCCCAAAATCTTTGGCCCATTTTTTTGCAACTTTTTTTTTTCATAATTATGTAAAAAAAAAAGTTAGTTCTCATCATCGATTGTTCTGTTTTCCGCCTCTTCTTGAGCGCATTTTTCTTTAAAGTTTTGTATCCAAGTGTCGAACGGTATACCTTCTTTCTCGTCAAAAGTTTGTTGGAGCACAGGAGGACTGTTCCCGTCGTTCTGGATTTCTTTCACGTACCCGAATCTCAGGGCATAATACACCGATCCTTCTCGCTCCGATTTCAACGAATCGAGCAGGGCCGAATGTTCGATCACCCAAGTGTCCGATCTCAATTTGCACGCGTTCGTGACGTCTTTCATCTGGCAGGTGGCCATCGAGACTCGCCATCCGTAACTCTGTCCTGTGGCCAGGGCAATATCCGAAGTGCAAAAGTACACTTTGCCGTCGTTTCCGACTACTCCTAAAATGTCGAAAAAGTACCAACGTTTCGAAATATGGAGTCGAAACAACATGTTGACTACCAAACGAAAAAACAAAAAGAACAGAACCGTGAAGTATAAAGTATTACTCTTACGAATGAGTGTGCGTGCGCGGAGAGAGAGAGAGGGAAGCTCCACCTCCTGTTTTTTTTTTCTTGTCGCACCACGTGGGGAAGGAAAAAAAGGGGGGGGGAGATTAACTTTTGTATCTCTATTTTTTTTAAAGTCTCGAAAACCAATATTGGTAAGCAAATTGATACAAAAAAAATGGGCTGAAAGGGAAAAATATCCCTTTCAGCCCATTTTTTTTGTACTTCAACACTGAATATTCAGCATAAGAAGTTTTTTTTTTTTTTTTTTTTTTTTTTTTTTCAGTCCTTTGGTAAAAATTCTTGAGCAGAGCTTCCGTGCAGTACAATCAATTTTTTAGGTGGAAAACCGGAAAGCCAAATCATGACGCCTTCTTCCGAAGTGTTGTCGTTTACGAGACGAAATCTTTTTTTCGGAGGCAATGCATTTAAAGGTTCGGGACGTTTGGTTGGTGGTGGTGGTGGTGGTGGTGATGGTGGTGCAGCAGCAGCAGCATCATCATCGTCGTCCTCCTCTTCCTCCCCTTCTGTGAAATTGTAAGGCGGATCGGCCGGAGTGTAGGGTTCGAAAGCCGAATTTGCACTGACTTTCAAATGAACGCAAGTCGACAAGTTGGAAAACTGACTGCTGCCGCCGCCGCCGCGAGGATCGGGTACCGGACTGGGCGGTGGTGGGTACGGAGGAGACGTGGGTGTATATTCGCTCGATCGGCTCTCTGTAGCGAAAGTATCCATGGAAACGGGTTCGATAACCACAGCGGCAGATTTAGCGTGTGCAATCACCGAATCTGGATTCGCAGCAGTAACGGGATTGGGACTCGCAACGGGAGAAATCCTTATAGGGGGCGATACGTGGTAGGTAGGGGTTTCTTTCGAATAACCGGGTTCCTCCTCGTCTTTGTCGTCTTCCTCATTGAGATGTCGAGCGACTTCGGCGGCGGCTTCTTCGGAGGCGGCACCTTCTTCCTCGGCATTCAGAGCCCTTCTGTAGGCGTCGATCCATTGGTAAAATTCGACTGCATCCCAATCGCTTCGAGAGCAGTGTTGGGCGATTGGAAACTGAAAAGTTTTTTTCACCCGAACGTAAAACTCTTTGCCGCTCAGTTTTTTGAAGGCGACTTGCGCTCGTTTCGATTTGCAACGTTCGAACACGTAGAGCGCGTGGTTGTGGGTGAAGAGCTGCAATTTCAAAAGAGATTTTTCCAAACCCCGAGTCCAGTACTCGCTGGTGACGTCTTTCACTTTGGTGGTCGAATGATTGCGAGCAAAGTGATAGGGAGATCGATAATTCAAGTATCTGGCCACAGAAACGGCTCCCCAGTACAAGTTTCCCTTATTGCCGATCACGCCCCACAATTTACCACTCGTTTTGTCGAAACTCACTTGAAACAGCATCTTTTATTGGAAAGGAGGGCTCTCGATTAGTTCGCACGCGAATGAAGAAAAAACCCCGACGAGCGAGTTGTTTTATAGTCTATGATTTCTCTCTCTCGGTAAACGAGGGGTGGTGGTGGTGGATACACACGCACGCGGGTGAGTAGAGAAAAAAAATAATGAGAGAATCAAAGTCGAAAAACAGCGCGCACATGTTACTAAAGAAAAGAAAAATTCCGCATCAGTAGCGATTGGAGAAGTAGGAGGGGGGGGGGGGAAGAAGAAGAAAACCCGTTTGCTAGGCAAAGAGGAAGAGGTGTGTTTCTCGCTCGCATACTCAAAAGATGAATAAATTATTCACATCATCTCTAAAGAAAGTAAAAAAAGGGGAGGGGGGAAGAACAAAATGAAAGAACTATTATGTATTTTTTTTTCAATGTTAGGTATCAATCGATTACTATTTTTTTTTAAAGTCGCGATTCCAACATGAGCCTGATTGCAATTTTTTTTTTGTAAATAAAAAAAAACAATAGGTTAAAAGTAAAAAAACAAAGAATTGCACTTATGTATAGAGTTTTGAATCATATAGATCTTTTTATTTTACACTTATTTTTTTTATGGAAAAAAAGTTTCCAACGTTGGTCACGAGTTGTTTGCAAAAAAATGGGCTAAAAGAGCCGTGCTTTTTTTTTGTTTGTTATGCAAGCACGACTCTTTTAGCCCACTCTTTTGCCTCTTCAAACAGAGTTATTTTTAATTATTAGGAGAAAAAAAAGATGCCAACGTTGGTCATGAGTTGTTTGCAAAAAAATGGGCTAAAAGAGTCGTGCTTTGTTGTTTATACGCACGACTCTTTTAGCCCATTTTTTTACCTCCTCAGGAGAAGTTTTTTTTTTTTTTTTTTTTTTTTTTTTTTTTTTTTTTTTTTTTTTTAGTTTATATATGTACTTTTATGAATCGGGGTATTATTTCATTACTTTCAAGACAGTAAAATTTTTTGGTGATACCTTTCCACGTTAGCAATAATATTGTGGGATATCCTTCTGTATTATATCTCAATATTTTAGCATAATCCATGGGAGCAGTCTTTGCGACCGGAGTCGTCGACATGACACTGTTTTGCGGCTGCGGCTGTTGTTGCTGCTGCTGCGATTGTGGCTCTGGTTGTTGTTGTTGTTGTTGTTGTTGTTGTCGTTGTTGCGGTTCGACTACTGCTACTTGTAACGACTGAGGTTGTTGCTGCCGCAAGAGGATTTCTTCTTCCGTCGTGCGATCGACGTGCGTCTTGTACAACTTGTCGACCGCTTTTTTTTTGAAAAAAGTAAACCACACGAAAAACAGGTCGAGCGTCAACATGTCCGTGATGGTCATTTCGTTCACGATCATCAGTTGGGTGAGATTCTGGAAATCCGCGGGATCGTGCTCGGCCAGCACTCGGACGTACGTTTCCGGCGAATCCAGTTTTCGAGCAAATTCCTGGACCGCTTCGACGGGACTCGCCAGCAAGAGTTTGGTCGCGGATTCGTGACTCGTGACGTGTTTTCTCGACGCGTTTTGTGACAGGAAAGATGGCAACAACGCGTCCTTCAGAGTCGCGGCCACGTGTCTTACGCGCACGCTGCTGCTGTAGTCGCGATGAAAAATTCCCAGGATGCGGTTGAGGTCGGACGTAAACCAGTAGAGGGACTCGTCGAATCCCACGAACCCGGTCAAGACGTAATGTTGGTAAGGATTCGGTTTGTACTGGATGCAGAAAGCCATGATAGTTTGTCGTCGTTGTGTGCGCGCGTTTGGCGAGAGAGAAAGTAAAACACGCGCCCAGGTTACTTGTCCACATATACGAAACGAGTTTATATTTTTGTGTGTGTGTGTGTGTGAAGAGGCGGGACTATGATGAGCGAGCGCAGCGAACCGGAGGACGACGGGAGAGGGAGGGAGTAAACAAAAAAAGAGCGAATGCGAGAAGAAACCACTTTGAGAAGAAGAAGGGAGGAAGGGGGGGGGGGTAAAAAAAGTTAAGGGTGGGGAATATCCGTAAGTGTGTGTCTCTGCCACCGCGCCGCCGCATCCTCCCCTCAACGAGTAACGAAAAAAATAATAATAATAACAGGATGGATGGATGGATGGATGGTGGTGATGATGGAAAAAGAGATGCGCGATAACTGGTCTTTTTTTTTCTTTATTGGGAGAAATGATGGCTCAGTGTATAGGTTGAGAAAATGATTATTTATTTATTTATTTATTTATTTATTTATTTATTTATTTTTTTTTTTCAGAAAAAAAAACCCGATATTGTTTCGAATATTTCTGTTCAGGAAGAGTTAAAAAAAAAGAAAATGGGTCGAAGGAAAATTTCCTTCGACCCATATTTTTTTTGTGTTTGAGATGTTACCAACGTTGGAGGAGGGGGGAGGGGAGAGAGAATATACCAAAATATTACTTTAACAATTTATTCTCTATAACTTTGAATATATATTTTTTTTCGCAAAACGTGAAAATGTAAAATTCTGAGGTGGGTCCGGCGCTCAACTTATTTTGCTGTCGACTGTAACAGACAGCATCACAACGAGGTTTTGGTGCGCAACATGGATCCCCAAATTCATTGTAAAGACATAGCGGATGAGCTAGAACTTTCTGGCATTCCTGTGCTGGAAGTTCGTCGATTTATACGTAAGAATTCTGGTCCCACTTCGACCGTTCTGGTGACGAAGTTGGGATGCAACTTGCCCGATTCTGTCAAATTATGGTACCAAGTCTTCCGTATTTCTTTGTTTGTCGACAGGCCGAGACAGTGCCTGAAATGTTGGAAATTCACTCATGGTGCCGGTGTTTGCAGAAGCGACCCTGTGTGTGCGCAGTGTGCCACTGTTCATACGGGTTCCTGTACGGTCGACCCCCCTATTTGTGCCAACTGCAAAGGCAGTCATCATGCCACAGACAAGACTTGCCCCAAATATATCCAAGAAACTCGTTTCTTGAAATTTAAGTGTGAACAACATCTGGGATTTAGTGAAGCAAGGAAACAATTTCCGACCAGTGGCTATGCTAAAGCCGAGTCCTATGCACAGGCCATCGCTACTCCTCCCCCCCCTCCGGCGGACTACATCACCAGAGGTGACCTTCAGGTTATGCTACAAGGTTTTGCCGAGAATATTGCTGCCATGATGCAGTCTGTCCTGGAAGCCCAGGCGTTAAATTATGAACATATGTTGTCCACCGTCACGTCATCCGTGGTTGGGGCCCTGCGGGACGCCCTTGCCCCAGGTCACCCCTCTCCTTCACAGAGCGCCACTGATAAACTGCAAAAGCCGGGTACTCCTGTGACTCGCACTCTTTCACGAAATAGTAATGTCAAAAAGTTGTGCACTGGGATGCCAAATCTAAATAATCTCCAAACACAGAACACGGACTTTCCCTCAGGGGACGACTGGACTTTAGACGATCTTGCCACTATGAGAGACAAGCCCGATCCCAATGCCTCCATCACTTAGGGTGGTTGAGGTAAGCGTTTCCTTTTGTGTTATTTCTTTTTCTTACTGTTTTTGTTATCATGTTTATTTGCAGTCTGTTGAGTTATTGTCTTGTCCTATTGTGTTATTTTCGGGTTTTTGTTTCGATAATGAGTTTTTCCCACTTTTGCTTTCCCTGTTTGCGGTCCGGGGTTGGGGTTCACGAACTTTTGGTTGTTGGGGTTTCATTACATCAGCTTCTTCTTTGTGTTTTTTCTTTATGCTCAGCTTTTTAGTTCATTGGAACTGTAGAAGTGTCCGGGCCAATGGTCATTGGCTTCGATCTCCTACCTTCGCCCAGGCTCGCATTATTTGTCTGCAGGAGACCTTCCTTTCGGCGTCGGATAGTTTTTCTCTCCCGGGCATGAATGTGTTTCGCAAGGACCGCCTGGAAGCTCGTGGTGGAGGCCTTGTGACGGCTATTCATACCTCTTTGGCTGCCCTCTTGGTGCCGTTGCCTCCCTGTCCGCAGTCAGCCTTTGAAGTTTTAGCTGTCAAAGTCTGGTTTAACCGTTCCTGGATCTCTTTGATAAATGTATACTCCCCCTCGGGTGTTTTCCCGGGCGAGTGGCTCTCTGGGGTCTTGGATTCGTTGAGTTCCCCAATCATCCTCTTGGGTGATTTCAACATAAATCTTCTGGGTAGGGATCCTCCATTCCCTCCTAGAGTTCGACATCTGTTAGACTGGTCTGCCTCCCATGAGATCTGTTTTCTGAATTTGGATTCTCCGACACGCTCTGCTCCTAACGGGTCTGCCTCTCTGTTGGACCTCACCTTGTTGTCCCCTACACTTCATAGGGACATCCACTTCTACATCCACCCTGATAATTTTGACTCGGACCATCATCCGGTTGTTTTATTCCATAATAGCATGATCGCCTCGGCTGGGCCGGGTCGGGTTTTGGTGAATTGGCCTAAGGCTAGCGTCTGCCTAAATGAGCTGTTACACGCTTCCAATCCCACCTACTCTGAGTTTGAGAAGTTCTGTCACCAGGCTATCCAGGCTCAGCAAGTGATCCGGCATTCCCAGGCGGTCCAGCCCCCACCTTGGTGGGACTCTACCTGCCAATTTCTATTGCGCCAAAAGCGGAGGTCCCTAAAGTGGGCCCGCTCTACTTGTTCCAGGGAACATTGGAAAAACTACAAGATGTTTGCCGCCAAACTTCGGCGCCACATGAAACTTGTGTCTCGCCAATACTGGGACAAGATTTGTCGGGATAGCTGCTCGAGTGGCAGAATCTTCAAGATTCTGAAGCGTCTCGCTAACAGGGAGTCTACCCATGGAGACAATGTATTGTGCAACCCTCATCCAGTGGTTTCTGCCCATCTTCAGGCCGAAGTTTTCTTGCAGCATTTTCAACAACTAGATGCCTATGAACCCTTGCCGTTTGACCTTAGTGATGGGGACGATTCTTTGGATGCCAGCTTTTCTTTGGAGGAGCTTTCAGATGCACTCAAACACACCAGGCCTACGTCCCCTGGCACTGACGGTATTTCCGCCCGCCTTTTACAAAACCTTCACTCTGAAAATCGTCAAAAGCTTCTTTCGATCTTTAACGTCTCGTTTGAAAGTTCGTCGCTTCCGGCTTCCTGGAAGTTGGCCACCATCATCCCGATTCGTAAGCCGGGCAAACCGACTATGCAGACTAGTTCTTACAGACCGATTGCCCTGACTTCCGTCTGTGTCAAGGTTATGGAAAGGATGATCCTCCATCGCCTTTTGATCTGGACCGGTGTGCGAAACATCTTCCCTCCCAGCCAGTTTGGCTTCCTCCCTTTTAGGGACTGCACCACGGCTCTCTGCACTCTCGTTGATCACGTACGTCGTGCGAGGGCTAACAACCACTTTGTGGCCGCTGTATGTCTTGATATCAAGGCTGCCTACGACTCTGTTTGGATTGATAATCTTATCTACAAGTTGGCTTCGCTGGGCATTCGTGGACGCATGGGCCGTTGGATTGCTGATTTTCTCACTGAGCGCCGGATCCAGATCAGATGGAGGTCGGCTACTTCTGGGGTGGGCCCCTGTCGTCATGGCGTTCCTCAGGGGAGTGTGCTCTCCCCTTTCCTTTTTCTAATCTACTTGGCTGATATCGTGGAGATCTTGGAAGATGGCGTCTACCTCATAGTGTACGCCGACGACATCATTGTGTACGTCATTGGCCTTAACGAGCGTCGTGCCCGTGAAAAGCTTAACAGTGCCCTGCAGAGGATTTGTAATTGGTGTGCGGCCAACAATCTAAGGATCTCGCCTGAAAAGTGCTTGGCCATCAATTTCTCTCGCAGCCGTGATCCGGGCGACCCTCCGTTTGTTGCTGGGCAGGAGGTCCCTTGGAGCGCCACTGTGAAGATTCTGGGTATCTGGTTTAGTCGCTCTCTTAATTTTCGCTCTCACTTTTCGATGATCCGTATCAAAGCTCTTCGGCGCCTCAACTACATTAAGGCCGTGGCAAGCCACTCTAGGGGAGTGGCCAGCACGCACCTGCTGCGTATCATCAACGCTCTGGTCAGAAGCCTTCTCGAATGCGGATGTGCGCTCTTCTTTGACTGTAAAAAATCTGCTATGATCACTCTGGAGAGAATCTACTATGCTGCTCTTCGCACTGCTACTGGCCTTCCCATGTGCACTCCCATTCCGGTCCTTCAACGTGAAGCTGGTGCGACCTCAATCCGCAGCCGTCTCCTGTTCCTGGCGAAGGCTTTTCTCTTACGGCAGCTTGCCCTTCCCCCGGGACTTGTTCTCAGTGACTCTCTCCGGTCGCCTCATCCTCCCGATGGTTTTGACTCTAATTGGACTCGCCTCTGTGACTCCTTGTCCGCCGCTTATGGCTGCGATCTTTCTAAAATTATTCGGTTCATCTGGCCTCCTCTACCTCAGGATTTGTCTCTTCATATAATTACTGAAGGCCTTCCCTTTCAGGACGTCTCGCTCCCTGATCGTGTCCTTGCGAGCGAATGGGCCCGCTGGCGCGAGGCCCACCGCTCCTCTACTGTCCTTGCCTCCGATGCCTCCAAAGACTCTGCGAAGACGTCGGTGGCGGCAATTGATGCCGACTCCGACCGAGCCGTGGCTGCCTTGCTCCATCATTGCAATTCCATTTTCACTGCCGAAGCGATCGCACTCTGGTTGGCCATTACTCATCTTCCATTGATTCACAAGACTATTTTTCTTTTAACGGATAGCTTGTCTGTCTTGCGAGCTCTCCAGGCTTATTCACTTCGTTCTCCTAAGGTCATCCTCCATCTGATCCATAGCATTTCGGTCTTGAGTAGTAGGGGCTACTCCGTTACTTTGGTCTGGTGCCCCGCTCATAAGGGTATCGTCCCGAACGAGAGGGCTGACGCTCTGGCCAAAAATGGTCCTTTTCTCTGCCAGGCAGTCCCTTGGATTTCTCCGGAGGACCTACGCTCCCACATTAAGAAGAGCTGGCTCATTGAAAATGACTTCTCATGGCTTAACAGTGACTACGCACCTGATTACCCTCACCTTACCATTGACCGGTCTTATTCTCTGTGGACCCCCTCCAGGCGAACGGATGTGCTTATTGCCCGATGGAGGGCTAGGATGATCCTCACCCAGCAGCGTCTCTTTCGTATGAATCAAGTCTTCTCCCCGCTGTGTAGGCATTGTTTTGAGTTGGATACCCCGGAGCATGTTCTCCTGCATTGCATGGTACTCAATGATCCTCGCCGACAGCTGCTTTTGTCGCTCAAGTTGCCTGCCTGCTCGAGCTACAGCGAGATCCTGTCTGTAGCTCTCTCATCTCCTCAGGGTGTCGCGGCCCTAATCCGATTTTCACGTGTGGCTCTTCCCCATCTTTTTTGACCGCTCTAGTTGACCGCCTGTGTGGGCCTATTGTTGTTGTTTTTTCTTCCCTCGTTTGTCTGTGTCGTACTTGATTTGATCCTGGCTGATTAGCTGTGTGTCTACCCTGGAGTTTCGAGACAAAAGCCTCCCTAACGGGTAGTAGCATACGTCTCAGTACTTGCCAACCAACCAACCAACCAAGTTTCGGTATTCCTACTTGTAATTTAATTTGATTGGTATTGAATATGTTACGCTTATTGCTATTTTTTTTTCTTTTTGAGTTAAATCTATAAAATGAAGTTTTTTTAAAAATTTTTTTAATCGAATAATAGCCTTGAGATGAACTTAATTAATAATCCCCATTTTGGTTTGGAACCACCAAGGAACAATTCTGTGTTTTTAATAAGAGGATCTTTGAAATATTACCATTACGCTTGTGATAGTTTTGATGATAGAGTAAGTTTGTGTTAATGCGTTGCGGTAAAATTTATTTAGTAATATTTATTATATCAATAAATTAATTTTTAGAATATTATTTTTGTTGTATTAAATTTTCTTTCATAACATCCTCAGATTTGGAATTGATTGGCTAAAAAGTCTTGCAGATGATTCGCTAGTGACAAGAACCCATACATATTCAACGTATGTTGTCATCCAGTTACATTTATTTTTAAATATTTTTTTATCGGGAAAATATACAAAACAGTATATAATTACCGACTTTTTATCTACTATTATTATGACACTCTAATTTTGATTTATATAAACATAAAAAAAAATTGTGGCTATAATCAGAGTGGGAAATTATATCCCACTTACCATTGGTGAAAATATGTTCTGCTAGTGCTAGTGTTAGAATAAACACTCAATATCTGATAAATAAATACTATCAGTCCAATGAGCAAATTTGCTGCTATTCCCTGTGTACTTTAAAAGTTTTAGTCGAAATTCATCATTGTCAAGGACGTCAACTAACTGCAGATAGAATGAAATATCCCCCCCCCCCCCCAGATTCTTTTGTAAGAAAGTAATCTATACTCTTGATTTCTTGCTTCAGAGCTTGAAATTCAATTTTTCAAAAGAGGAGAGTCTCCTTACATACATTTATATATGGAGGGGAGTTTAACTGTTTAGGAGGGAGAAAAAAATCTTTAAAACCCACTATTATTTTATGTGCTATTTAAAGAATTACAAGAATACAGACATGACAAAATACCACTGAAGTAATTTTTATGAACAACGCAGAATAATTATCCAAAATGTGTAAAAAAATAAAAAAAAAAGTCAAACTTTTACTGTCTAGTCTTTACAGGTGGTAAATTCTACTCCCGATGCTAACTATTTTTGTTACAGGGCTAGTAAACTCTGTTTTTGGTTTGGCTTAATTTTAAATTGAGTGTAGATTTCTGCAAGTTGGGTTTTGGTTAAACTCAATTTTACAAAAATTAGTTTAATATTATTTTTGATTAAAAACTATACATATAATAATAAACACATATGTTTGTGTGTGTGCTGTTTTCTAAAGAGATGGTTGCATCTTCCATGACCCTCTGACAAAATTCACATTTTTTTGCAATTCTTTGATGAAATTTACTTTTTTTAGCACGCCTTTGACTAAATTTGCATTTATTCAGCAACCCTTTAACAAAATTCATGTCTTTTTCGCAATTCTTTGTCAAAATTCGCATTTTTTAGCCGCTCTGATTAAATCCACATTTATTCTATGATCCTTTGATGAAATTGACATATTTATTTCCCCATATTCTCTCGAATTTTTTTTTTTTTTAAATATATAATGTATGTACTATATATATTATATATAGTAATATATATATATTACTGTGTAAAGCAAATTTTTTTCTGTTTTTGATTTTCCATTTTGTTCTAAGTCCCTCCCTTGTCCCCCCCCCCCCCCCAAAAAAAAAAAAAAAAGTTTGATTAAGTTTTCATGTTAAGTGTTGTATATTTTAGTTCGTAATTTATATTATGCTTGATAACCTTTACTATCATCAACAGCAATTTCAATATTTTGAAAATATTGAATAGATATTAAAAGTGTTGGATATTTTTTATATTTTCAAAAATATCATGATATTTACAAACCCTAGCTGCCAAGAAATTAATTATCACCAAAAAGAAGACATTTTGCATAGTTATGTTGATGCCACACTGTTCCTCTCTGAACAATGGAATCCACTTTCTACATTACAGAGAATGAAATTACAAACCCATTTAAATCATACTAAACATTAGGTAATAGCTAGGAAGCTCAGCTCGAAAGCCCAGATTGAACATGTTTTAATTAGCATGGAATTGAATTACTTATTTTTATGCATGATGCATTGGCAACAGACTCTCTGTTGGTTTTCTACAGTCAGAGTATCCAGCTACTAACTTTTAATGTTATTAATATCATCAAATAAATTTTAGCATTTAAAGGAATAGATCAATTAATAATAATTATTAATTTAACTATGTGTTCATTTTTAAGACTTTTAATATCTTCCTGGATATTACAAGTGATGGTTAATACAAGGAATTTTATAATTCCTTTGCATCTTGTATTAACATAATTCAACTATTTTGTGATTTATTGATGTTACCAATGAGCATTTTGAATTTCAAGGTTGACACATTCATTTACAATTGTGCTGTTTTATTGTTATATGAAAATGGTTTTTGTGATTATACCACTAAAGAGGATAAAATGATGGATTTATACTTTCTATCTTGGCAAAATCTTTGACTAAAATTGAGATGGAAAGAAATTGATATGATTATGCCATGTTTTTTTTTTTTTTTTTTTTTTCCTTTTACTCTTTTCCATATAGATTCAAATTTAGTAAATTAGATTGAAATGTCTTACTCGTAGATGAAGATAAAAATAATCAGTCACCACTAGGATATTAAACTTGAAAAACTGGTGATTAAAAGTATGGAAAGAATGGTCAAATGCAGGATTTTCAGATTCGGTCTTTTGATATTCTTTTTCTCCACCCACAATTCAAACCTTCCAGATTTCAAATTGCACTGTTAATTCAATGATCTTTTCATTCTGACATCTGCTTGTTAGTGCATAAACATACTTATTTTATTATCGTCAGATCTTAATTCTAATCAAATATTTTCTTTTTTTCCTTTTTTTTTTTTTTTTTTTAAAGGTACTGATGTAGTTAGCAAAATAAGTATCTAAGCTTACTTACATGCTTCCAATCTATTTTAAATTTAAAAGCAAGTTAAATTGCTTCTCTAAATTTAAAATAGATTGGAAATTAGCAACTCAAGTTTATTCAAATCAGTATTTAGTTGAAATATTTTTATTTACTACATAAATTACTTGTTTTCTGTAAACTCAATATATTTTTGAAATTAATTATTCAGTGACATAAATGTACTTACTGGCTTTTCTTACTAGCCAGTAATATGCTATTAAAAAAATTCAATATGCCGCCAGTGACCATATTAAGTAAAATTCCTTATTTACATTGTTAAATGTAGAAACAAATTTAAATATATATTTGTTTTGTTTCTGTGAATATGAGATCTTGCTATTAACATTTCTTAAAATATTTTACAGGGGTGGGGCTGTGGCTACAGAACTCTTCAATCTGTTTTATCATGGATTATAGAAACTCAGAAAAACATCCAACTGTCTGCTGTGCATTCTTCTTCAGTATGTGTTTGTATAAAATTTGCTCTTAATGTATGCTTTAAAAATTTTATGAGGTTATTTTTTTATGTAAATACTTATTCAGTTTTTTGAATTAACACATTTCTTTGCTTAAAAATAAAAAAGGAATAAATTGATTTTAGAAGGAAAAAAAGTTAAATTTTTATATTAAAAACAACTTGTTTAAATAAAATTGTAGATACTATTTTTCTTATTAAACTGTTGCAATTACTTCATTTTATGGTAAGAAAAAAATAAGATGATGATGAAAAATTTGAGTATATAATTAGTGCAATGTTAAACATCATATGTGCAAATAGGATGAGCGAATGTTGAAACACTTATTTTAGTTACAATTAGTATTTTTGCAAAACTATGAAAGGTCCTCAAAACTAATTTACATTTTTGAACAGAATTTCATTTGGATTTTTGGAATATAGATTCATTTAGATCTTGGAATCTTTTCCAGGGGAGGCTCAAAATGTTTCAGGGGGGCAGGGGGCTGAGCCGCTTGTAGCACCTCCTTAGTTACGGTGCTGACTACTACTTTCAATTTAACAGAATTTAAAACTTTCCACTCTGCAGGTTGTTCCAAACATAAACACTCAAAATTTTTCTAGAACTAAAAACAAAAAGATGTCATTAAAAAAAAGATGTAACCCAGTGGTTTCCAAAATGGGGCGCACACCTCACAAGGAGGGGGGAAATTTGAGAATTCTATGAAATTCGGTCATCCTTTTATGATCCTAAAAAAATAACTAAGTACTTTTGTTTTACAAACATGAAGCAACAAATAATTTTAAAAATCATTTTACAATATAAATTTTCCGGTTTGAAACTTTAAAAAATATATATTTCAAATTGATTTTTGATAGAATGAAAAATCAAGCCACTATTGCCAGACACTGGATGTTTGATTAGCCAATTAAAACGTGTCTTATTAGAAATTTTGATTTTAGGATCCTACAGTGAATATCTTAATCTGGCCGAAAGTTAATGATAGAAAATTTTAGCCGTTCTAGGAAAGAATTACTATAATAATTCGGAGGGAACGTCCCTTTATTCTGGGCGTTTACGTTTTCTGATTATATGTTTGATGACTTCTTTGGCGGTTTTCTGTTCTTATATGATTTAGATCCCGTTCTTGTTTTTATGTATAATTATTGTTTAAATAATTTAATCAGTGGAATTAGAAAGATTTAAAATAGGTATTTATTATTTCTCTTTTAATAGCAATATAAATATAAAAGTTATTTAAAATAAGGTTTGCGATCTGTATAATAGCCTTTTACATCCGTTAATTATTTTATGAATATTTTAGCATTCATTTTTTGTATGAGGCAATAAATATAGTTCTGAGAGAGAGTTTGACTATTTTTTTGGTTAAAAAAATGCGAAGTAACAGACAACGCTATAACTGTCATTGTCGATCATCTGAAAATGTTGGCCTCTGATATGAACAATAGATTTGTTGATTTAAAGCGAATGGATTTTCCATCATGGGTCATGCAGCCAAATATTAGTTGATTTATCTGATGTTTCAACACCATACAGAGAAGAAATTGCTAAAATTCAAAACGATGAGTCAATTAGAACTCTATTCAATATAAAAGGCAATATGGCTTGTCTTTGTTCTGAGACTGAAACTAAATACCCTAATTCAACACAATTTGCAAGAAAAATATTGTTACTCTTCCCATCTTTATACCTTGTTGAATGTGGTTATAGTGCAGTAAACAATTTACTACTAAAAAAAAAAGAAATCGACTAGACATCACTAAACGAGAGGATTTGAGATTAAAACTGACAAAATTAGTACCTGATATAAAATCTCTTTGCAGCCAACATCAAGCACAAGGATCTCATTAATTTTATTTTATTCATCTTAAATGTTATAATTGGAATTTATTTTATTATATATTTTATTTTATTTATTTTTACTGTCAGCAATTAAAATGACAGAAACATAATCAAGAAACATCCAATTAAAATTATTTTTGTGTATCGAAGTTCACTGTTAAATATTTAAAGATCTAATTTGCTTTTTTTCATTGCTGCATATTATTATTACTATTATTAGATCGTGAAGCGGCTGCACAAACCATCACCTTATCGAGTTAATGACTGAAATTCATGAACTAGTTAAAACTCGATTCGCATATCAAAATGCAACTGCTCTACCAAGTCTTATCTTAGTGGAAAACACCTGCAAACCTGATTTTAGTGGTTGACTAGTAGATTTACCATTTGTTTTCTTGCTAGCAGTCTCTACTTTTTCATACTTTTGACTGCAGTAAAGCACTATGATAAACTTACCGATCAATCCCTAAAATCGGGTCTTCAGTGATTTCCACCAAGATATGATTTGGCAGACCAGTTGCATTTTAATATACGAATCGAGTTTTGTCTAATGCTGAAACTTCAACAATCAAATCTATGAGGTGATGATTCGTGCAGCCGCTTTCTGGTCTATATTATTAACGATTGCTTCCTGAGTACATTTCTTCGTTTATGTTCATTTTTTCATGACCTTTCTTTTACATGTTTACGTTTTCTTTTACATTCCATTTTTAAATGGCTTTTTTTTTACTTCTTTAAATGGAATAACAGCTCAATTTTTATATTATAAGAATTATTTTTCAAAGAGAGGAGAGGGGGGGTTATCAGGGTTTTAGATATGATTTGGTGGGACCAAGGCTACCTTATCATAATAACAAGGCTTGTCATTCGCTAAGTTTCCTTTGCCTGCAGTACACGTGGTCAAAAACCACATGGTTTTCCCGTTGTTAGCTCCCTCTGTCACTCAAATATATTTTTCAGCAAAGCCATTTTATCATAATAATAGACTTCACAATCAGAAAAATGTGTATGGGAGAAAATGTCCGGATAATTGCGAACTCATAAACTGACTTTATACCGTAAGTATCGCCACCTGGTGCATATTACTATTAATATTCTAATTGCATAGGAAAAATCAAAGTATATTATTCACAATATTATAAAAAATATTTTTCAAATTCCACCAAAATATATACATAAAAAATAGCTTATTTCAACAATTATTATAATTATTATTTTTTCAAATGCATTGAAAATGAAGAATTAAAAGTAAGACTTAATTGTACTTTATTAATGTTGAGTCATTGACGTTATATATATATATATATATATTATGATTTATTGCGAAATGATATAAACAGTAATGAAAACAAACTTGTAAAATGTTTCATTTGTTTTTTAAGAATATATGAATATTATTGTTGTTTTTTATGTACAATTTACTTATGTTTTTGCATAAAAATAGAAAATTGGCTTTTTTATATGAAATATATTGTATAAATATTGAAAAACATTTCTTCTCTATGAGAACAGAAAATAGGATTCCAGAAAATATGTTGCCAAATTTTCTTTTCTCGCCAAAACCATTTTCTCTATTTGAGAAAGGTACTTTGGAAAAGTATCGATTTAATCTATATTAATAAAATAACAAATCGCTCTGTGTGTGTGTGTGTGTGTGTGTGTGTGTCTGTGATAGTTAGCGAAAACTATGGTACGTACGAAGCTCAAAATTTTTCTGAGAGTAGCCCAATATCTCTCCTGATGCACCTGATGCTCAGAATTTCAAAATTCTATTTATTAACTGAGTAATTAATTAAATTCCAAACCTCACTCTCATAAAAATCGCTTTTTTTAGCTGTTTTCCCTTTCATTCTCTTATGGTTGGTTGGTTGCATAAAATTTTCGCAGAAATAATTTAAAAAACTGGGACTGACTTTTAAAATTCATAGACTGGCAAACTGTCAGTTTAAATGAGGATTTTTTTTAATCACAGCTGCTGTACGCCATGGAGGAAAAAGATAGGTGGTGGCGAAGTAAACCGAAAAAGAAAAAAAAAAGTTTTGCAATATGAAATCTTTTATTGCTGAAATTTTAATGTCTCAAAATAAAGCATGAGGAAAGAATTTTGCATTAATAAGACGGATTGGAAGAAATGAATTACAGCTGAAGCATATTTTACGAAGAAATAGTAATTTTTTTAAATGATTTTTTCTATTATATTATTTATTAAAATAAATGTTTGCTTTTAAAGTAATTGAAATTGGAAAATTAAAAATAATTAAATGTCAAAACAAAATTAAATAAAATATTGAAAACATATGATTTGAAGTAAAAAATTGTATTACTAAAATTTTTCTCTTTTTTTCAGAAATTTTTAATACTTTATAACGTAGATGAAAAATGTTTATGATTTAACAACATATTCATAATTCCATGTCAATATACAAAATATAGTGATAAAAAAGATTCTTTTAAAATCATGCATGAACACTTAAATAATAATATTAATCTAAAATCTAGATTTCAGAGTGCAGACGATTTTAAGACATTAACGAAAGAATGTTGATTTTTCAAGCAAAGTCTTAAATGATGCTTCTATAATGATATTTCAAAGTCATATGATAAAAATAATCAAATAATTCTTGCCTATAATTGATCTAATTGTATCTTTCATGAATTCTGATCGTGTATTACAGGCAATAATGGCACACAACGTTATTTTTTAAACTAAATTTTAATCATCTATTCAATAACAAAGAAATACTGTTGAAATGAAAAAAACTTCTTAAAACACCATAAAATAAGTTAACTGCACAAGGCCTTTCGAAAGAACTTAGTCTTTCTTCGTCAGGCGCAAAAAAGACGTGCGTCCACAATGAATGTAGCGGCACGACTGAAGGGGAATGCGGGAGGGAGAGGGAGCAAGCAGAAGGAACAGCCAATAGGAAAGAAGAAGGCAACAGCCAATCACGGAAGAGCATAAACAAAACTAGATAGACAATGAAGGAGAGGAAAGGAAGAAGGGGGGGAAGGGAAATGGGAAAAAAGCGGGGTAAATTAAAAAATTAACTAAAAGGAGAGATAAAAATGAAATAAAATGTACGCAAAAATATATAAATTAGTAATAATAATAATAATAATAAATAAATAAATAAAAATAAAAAATAAAATAAATAAATAAATAAAATAAAATAAAATAAAAATACATAAAAATAAAAAATAGTTGGCAATTATAAACACACATGAATATACCTGAAAAATAGTATACATAATATATATAAAAAATAATAATAATTAAATAATAAACTTAATTATGAAGCAGTGCTGAAAAGATTCTTCCAGGCAACGGAGAGGGTTTTAGAATCAGATTTATCATTAACAATAATATCACGATTAATATAAATAGCTAAATTTTCAAGAAAGTCTAACTCAGAGGAACTATTGGCATTAAAAATAATTTTAGCAGTTTGAAAATTGAAACTATGGCCGGAATCCCAAGAGTGTTTAGCAACAGAAGATTTAGAAATTTCTTGATTAATGACATATTGAGAGTGTTCTTCAATTGTGTATAACACCAGTTTCAATTTTATACATTGAAAGAAATACTGGTTTAAACCAGTTTGAATTGATCGGAGTTTCAAAGCACATGGTTTTGTTGGTGCTTATTTGGACTTAATGTAGCGGATTTTAGAGTTACATTTTTTGCGTCACCCCAAGACATTATACTGCCACTTTATTAATTTCTTTTTACTATAAGGTTGTACGCATATTTTTGGCATTTCGAACATTAGAATGTATGAGTTATTAGCTGTGTTGCAGTAAAAAACATTATACAACACTTTTCTATGAGTTTATTTTTTTAATCATTGATTAAATTTAAATGTGTTCTATTCAATTTAAAATTATAATATGGCTTTAATTTGTTTTTAAAACAAAAATAAAATAGCTGTTTGGCATAAATTGTTTGTATCCGCAAACGATTCATTCACTATAATAAATTATCAAGTAGCAAAGTAAATTATCTATCAGGAATAGCCATAAAAAGAATAGTAGAAAAACTGATTATAACCTTAATGTTTAGATTAATTTAAACATAACCCGATCCCAAACAGAAAAAAAACAGACCACACTCCGATCCGTGATACACAAAATTTCCGTGAGTATAAACCCGACCCTGACTTAAAAATTCTGTTTGGAAAAAATTATGGATTTGATAACTGACCTGAACCAAATCTGAATCCCGCAAAAATGTTCAAGTGAAGCATAACCGGATTCAAACAAGGCAAAATAATTTTCGTGGGCATGAAACCTGACCCGAACCTAAATATTTTCTTTAAAAAACCCCGAAATATGACTCCAATGAAATCTGAAACCGATAAAAATATTCCAGAGAACTATAACTCGATCCCAGCAAGACAAAATATTTTCCATGGTCATAAACTCGACTCAAACCTAAAAAACTCCGTTTAAAAATCTTGAACTTTAACCCAAACCACATCTAAATCTGACCAAAGTATTCGAAAGAACCATAACCGGATTTGAGTAAGACAAAATAATTTCCGTGGACATGAACCCGATACAAACCTAAAACTCCCATTCAAAAAAATACCTGAAATTTGATTCGAACCAAATGTGAATCTGACAAAACTATTTCAAAGAAACGCAACCGGATCTAAACAAGACAAAATATTTCCATGGACATGAACACAATCCAAACCCAAAAAATTTCTTTGAAAAAATCGCGAACTGAACGAAATCTGAACTTGCAAAAATATTCCAGTGAAGCATGTTCTTATTCGAACAAGACAGAATTATTTCCGTGTACGTGCAAGAAGCTCCGAACTCAACAGTTATATTTGAAGAAAAAATCCGAAATCTGAATTGAACTAAATCTGGACCTGACAAAAATATGCCAAAGAACTATAACCCAATCCAAGCAAGACGAAATAATTTCGATGGACATAAACCCAACTCGAACCTAAAAAATTCGATTTGAAAAAACTGAAATTTGACCCAAACCACATCTAAATTCGACCAAAATATTCGAAAGAATCATAATTGGATTCAAGTATGACAAGATAATTTCCTTGGACATGAACGAGATCCGAACATAAAAATTCTATTTGAAAAAATACCTGAAATTTGAATCGAACCAGATCGGAACCTGATAAAAAATATTCCAAAGAATCGTAACCAGATCTGAATAAGACAAAAAATTTCCATTCACATGAACCGAGTCTTAAACTAAAAAAATTCTTTGAAAAAATCACCAAATCTGAACTTAAAAAAAATATTCCAGTGAAGCATGTTCTTATTCGAACAAGGCAGCATAATTTCCGTGAACACGCAAGAAAACCCGAACCCAAAAATTTCATTTGAAGAAAAAGCCGAAATCTGAATTGAAACAAATCTGTTCCCGACAAAAATATTCCAAAGAACCATAACTGTATCCGAGCAAGGCAAAATAATTTCCATGGACATGAATACGACCCGAACATTAAAACTCAATATCAAAAAATACCTAAAATCTGAACCCGACAAAAATGTTCTAATGAATCATAACGAGATACGAACAAGACAAAATAATTTCCATGGACATGAAACCAATATATGGTTTGGTAACATTTAGGTTGCAATTACATTATGGTAAGTTATGGTAAGTCTTTGATTATATTTAATTTCCCGTTAGGTTACAGTTAGGTCACGGTTAAGTTAAAGTTAGGTTAAAGTTAAATTGCATTTATGTTATGGTTAGAATAAGGATATGTTACAATAAAGTGAAGGCTAGATTACATTTATGTTACATTTAATTTACGGTAAGGTACTGTTAAGTCAAAGTTAGGTTACAGGCAGGTTATGATTGCGGTACAAAAGTTTACAGTTAGGAATTTATCCATAGAGTGAACATCCAAAGCATGATTTGATTAAAAATAACACTTACTTTTGTTAAATGGCTCTGAAATTATAATACTACATACGAACATTTTAGCTACCAGCGACTATCGATTTCATTCATGGTATAGTCGGATTTAAGAGTGATATAATTAGTTTGAAATTCAAAATATTTCACTTGGGATTTCTATGTGAAAAAAAAAAAATAATTAGTTACGTGACTTAACAGTGATTTTTGATAAATATCAACACTTTAACACGAAAATCACACAGTCGTTGGATACATATTCCCTCCCGCGTTTCTCATCGCTCATTTTGAGTATTTTTGAGCTTAACATTAGCTGTTTTTTAAACCGATTTTTCACACAGTCAGTAGCCACGTATTTCAGACAATGCATTTCTGCATGTTTCGAGTTAATGATAAAATCATACAAATTTCAAGTTCGTTTAATATTGTTAATACGGACCCGGGCAACGCCGGGTGGGTCAGCTAGTATTATATAATGCAGTATTGGCTATTTTTCTGTAATATGTTCCGGTTTCACATTTAAAGTTATCTGTAAATAAGCATGATTCTAGAACAATGCGATATTAAGTAAACGGTTAAAAAATGAAATTAGTTTCGCGCCAACTATACTTGCTTAATGAGCCAATTGGCTGTAAGTTTAATTAAGAAAGAAGCGCCAAATAAAGATTTACACCACAAGCGTAGCACAAAAAGAATTAATTTTGAGGATAAACTTAGAGATATGTTTAGTTTAAGTGATTTATAAATTTCTTATACTTTTCATTTTTTTTAATGTTTATGATTTTTATCCGGTTTATACATATAGCTAACTATACAGGGAGACTAAAAAGAATTAAAATACAAGATCGGGGAATACTTTAAATTTTAGGTATGAGAACATGTTTTTAATCAAAAATATTGAGCGTAGCGTTTATTAGTCAGGTAGAAGAATGTATACTAGACCGGGAGGTGGCAGCACAGAGAATCATCTCATCGAGTTCATAGATGAAAATATAGGATTAGTTAAATCTCGGTTCCCATATTAAGATGCAATTGGTCTGCCAAATTATATCTCGGTGAAAACACCTAAAACCCTATTTTAGTGGTTAACTCGTAAATTTACCATTATGCCTTTCTGCACCCAAAAGTATAAAATCATGGAAGTTTGGGAGTAGGAAAAAAATCGTAAACTTATGAGTCATCTGCTGAAATTGGGTTTTTTATTTTCTACCCAGATTTTCCTTGACAGACCAATTGCATTGTAATATGCTAATCAAGATTTAACTAGTCCTAGATTTTCATCCATTACCTCGATAAGGTGATTGTCTATGCTCCTGCTTCCTGGTCTAAATGAAATTATATGCAATTGTTGCTATAGACAGTGATACTTTTGTACATTTTCATAGATATTATATTTATAGCATAATGAAATTGATATGTATTATTGGGGTGCACAATAATACCTTCCCTACAATAAAAGGTTCATGTAATACTCGTATCCTTTTACAGAGCCGCATATTATAAGCTTAATTTAAATTTGTGGTGCATTTAAAAATCTATATGTCATATACACAACTTCTCAAAAGAATCCCATATAATGAACTTTAATTCTTGAAAATTGCAAAAAGAGTAATAAAAAGTGTGTAGATACTTATCATTTAATGTGCAAAATTTAATAAAATGATGTTGAATTTTCAAATCTCTATAACTACGAATTTATTAATTCATATATAAAACTTATTCTTGTATAAAAGTAAAACAAAATACTACAAAGGCATAATGACAGAATAAACTTTATTAAAATTAAGAAAAAACAATATGTTGTAATATTTCTATTCAAGTTGAAAAATACATTGGAAAACAATATTGCAGTAGAAACTTAAACTTTAAGAATGGTCTTTAAAACACAAATAGAAATGGTTAAAGGAATATAAACTGGAGTACTTGAGGAACTTTTCGTCGGCAAGGTCATTAAGCTACAAAAATACTCGTTGTGCATAGATGTTAACTTCGATACAAAGAAATTCTGTACCATTTTGAAATGTAAAATTCTGATTTTACTGTTGTTATAGGTACTGATACATTTATGTTCATGCTATTTAGTTTTCTATATTTTCTTGATAAATCATGTGGTTTATAAGGTATAGGTTTTGAAGGCAATGCATCAGTTTTTGTTTGGCAATAGTTATTGAGATAAGATTTGATGAATTTGGTCAAAAGTATGCAGCTTATTTTTGTAGCATGTTCTTCGGAATTTTTTATACAGTAAAACATTTTATTTTTTGCCATGTGCAACAAAAACAAATTCACTAGAGTTGTGAGTGTTTGGGTATTGCTGATAATGTATGGAATTACTTTCTCTAATGCTTTTTCCAGAATGATTAAAAATCCCACAAACAAAGGCTTTGGGTAACAGTATTTACCATTGTCGAGATTTTTAATAATTCCTAATACAGGACATTCAGTTTGTGGGGTGATTAAAATCTCTTTACAGGAAAGGCAATCGATAACATTCGAATCCATAACTGTTCTAACAAGATAACCTGCCAATAACGCTAAAGATGCAGATTTTAACCCTCTAACTGTCGTAAAAGAAAATTTTTCAATCTGTATCAGATCTGACTGCAAAATATTCTGTAAGTTAAGTGTTTTATTATTTTCTACACATTTTTCTATTTTGGTTTGCTTTAATAGTTCCTTATCTTCGTCTAAATAATTATTTTTAACTGAAGCATACTCGGATGATATTATTTTTCCAGTAATGAGTATTTTTTGCAATGATTTAATACAATTCTCAGCATCTGTTTGATCATTCGCTCCATTCAGCTGTCTTATGGAACTAAATAAAGATTCAATGTCATCAGTCGAAAATCTTCTTGTCAATACGTAATTAAATCCCGCATTTAATAAATATTTAATGGACAGAATGGTAGCTTGTTATGTTGTAATTACAATAGCATTGTATGTTCTCTCAGTAAGAAAATTAAGAGGAGTCTCTGCACTTGCTTTCCAGGATTGAAGATAATTTAAGAAATCATTCTCAAGCCACTGTAGATGGCCGTCTTCAATTGAAAAAAAAGCTGCCATTAAAGGATTGTTTTTATGGAAAGTTGCAAAAGTGTTTTTCACATTATGGATTGTGAACCACTTATTGAAATATTCCATAAATTCAATTGTTTTATTGCAATTCTAAAATCCCTTTATGCTATACATTAGCCCATACTTTTGCAAATATTTTAGTACAGCTATAACATCCGTTGAAAAGAGTTGTACAGCTAGTTTTACGTTCATTTTTTGCATATTTGTAGGCTTTAAATGTTTTTCATGTAAGTGGCGTACTGGCTTTATTGTCCAATCTTTTTGTAATTTCCAAATTTGTTCCAAAGGGTAACTATTGATTGATTTTCCATCTTTTTTTTAGAGCTCTTTTTTTGGAAATGAACTGGTTACGGACATTTTTTAAAATATGACAAAAATCATATGATAAGAATAGTTTTCTGTTACTATCGAGAGGATGTCTGACTTCAGATTCAATTTTAGTTAAATACTGGTAGTTTTTTGGTCATAATAACAAAAATATTGAAACATAGAAATATTTGTTTGATAATTGTCCGCAGCTAGTCTGACAATAATAAATCCAATTTCTTCGATATCTTTTATTATACTTAATGTAATTTTATGTAGGTCTTCACCATTTAAACCATTCGTAAAGTAATAACCAACAGGAATGCTATAATGGGATGTCAGTCCAGAAAAGACAAATCCAAGTAAATGAGTGGCCAATTTATTTTCAATATTTACATTACCACTTGGTTGATAGTTACTGACAGCTCCAATTACGCTCTCTGAAAATGAGACAAATCACAATTTCGGTTTAATTTTCATTTCATCTAAGAGAAGAGAGCCAAATATTTCCTTTTCATTTAAATTTTTTAATTCTAATACTATTCGTTGTTTTATTAATGATAGCATACTTTCCTTGTGGCATGTCCCTATATATCTTTTAAGGGTGGATAAAGCAGGTAACGACAAAACGTTAATTTTTCACAACATTTTGTAAGCCCCCGGAGATTTATGACTTAAAAGTATGGCATAGCGGATTGTTGTGTCAGACCATATAATTCGCTTTTTTTGTATGCTGCTAATTGATCTTTTAAAAATAAAGCTTTTTGGTCTTTATTCTTTATGCCTTCTTCTAAATTAGTCAGGCCATTTTCATCTGCAAGCTTTTTATAATACTTATATTTTTCATAATTTTCGTTGCTTTCTTTTTTCAGATTTGCTATTTTTGATTGTAAACACGTAATTTTTTTGGGGGCTGTAGCGAGTTTTTGTTTCATATCTCTCTATTTTTTTTTTAGTGGTTACTATTGCAGATGTGTCGGGTTTTAATTGAGAAATTGTTGCAGCTGTTGTAGAAAGTACTTCTAAATTCTCTTTTGATACATTTCTTTCATCGGTTAAATGAGTATTCGGTACTAATGATAAATTAGAATTAAAGGATTTAGGGTTCAATAATTTAGTATCAGCATTTCTTTGTTTGTACATTCCACTAAAAGTGCACTAAATAGAAACATTTATAGTTGTGTGTCTGGGGTAGTTGGGAAAGATATTGCGAACGCTACCATAGTTAAGTTTTCTTCTCTTTAAAGTGGGGTAAAACAACTGTCTTCAAAATGGAATCTACAAACTTTAGACCATTCGCTTGGCATCCACATCTCATTTGTAACAGGATCTATTAAAAATAAATAAAGAATAAAACAAATATAACAAAAACTATAAAAATAGAGAAAGACAATCTATCTAACTAATTCCATCAATATATTTCTATGTAGTTAGTCAGATTCAAAGCTCAAAAACTTTAGAAGTTTTTCCTGTTTTCAAAAGTTAACTGAGTAACAATTACTATATTTTGATATCTAAAAACCTATGAACGTGGAAAAAATATCAAACCGAATAATGTTTTACCTGTATTCAATTTAGAAGTTTCATTCACTGTGAATTAGCTTACATCTATTTTTAGAAACCTAAAATTTATTCATTTCAAAATTTAATTGGTTCTAAAATGCTTTTTTCTTTCGTTTCTTTTTACAAGGAAAGAAAATTACTTATATAGAGCCAGAGAATTTCAAAACTTCTCTAGTTTAGTTTAGCAGGTTTGACAGGGTGTAAGGGCTTTAAGATTCATTTAAAACGGTTTTTTTTCCCATAGGCCATAATGTAATGGAAAACCTTTGACTATCCCTGTAAATAAACTAATCATTTAAAAAAAAACGTCATTTTCAATAGGGTTCGTGTTAGGATAAATGTCAATACCATACAAAAATTTTATAGCAATCCCAGTATATTTACAAGAGTTAGAACACGCACTGACGACCAGACAAACCGAAAGCATAAACACTTTTCAACTTTATTGGAAAATGTTAAAAAGAAAATAACAAGTAAGAAAAATCATGTGTTAAGAATAGATTATGAAGCACTTTCCAAAACTTCATGAAATCCTTAACAAAAAAATCATCATTTAGGGCAATAAAGTTACTGTATATAGCCAAATATATATTCCAACACTGTTGAACAGCTCTGTATTTGATCTGTTGGTTTATATATTATATACTAGATAATGATATAATTTAGTTTAGTAAGAAAATGTCTAGCAGTTTGAAATTTTTCTTTCAGAAATTTATACTATACTTGAATCCTTTTGTTCAACCCTGTAGTTTACCTTGTACCTTTATTATATGTCAGTATTAAGCTAAAATTTATTTTAAACTAAAACATTCTTAAAACTACAAAATCACATTATCAGAAATTATCATTCATAGGCGTCCATGTATTCAATTCTTTGTGTGGCCCTGTAATCGTTTTATCTATATTCTACAAACATTTCTTAGTAAATTGAATGCAGTTCAGCTTAAAAATGCATAACTTATTTAAAAAACCAACTTTAAGTGATTTAAGCTCATATTCAGTAACGTTTGCAACCTATTTTAGGTAGCCCTGTATATCAACTATAATATTTATACACACCATATAATATGCATAGATTTAGTGAAACTTAAACGCACATATCAAAATTAAAATGCATTTCATTCATCCATCAGCCATCATCGGATACATGTACAGTACTTCGAAAAGAATATACTACTTGAAACCTTTTGTGTGTCCCTGTAAATGCTACGTACTTCATATTATGCATGACTGTCTCGTGTAATTTATACTAAGCCTCAGCTATATATATATATATATATGTTTTATTATATAGGAAATGGTCTAATATAACTATAATATGTCGCACACAGTTCCCCCATTGATCATTATGTAATGGGATTCTTTTGTATGGCCCTGTAAATGTATAATAGCTTTTGTTTTCACCATATTTTTTACAAAATGCATATTTTAGTACATCTCGTAAATGGATATAAATTTTAATGTGTTTGACAGGGTGTAACATCTTTAAAATAGAGCTCATCAGTGGTGACGTCACATCTCCAGAAATTGGGTCAAAACAAACCACAGAGTTCAGAAAAGTTAGAGATGAAATGTGTTGTTTTAATTTGAAGCTAACAATTCAATCCTGAAACTGATTTAAACAAGTTACAATTCGGCCCAAACACTTGCGGATCGCTTTTAAAATTTCATCTAGTTCAATGAATCCAGCCTTTGAACGATATCTGATTTCATATTGAAAGCCTTTTTGATGGTATATAGTGCATCTCTAACACACTCTAAATTCTCTCGGTTTGTATTGACCCAGTTACCATGGAAAAGCGGGGTTGAGTTGTCTGTGACGTCACTCTGATGAGCTCTATTCTTTTGAAACTATTTTTCACCATAGGCCGTAATGTAACGGTAAACGTTTGACTATCACTGTAAATAAACTAATCATGGTAGAAACTTCATTTTTAATAGGATTCATGCTAGGGTAAATGTCAAGAACATATAAAAATTTCATGGCGATCCAAGTATAGTTACGAGAGCTAAAGCTCGGACAGACAAACCGAACGGATAAGCACATTTCAACTTTGTTGAAAAGTTCTAATAAAAATGGTACTATTTGTTTATCTCTTCGACGAAAAAACTACTGCTAAATTAAAAGTTTAAATGCCAATAATGATGATCAAAAATGTCACACTCACGTAACATTAAACTCGTTTCACGTGTTTGTTACGCCATCAAGGGATTTTTAATATGAAGTTTTAATTATATTCTTATTAATGTTTTATTAATTTATGTGTTCTTTCGTTATTTAAAATAAAAATTACGTCAATTTGTTTAATTTGGCGAATAGTTTGGCGATTTGTATAACTCGGTGAAATTCGTTGACAGGATAACCAAATAGGACCATAAAAGTAAATAAAGTTTATTAAAGAATGAACTACAGTCGGGTTACCATGTAAGACATAAAATCGCCATTTTGTTTCAACCGTGTCAATGTGGTGCGAATATAACATCTGTGCCCTAAAATGATCCCTTCCATTAATTCAAAAATAAGTAAAATGATTTTACAACAATAATAATAAAGTACTATTTTATTATCCTGTCGACTGATTCCACCAAATTTCATAAATCGCCAAACTATTTGCCAAATTAAACAAATTGGCATAATTTTTATCTTAAACAACGAAAGAACAAATAAATTAGTAAAAGATTTATAAAAATACAAAAAGAAACATTGAATTAAAAATACTTGATGACATAACAAACATTTGTAACGTGGCTAATGTCGAGTGGATGCAACATTTACGATCAACCAATATTGCCATTTAATCTCATAATTTGGCGATGGTATTTTGGTTGATGGGATAATCAAGTAGCACCAATAATGAAGAAACAAAATAATGGGTGTGTACTTAAAAAAATAAGAAACAGGGATAACAAGAAATTCTAACAATAATAAAAATTATGTCTGTGTTATAAAATAATTTACAAATATATTGAGAAACTGGAAAAGTTATAATATACATATTAGATAGATGTGCCAGTAGTGTATCCGTTTAAGGAATTTCTTTAAAAAATAATTTTTATTAATAGTTATAATTATTATAGTCCAGTTTTTTCATATTATATTAATCTTTCAACAATATTTAACTAATCCCATAGTTATCTTTCCCAATAGAAATAAAAATTTAATTTTAAATAATAGAAATAAATCAAAGTACCCAAGAGACCAGTAATGGACACTCCTCCTAAAATCTTAAACATAAATAAAATTTTGTAAATGACCATTGGTACATGAAATTCAGTTTTATATTGCTGTCCAAACAAAAACATTCAATTTTTACTAGAAAATAAAGAAGATTAAATAAGTAAAGTCAGCTCTGTTCATTAAGATTTTCCATAAAAAAACAGTGAAACTTTATTTTCTGCTTCCTACTTGCTTTGATGAAAAGTGTAAGGAAAAGAAATCTAGATTATAAAGCTTGCAAGGAAGAGTTAAGTAAAAACAATAAAAGCTTAACTATTACTTATTATTTTTTTATAAACCAAAAACTATAAGGCGGCCCATTACTGGAAGGAGGTCCATTACTGGCACATCTACCCTCTAATATGAAGCTGAAAAAGTTATAAAATAATTTATATGTAATATGAAATTTTAATGAGCAGAGGGAGGTAATATGTATTAAAATAATTACCATTTCGGGATATTGATCTTATCCATTTGTTTCGCAGATCAGTATCACTCAGAAATTCATGGAAAGATATTTTTTTCCCCTGATTACCATTTTTGTGTGATTTACACAGCGGTACGCAACAGTTAACCATTTTTTATAAATAATTACAGTAAAATAAGTATATTTTATGCCAAAAAAAAAAAAAAAAAAAAAACTCCTGAACTTTCGAAAATTGGAAAAATAATAAATCTCATTTGAAAAATACAAGCTTACAGCATATCGAAAAGAAAATGGAAAAGCACATATAGAAAACAAGACCCGGATGGAAAACAAATTAAAAATATACATTTGTTACTACAACAGAGGGCGCTAACAACGGTAAAATCACGAGGTTTCTGACCAAGTTTACTGGGGCCACGAAAACTTAGCGATTGCCAAGTCTGTTATTATGAAAGTGGCCTTGATGACTAGTAGTATGCACCAGATGGCGCTACATACGAGACAAAATAAGTTAATATGTTGGCAACTATAGAGACAATTTCAACAATAGGTTTTCTCCTGAATGCGAGGTCTTTTTACTATGATAAGGTGGCCTTGGGTGGGACATGGCCTGAAGAAGGTTGGGAAACACTGATGTAACCCTTTCTCATGCAATAATAAAATGTATAAAAGAAAAACTATAGAAACCAGCCATGTGTAATAAACAAAAAAAAAATCCTCACAGTGGCATGAACCTAAAAGTAAGAAAATAATTTCATCATCATTAGCCAAAAGCTGTATGTATAAATAAAATGTATATATAAAAACCTAAAAGCACTTGGCACCACCAGTGGCGAACAGGTTCTGATCTCTTAACTGGTAGATGGCAGGTGCTGGGTTTGAACCCAAACGTGTCCGTTGGCCTAACCATTCGGAGTTTTTGTGGTTATATGAGTTAGGTTCCCTTAGAAGGGCACCCCCCCCCCCCCCCGGGCCTATACACTAGAGTAGATAATCGGCCGACACAAATAAATCCAAATCCTAAAAGTACTTGCATAAAAGGTAAAAAATAAATTTATTAACATTAGCCAAAAGCTGTATACACACAGCTATACATTTATAATATTATACATGTATAAATATTAATGTCTTTTAACAATTACTATATTTCTTTCCTAATTTTAATGAGAATGAAAGTTGTCCCTAATTTATATAGAGACAGAATAATTTCTTCATTATAAATATTTAAGTAATTTTTGATTTATGTATTATTTTCCTAATAAAATTTAATTTATTAATTAAAATTAAACAACTATTCATTTTTCAGTGAATATATTTTTTTAAATATGTTAATTTTTAAAAAAAAGTAGAAATAAATGTAATGTCAAATAATAGTTATTTAAATATCCTGTGTTAACGTAATTAAAATAAATACAAGTTTGATTATTTATTACATAAAAAGAGAAAAATATAGAAATTTCTTTTATATAGTAATTTTATCTTACAATTATAAAAATAATTGATCTTATTTATGTATTATTTGTCTATTAAAATTTAAAATAGTTAAAACTAAAAAAAAAAAAGAATAAATTGATTTTTTACATAAATAAATAAATAAAAGTTAGAAATGGATAATATCCAATAAAATCCCTTACTTTACAAAATTTCGAAAATAGTTAAAAATAGATAAATTCTAGTATGTATTAAAATGTAGCTTTTCATATAATAAAAAGAGGTGGGGTAGCATGATGTGATAACTGAAAATATGGTTATCATATATATACTCCATAATACCGTATATAATTGGTTGGGAAAGGATATTGGGAATTTTGCCGATCATTTATGCAAAACTGATCACAAATTTTGCAGTTCAGTTGCGATAAACTATGGTGATTGTGGACAAATATCTACATGAAAAAATCAGTTTCGTCAATTGGTTGCAGAAAAAAATTAATTTAGTCAAAAAAGTACAGCCCCCCCCCCCCCTAAAAAAAATGTAAAAAATGGCAAGTAGTAGTTGTGTGAATAGTTTAATTATATCCCCGAATATTTTCTGCTAACTTTAGGCAGCATTCAAAACCTAGACAACTTAAATAATCACAAGGTAGTTAACAGACTTGACAAAAAGTGAGGGACGAAAGATTTCTGTTAATTTCTTTAAAAAAATATCTTTTGCAATAATTTTTTCATTAATATAGAACACTAACAGTTCATATTTAAAATAATTAAAAACACAATTAAAAACATAAAACTTGGAATGGGGCATGTATTTTTTCTCAGAATCAAAATTCTAAAGATGTATATCTCAAAAAATTTTATTGATTTTTTTATGCATAGCTTAAATCAAACTATTAATTTATGTTTGAATTTTCTTCTTTTTACTCCGTGACAGCATATGTAAGCGAAATTTGAAAATAGCCTGTATATTAAATGTTTCAGCTAAAAATTATATTTTGAAATGTCATCTTTTTTTTTTTTTTTTTTTGAATGTATACTTATTTTGCAGCCTTTCTATTTAGGTTCCATCTATATTAGATATCCAGAAAGCACTGGTAGAGATGGGTGATAAAACTGAAAGTTTCATCGGATCGAGGCAGTGGATAGGAAGTGTGGAAGTAGCATATTGTATTGAACATTTTTGTAAGGTTTGCAAAATTAATTGTTACAAATATTTTAATTTTTGTCTTATTACATATATCTGTATGTGTAAAAAAAATTATAGTAAGGGGAAAAAAAAAAAAAACTGATAGATTTTTATTTACACTCTGACATGTCTAAGATTAATAGATATATAGATATTTTTTATATTTAAAAGATAAATATACTATATTCTTGTCATAAATTAAATTTGCTTACTAACCATAATAAACAATTAAAAATCTCCATTGACAATTTTTTTTAACCTTGTTATTCAATTTCAACATTTTATGCTCAATGCAACTTAAAAAAATCAGATTAAAATGCCTCTTCAATTATTTACAGAGGTTACAGAAGTTTTTTGCCCTTCCTTAACCTTAACAGTTAACTATAATGGAAAAGTTTATAAATAAGTTTTTTTTTCTTTGTAATTTTTTCAGTTTTTAGTGACATTCTACAGTTTATTGATTATGATTCATAATCTATGCATGTATTTCATTTTATTTTCAGCTACCATTTTTTTGCTATTACTGTTAAGAACATTATCAAAAATATGGAAATGAACAATCTGATGAAAAAGAAATTTTGATTTATTAAACAAGCTAAAAGAAAAGCAAAATTCATCATTGTCTGAATGAAATTGTACTTTGCTGCTTTCTAAATCCCTCATCAGTTATAACTGATGAGGCTACTTCTTGCTAAGTTATAACTGATGAGGGATTTAGAAAGATGTTTTATGAAACTGTTTTAATGCTTTTATTTTTTTAATGTAGTTATTTGTATTATCTGTGATTTTAGTCAATTTTAATTAAAATGAATATTATCAGTTGTAATCCATTTGCTCATATAAAAAACAACTTCAATGTTTAGTATTAAATTCCAAAAGTATACCTTGAAACATCTTTCCTAAATAAGTTTTTTTTTCTTTTTTTTTCTTTTTTTTTTTTCAGAATGTTATTTATTTGGGTCCTTTTGCAGTCGTACATTTCAATTAATTTTCTTGCTGGTGCATTTACACTTTTTTTTTTTTTTTTTTGGCTGCCCTGCAATTTATCTCCACATTCTTTAGAATTTCATTTGAGTGGTCATTATTCAGAATTTATTGTTCAGAGATTTAGAGTGATGTTATATCTATGGAAAAGATTTGGTAACATTAAAACATGATTGATATTCAGAGATACCAATAGTTTCAACCCTCTTCTGGGGCTATCATCAGAATCTAAAGTAAAAAATAATCACATTTTTAAATGTTTTTCAACTTCATTATGTCTGAGAATTCAAAGCATAAGATTTGAAACTATTGATTTGTATATTTTTATTTTTTAGTGTAATTTTAATATTTTTAAAGTAGTACATCATTTAGCAATGTGTATTTTATTACATTTCATCTAATTACTTAAATTATACATGCTGTAATGGTCTGCCTTTATAATAGATATCAATATATTTTTTAACTTAAAATATTTTATCATAATTAATTTTATAGAGAAAATTTTTATAAGTATTTATTTTTTAGTGAAATGAATCATTTTGTAAATCAAGTATTCTTCGAAAAACTTATGGTGTAAGATTCTATTCTTAATAGTTGTTTGTATGATATTGAATGAAATATAAAACAAGCTTCTTTCATAGGTTATTTTTAAAATATTACTTATCAAAATTACACTAATGTTAGTTTTCTACACATAACTTTCTTTAATATCTATACTTTTTCCAACACAGAGAGAGAATTGTTGTTTCCAAAAAGAATTAGGAAGTGTATAAAAGTAACTGCATATGAATTCTGTAGCTTCTTCATCTGATGAATTTTTTTTTCTTCCTAACACTTCAAGGTGATACAAACAAAAGGCAGTCTGAACATAATAAGTTCTGAATATAAGTAGAAAAATCAAATGTTGTCCAATTGAGCTTCTTTAATTTTTGCTATGTTATAGCTACTGTGTGAAATCTTGCACTGTCCTGGAGAAGTAGAACATTACGATCAGAATGACCCATTTTTAGGATCAATGTGCTGTCGTTAATATTCTCTATAATTTCATAGTTGCACTAAACAACTTATCATGATTTCCTTGACAACAAGTGTAAAAGTCGTCTATTGCTATTAAGTCTTGTTTATGTGGATTCATCCTTGTAATAGTAATAAATCTGTTTTCTTGTTCTTACTTTTATCCCCTTTTTTGTTTAGCTGAGGTTTATATTTAAATATATTTTGCTTTTTTGAAATCAGATGTAATGTTATAATTATTCATTGCTAAAAAAAAAAAATTAAGGTTTCATTTAAATTTCAGGTACAAAGTAGAATAATTCATTCAAGAGATGTAGATGAATTAAAACAACATGTTGAGGATATTGCTAATCATTTTAGAGAGTTTGGGAGTCCAATTATGATGGGTATGTTGTTGTTTTTATAAGTAGATCACTGATTTAAATCTTTCTTTTATATATTCTAGTTTCATTTTTTTTGCATTCTTTTTTTGCCAATGTTTAAATATTAAATTTTCATTGCTTTATACAAATTTCTTTTAGTCATGATTTCCTTTCAAAATTAAAAATTATGAAGGAACCTAAATCTGTGGAGCAAGGGTGAAGAATTTTCAAAAAATCTTACCAGCAATGGCAGGTCCAAGGAGAGGTCATGGGGGTCATGAATCCTTCCCTCCTGAACGAAGAAACTTGCAAAAATGAAATATACATTAAATTCTTTCAGATTTATTCCTTTAAAAAAAAAAAAAAAATCTTACTCACTCTTTTAAATCTTTACTATAAATGAAGATTCACAGTCACCTGTCCTCATCTGGGGATTAAATTTTTTTGATTTGGTGACTGATTTTCAGCGTATAAGTTGACCATCCTTCGGCGAATTTCGCTTTTTTTCTCACTATCATTTGACAAAAATCACATTTTTGTGATACTTTGATGAAATTTGAGCTCTTTTCTGCTAGCATTTGACACACTTGATTCTTTCAAAGACCATTAGCTGGAAACTTTCATATTTTTCCATGATATTTATTTATGTTTGAGTTTTTTGAATAGTTACCTGATTTTTAGAAAATTCAGAACAAAGTCACCTCTGTAATAATCTGTGATATTATATATATTTTTTAAATTTTTCTTTTGTGATTTTGAAAAGCAAATATTTGAATTGTGTTTTGATTTTTACAGTACAAAATAATCTTGCACATTTGCAATATTTTTTTCTTTATATGTACTCTTATCCTCCTCAGTCCTGAGGCAAATTTTATCTGACACTACAAAAACCAGTTTAAAATTATTATAAAACATCTCCTAAGATGCACCAGTCTATCTATTGATGCTTTTAACATGCACAAAACTATTAAAAAAGTCTAGATGCAATTTTATCAATTTTAGAAACATTTAAATTAATTTAAAGGATGTTTTTTAGTGTCGCCTCCAGGCGACATCAGGACTGAGGAGGTTATATAACAAAATGAAAATAAGAAATATTGTTTTCCTAATATTTAACACTGTCATGATTGCTTAGTTTATTCTTATAGTTATATATTTTTTCTTTTTACCCCAATTTTGCTCACCTTTATCATCATACTATACATAGCTTAAGATTTATTAACCATTTGAAAAATGGTTGTTGTTTTCGGGAGAATGGACCCGATGATGTTACCACTTTTGAATGATGTTACCACTTTTGAATTTAAATTAAATTCTTTATTTTTAGAAGAATTTTTATTTGAATTTAAATTAAATTCTTTACTTTTAGAAGAATTTTTATTTGAATAGTAAATTAAAATGGTTAAAATCATTGTAATAAAGGAGAAAACTAACAAATTTAAAAATGGGTAGACGGAAATTAACAGATACGGAAAAAGCCAAAGCCAAAGAAATGAATGAACGTGAATATCGCATTCAATGATATTAAACACAATACGCGTACTTAAACAATCATAAAGTGATTTTTATTTCTTCTTTTGCTATTTAAAATAAAAATTTAGTCAACATGTATAAGTTGCTTATTAGTTTGGCGATTCGTATCATTTGGCGAAATTGGTCGACGGGATAACTGAGTAATACTGTATTTGGTTTGGCGCAAAAACGTCTTTCAATGCAGAAAATGATAAAATCAAAAGATTATTGAGCCGCTGAAAACCAATTACGTGTTGAAAGGCGATCACGAAAAAGGAAGCAATTTAATGCCGAACCGATTAATTGTAAAACATCATGTCGCCAGGGCGACCAATCCACTAGCCATGGCGTTTTACTATCGGTCGGTTCTAACCAGGAAAATTTGAGTGCCAATAGTGATTCTAACAAGCCGGAAAATGTTATAGCTATTACTCTTGATTTTCCACCACCTAAAAAGAAAACTAAAAAGCAATCGGCTTGGGAAAAACTGGGAAAAAACTTTTTTGATTCGATGTCTGATGGACCCATTCACAGATGCATGTGCTGCGATCGATTTTGGTTTAAAACCTCCATCACCAAAATTCTGCTCTGTAAAATCAAACAATATATGCCAAAGTCTTACAAGTATAACAGTATATGCCAAAGCTGTATTTTAATAATGATTACTTTTGCACCAACAATGTTAAATAGTTTGAAATGTTTCTTTCGTCGCCAACTTTTATGCTTGGCGACAATAGAGTGATATAACTTAAACGAACCGTACCTTCAAATTGCAGCATGTATAAAGTCATTTATAGCAGTGGCACGGATAATACACAATAAAACAACTGGTATTTAGCTTAAAATGATAGATGAATGTATCGAGTGAAACATTTTTCAAATGGTTGGGGTAATTTCTTAAATTACAATTTTTATTGCACTTAATTTCTATCCAAATAAAAATAAAAATGTGTGGTTAAATGAAATATACACATTTAATGTAATTAGTCTGTGTTTCTTTTGTACATATATAGATTATTTTTTACTTTAAATTCCTGAATCTTTTGCCATTTATATGCTATTGCTTTTATGTGTTTCTTTTTCAATGTAACAACTGGATTATTTGGGTTTAGGCGCCATTGGCTTCTTAAAAATTTTGGGAATCTGCATCAATAATCTATACTCAAATCCAAAGTAGGCAATTTTTGTCATATCTATGGAGTCTTTTTTATAAATCTCAGATGCAATCTGCATTCATACAGAACAAATGTGATTGATGAGTGTTTTCTATTTTTCAATAAAGGCAAAGAATCTTTTGAGTAATCTCAGTAAACTGTGAGATTTTAAACTGAATTTTAGACTGTGGCAGCCAATTGCTTCCTCATGACAGCATTAAGAAAATGGGGAACCTATTCAATTTTTTGGTATCTGTATAAAATGTGTATTTATATTTTAATGAATGTTAGTGTAATTTTTTTTGTATGAATGAATAGCCATTATGGATGTGGAGATAATCTTTAATATAAAAATTGCTTATTAAGAGACATGGCCTCTTACGCGCCCCCCCCCCCCCCCCATCACCACCACCACTACCATAAAAAAATAGGTTTCATGACTTTTCCCTTCACCCTCCTTTCAATGGAATGCTGCTTGCTTGCCAGCCACTGAGATGCAACATACAATTTAAAATTATAATAAAATGTGCGTGACTGCAAAAACAATTACTATTACTACAATGCATTTTCATATGTTTTTTTTTTCTATAAAGTTAAGAAATGTATACAACAGAGGAAAATTTAAAATGAGATAGAACTTAGTACCATGTTTACATCACCATACATCATGAAGCTAACTAGTAAAAAAAGAAAGTTTTTAGGATATTTTCTATAGCAGTTTTTCAAAGACTCCTTAGAAGTTCACTTACCCTGTCAAATAATCCATTTACAAGTTTTGAGTAAAATGTTGTATTTCCCCTCTTCTGCTGAGTGGGAAGGAGAGATTTAAATTCAAAAGGATGTAATCTCTATTGCTCAATTAACTGAAAAATTATAACAATGTTTAATAATTGATTACTGTAAAGGTCAGATATTATGAGTAAGATTTTGAGTTAGAATCTTACTATTATGAGTGGCTTGTGATGTGTCACCTATTATGATTCATTTACATTGAAAAGTCCTTTATAACAGAAATTTCCATTGCAGCTATATTTTATTGTTATAATAGATTTTTATTGTACTTACAATTTTGTTCGTTTATATTTATGTTAGCCAATTTTCTACACTTAAGATATAGGTCCTAAAAGGGGGGGGTGCCATCCGTGGGGGTCTTTCTAAGGGAACCTAACTTGTATTTATACAAGGATATACAAAGTTCAAAGAAAACCACAAAAAAATCTGAACAGTTTGGCAGATGACTGCAATTGGGGTTGAGCCTAGCATCTGCCATCTACCAGTTTTGGTGGCAGAACCTCTTGACCTCTGGTGGGGCATTTATTATTTTGTTATGAATCAAGATAATTTATATGTTTAAATATAGTAACTATGTGTCCATTAATAGCATGTTCTTTCTGGAAAGTTTAATTTCATTAATTATTAAAATTGTTGATACCTAAATTTTTAAATGTAATAGCCTGGCAAATCTTTTTGTGACCACCTTATGGGTTAAAAAAGGATAGTTTCTTAAATATTTAGTCATGAGTATAGTTATCATTTATTTTAGGAAGATGCATCCAAGATAAATTAATAAATAGTTAAATTAAGTATATATTTTCACATACTGTTTTTAAATTTATATTTTTATCATGAATATTTATTTTTATATTTACATTTATTTTTGTAAATTAATTGAAGGCCAAAAAGTAGAAAATAAAGTTATAGTGTTTTTTCATTTTGAGAAATTGAACACTGTAGCACAATCATGAGCATATCAGATATGAGTTGAAATGCTCAGAATTCTGTGCTGTGTTCTTTTTATTCCTATTTTTAATTTTATTGTTTGGTCAATTATTTCACAATTTTCACTAAATTGCTTGTTGTTAATAAAATTGATTTTGTTATTTAATACAGATTATTATTTGTGTTACAAAAAGCTCTTAAATATTTTATTAAAATCTTTCCATTGGTATGTCTTTTATTGGTTAAAGAATTTATTGCAATACTGTGAAATTTATTCAATGTTTGAAAACAGACAAATAAGAATTTTCTGGACTAAATCTGTTTTTTTATTTCAACTGTAAATTATTTTTGGAAATCAAAAGTATATTATAGGAGTGTAAAATGCACCAATGTAAAAAATACTCTAAAAATGATGTGTAATATATTAATGTAAACTGCATTTGTCAACAAATAACAGCTTCTCTCTTTTTTGAGATAATTATATATCTGTTTTTGAAACTCTAATTCTGTAATGAATGAAATAGCATTAATGAAATGAACTGATCATTTTAAAAATTACAAAAAAAAGTTTTTTTTTTTTTTTACAACTGTAAAATAGAAGTCATATTAACTAATTTTCAGTTTTAATTATCATAAAATAAAATATTTATAATCAGGGATGTAGTCGTAAAAATAACAGAGAATATACTCTCTAAGCTGAGGGTATACACTGAAGGCATTGAGTATACCCTATAGTATGTATACTATAGCTTTCTTGTGAAACAGAGGGTATACAGTGTTCCTTTTAAAAAGTTCAGAAGGTATATGGCCTATACCTCCTTATACCCTCCGCTACATCCCTACCTATAACTAATCTGCAAATTTAAAGATTAAAAAAACATAGTATATGCAAGAAAACTTCTAGAATACATGTAGTTGTGTGAGCACAGTTTTTATCGATTTCTGAAAATTTTCGAATTTATGACTAATTTTTTCAAATGACCAGTTTAAATTTCCAATTCCCCACAGAGTTTTTAAATGAACAACTGAAAAAAAAAAAAAAAAAAAAAAATACTCAAGCACTATAACCATTTGGCAGGGTCTGTGTGTTGATAAACATTTCATGTATAACAACATGGTTACAGTTTTCATAATTTTATGATGTTGATTTTTCTTTATAGTTTATTAAAGTATAAATCACATAATAAGCTGTATTGTAAAGCAAAAACATGTTGTGACTAATGCTGAAATCATATTGACAGGTGGCAATGCCTTAAGCAATCTTTTTTTTTTTTTTTTTTTTTTTTTTTTTTTTTTTTTTTTTTTTTTGGGGGGGGGGGGGGCGAGAAGTTGTTAACTTTGAAATATCATATGATTTAGATTTTTACTCCATCAAATAGGCAATAAGTGGGTAAATGTGATTGCAGATTGCACAGAGATTTTTGTTCAATATCTCTTTCATAACACTTTATCCTTAATTAGCAAATCAAAATTGTTAATGGAAAGGTAATAATTTCTTTCATAAAAGTCAGCACCATTATATTTAGGAATGCACCCCCTGGAAATGCAGTCAATTCTTTAGTTTTCCCAAACTTGTTAAAATTTAGAAAATAGCCCCTCCTTGGAGGATATTTCCCTCCTTGGGAATTTCTAACTCTTTCCAATAGTGAATTTTAAAAAAATAATATTTTTTAAGTGCTCAATGAAAAAATGCATTCAAAATGCTTTAACCAGCTGATCTGAAGAAAATTATCACTCCCCAAATTAAAAATCAACTTGCCTAAAATTTATAAAATTCTTATTATGTGTTATAAACTATGTCAAAGTGTAAAAACAATTGGTTTTTCAGTTTTCCTAATTTGACAAATTTTAGAAAAAGGCCCTTCCTCGATGTTCCTCCCCTCACTCTGAATTTCCCACTCTTTCAAATATTTAATGTTCAGAAATATTTATATGAGTGCTCAATGAAAAAATGCACTCAAAATACAATAAACAGCTTATCTGAAGAAAAAGAGAAAATTGCCCCCCTACCCCCATTCCACCTTTCTCCAAGAAAAGTTAAACTCACCTTAAATTTATAAAATTCTTATTATGCGTTATAAACTATGTCAAAACTAAAAAGTGATCAGTTCTTTAATTTTCCTAATTTTAACAAATTCTTGTCAATCGTCTGTTTGAAAAAGTATTTGTTTTATAAATTTAAAAATCGATTTTTTTAAAATGAGAAAGCTATGTTTGATTTTTTTTTAATTAAGATTTTATTATTCAGTGTGCAAAAGAACCAAATTTGTAAAATCCTCAGTTAATTTTTTTTGTTCTGCAGCTATCAAACCTTATTATAAAAATGTATCTCTCTTTTTTTTTTCCATGTCATGTGGCCCTGCTGTGGAAAAAATGCAATTCTGAAGTTAATTACCAAAAAATTAATTATCTTAACTTTTGATTTACGAAATTAAAGACATATTCAGAAAGAGACTGAAATCTTACATCTAATGGCACAAAAGTTGTAGCTCAAAAATCAATATTTAAATAAACTTTGGTGTTATGTAAAAATTTCGAGTCCATTTCTGACTGCAAGACACATTTGTTTTGCATTCTTTGAAAATTCAATGTTATTCAAACATCTGTGCCTTTACAAATGAAGGAAAATGAAAAGTTTATTTTTTATTAGTTTTTTTGGTACAATTGACATAATGTTTAGAACTTCTGAAAGCTGATTTATCCCCCCCGTCTTGTGGCACTAATTTCAAATTTCTGGGATGTTTAGAAAAAAGAAATCATCAGTATCTGCCATTAAAATGACACTTGTTTTTAACCATTGGAAGAACTTGTTTTTGTAATTAATAAAAAAAAATCATGAATGCCTTTCCAATTTTGTAATTTGAGTTTTTTAATTAGTAACATTTGTCAGTTATGACTTTTTCAAAATATTATTTGTTGTTTAATGTGAGGTGTTCAGCTTTAAGTATGCAAAATTTCAAAACTCCAACATATATATATATATATATATATATATGTATATATATATATATATATATATGTATATATATATAATTTTTGTGAATGGGCTTTGTGACAAACAGAAAAAGGAGTGAGATTAATAAGGTTTTGTCAGATAAATGAAACTCTAAAAACAGGTATTTCAATATGCAATTTGTCTGAAAACTGTATTCTAATTTTCTGTTTAAAAGAAAAATAATTTTTAAATTAATTTGCAAGTATATAAAAAAAAGTGTTTTTCTGTTGTACATAGCCGAATTATGGAAGGTTTTAAGCCATTTGCAGTTAAGACAATATAAAAAAATCAGTACTTGTATTTCCTTCTGCATAGAAATTTCATCAATAAACAAACAAATAAATAAATAAAATTGACATATAATTGAACAGATTTAACAAATTTAACACGTGTGTGATTGAACTATGTGCTTAAAAAGCAAAGAAAAAAAAGAGCTATAAATAGTAATTTCTTTGACTATTAAACCCAAGCTTGTGTCTTATACAAAAGCTGTATTTCTCCCAAATTTAAAAAAAGGCAGTACTTTTAAAGGCATTTTATAGATTCTTATGTACACTTATTTTAAAAAAGGCTTTTTAAAAGTCAGGACACTCACTTCTTAACACTATAGAAAGTCAGTTTTTACTATGCAAGTAACTTTATTAACACAATAGAAAGTAAGATTTTTTAGATGAGGGACAAAGAAGGTGTTTAAGCTAAAGCTGAATCGTTTCAGTGTTTAATTGTATATTAAAAGATAGAAAACCAATGATTAAAAATGCACAAATAAAGTATGAAAAGGGAGCAAACAGCTGTTTCGAATCTACTATCGAGATTCTTCTTCAGTGCAAAAACTCAGCGAGCTAGACAAAGAAAAACTGAGCTCAAAAGGCTCAGTTTTGCTTTGTCTAGCTCAATGAGTTTTTGCACTGAAGAAGAATCTTGATAGTAGATTCAAAACAGCTGTTTGCTCCCTTTTCATACTTTGTGCATTTTTAATCGTTGGTTTTCTATCTTTTAACATTTTTGCACAAAGGCTTTATTTGCTATTTTAATTGTATAGTTTGACATACTTGTTAAATTTGTGTTTTATTTATTTATTTACTTATCAAGGAAGTTTTAATTTCAATATGTCAATTTCAATTTGTTGAAAACAAATGATGAACTATTTGTGTAATTTTAACTACAAACTGGTTGATATTTCATAATCAGGCTGCATATGATAGAGATAAAAAAAAAATCTTGCTTGAAAATTATTTTTAAAATCATAAGAAATCAGGTAAGTCCTCTTTCAGTTTTCAGACAAATTGTATTTAAAATTACAAGTAGCAAAAAATTCCCTACTTGACAAAAAAAAAATTCTATCATATCATAGTGTATTTCATTATTTCTTTCTCTTATTTATTTATTTTTACTGATAATTAAAGGCTACTTCATTATTTACAATGACAGTTATTTTAACCTTGTTGTAGATTACATGAGCAGTTGCTAACTTCTATGACTTTTGTAACTATTTTGTAATAATCATTGCTTGATTAAATCACAGAAATCTGTGATTAGATTACAATTTGTAAATAGTGGAGCAAAAAAACTGTAGGATTTAGCAGCTATGAATTTATTTTCAAATTCTAGAATAAATGACAATTTTGTTCCCTTACTTTCATGTATGTGAATACACAAATTAGAATTGTCATTTGGACAAATTCATTTTTTTGCACATTCCAAATTCTACTAAATGGCATATCTTTGTTTTGATATACATGGATAGTAATATATGACTTTTTGAGCATATATATGTATGAAAATATCAATAGTTTAACCTTAATCTGTATTATAAAGCACAAACATGTCTGTGCTTAGCATTAAGCACAAATGTAACATTATTAACAAATGTGTCTTGCAGTCAGAAATGGACTCAAAATTTTTACATAGGACCAAAGTTTATTTAAATATTGATTTTTGAGCTACAATTTTTGTGCCATTAGATGCCATCAGTCTCTTTCTGAATATGTCTTTAATGATTCAACATGCACTAGTGCTTTTGTTTTGATTGCATATATCACACATGTATTCTTAAAATGATAACACTTCAATGACATGGAAAAAAAAAAAAAAAAAAAAGAGAGATACATTTTTATAATAAGGATTGTTAGCTGCAGAACAAAAAAAATTAACTGAGGATTTTACAAATTTGGTTCTTTTTTAGAAAAGTTTCTTAAAAAATGACTGTACTTTTTTTTAAATCTTGAAATAAAACTAAGAAATAATTTAAATTGTTTGTAATTAGAGTCACTAGAGTATGAATATAGCTTATTTATGTTTAATTACATATTGTATTAAATTATTTGAAGACTTCTAGGTAGTGAGATTGTATAATTACATAGGATGAATATGTTAAATTGCTTTAATTTTTCATTTTAAAGACATTTAAATTTGTCTTTAATGACAAATGAGAAAATATGTTTGTGATTCATATATATAGTCATTTTTAAATTAAGTGTGTGATACCTTTTAAGTATTTCTTAAATTAAATTTTTACTTCATTGATTAAAACAACAACAAAATGTACTATCAAAAAATTTTGTTTGAAAACAATAATTTATTTTGTTGATTTTCTAAACTTATTTACAAACATATTTTTTTTTTTTTTTTTAATTCCTCAAAGTATGGTATAACTATACAATTTTGTGTTTTTACTTTTTTGACTTTTTTTTATGGAGTGAAACAGGCTATAAATATAAGACGCAATGCACAAGAATAGAAACAAATGTTGCATTCATGCTTCTATTCTTATTTGTGTATTCATGTTCTTCTCTTTCTGATGAAGGAAGTTGTTAGTTAATTGTTCATGAAGATATAGTCCTGCTTCTGCTTCTCTTGCAAATCTTTATGAATGAGAAAAAACTTTTTTACAGTATAATACTAAGGCCGTTTTCAGTTTTTTTATAAAATGTGTATTTAATTTTATAATGAAGAATACAAATATTTATATTAAACCTTGTAATTAAAATATGATATTTTTCAAAGGTGGTGATCATGATTGTTCTTCAAAAGGCATTCTTGGAATAAGTATTGCTCCTGGTGATACCAAGTTATTAATATTAGTAAGATATTTTATGCATTCTGTTTATTTGTATAATGATTTACTTTTAAGGTTACGAAGTTTGATTTACAATTGATATTATAAAATAATATTCAATAACAAATTCCTTAAAACTCAATGTTGCAATTTTGTGAGTAATTAATGTTTTTCTTCATCATATGACCCAAACTTTCATACATCTATGAGATAGTAACAAGTTTATAAAAATATTTTTATATTGTCATAAATGAATAAATGGTAATAAGAAAGAATACATTTTGAAAATAAGGCTGTTTTTATGTTTGGCATAATTGTTGTAATATCTATATATTAAAACGAAAGGCAGAAAAAGTAATCGTGGTTTAATTGCGTCTCTACGCATCGATACTTGCGCAGGTCTCTGAGAGTCTCCTCCTATTGGTTAATCGGAGGACAGTAGTTACTGTCTGTAAGAGCATTTGCAAAGCGCGTTTGTAAATATGGGATAAGAACACTGACACTGTTTAATGCAATGCTATAATAATTAATTTTGTAACTTTACTCATCTTATAATGATTGGAATACATTGTTTTTTTCACTTTACGTAAGTTAATTAATTTATTTCCATCTGTATTCTTTTTTTGCAATGTTATTGCCGGCAATCTTAGGCTTAATTGTAGAGATGTTTCATATGAAATTGAAACATTCAATAAGTTAATGATTAAAGTGTTTATTTACGTTCTTGGCCGATAAATCATTTTCTATATTGTAATTTTCAAATTTATTTATTAGTATGTGTAAAAAAAAAAAAAAGGCTGGAAATCACATTGTTTTTTGTTTCGTGTTTTGATGGTGCGATTTTCGACGGATAGTTTGACTTCATGGATGTAAACATTCGCAAATCACTATTTATTTTTTGCTTCAGTTTCTTATTATACTCATGTCAAAAAACGGTGATTTTTTTTCCCACTTATAATTTCATTTTTGAGCAAATTCATAACGTTTAGGAAGTATTTACATTACATCTCATAGTCTCGCCGAATAATAGAAAATTGCATATGAAATGAAAATAATCCCAGTTATAAACAGCTTTGTAAATCATTAATATTTCTTTAATGTTTCACTTTTTTTTGAGTACACTTTTTTTAAAAAGTGTTCCCGTGACAAAATTTGCTGAGTTTTTTTGGGGAGAAGGAGGAGGGAATATTTTGATGAAATTTGCTATTTTTTTTTTTAATTGCTTGATCTTGATCTCTCATCAATGTTTTTTCAGAAATATGAAGATCATTATAATCAACAAAGAAAAATAAAATTATCAGAAGAGATCCTTCTTTTTGCATAGCTTTCAATCATGATAAAGCAGTCTTTATATACCATATTCATTGCTTGCTGGTTTTTTTTATGATTATTTGGCAAAATTTGCATTTTTTGTGGTACCTAGATGATTTGAAAATTACAATATAGAAAATGCTTTATCGGCCAAGAACGTAAATAAACACTTGGAAATAAAATAACTTATGTAAAGTGAAAAAACCAATGTATTTCAATCATTATAAGATAAGTAAAGAAAAAAAATATAATTATCATAGCATTGCATTAAACAGTGATAGCAAAAATGCAGTTGCTCTGTGTTGTTTTCTCACAATCTGTTTACCAATATTTGCGTTTTTTGAAGTACCTAGACAAATTTAAAGTATTTTTTCAAGATCTTTTGACGAAATTCACATCTTTTCTGGTACCAGGAAAAAATTATTTGTTTTCTTAAGGAATTTTCGGTGAAATTTGTCATTTTTTTCTCGCTATCTTTCGATGTAATTTGCCGTTTTATCAAATTTATGCTTTTTTCATGATTTTTTTTTTTTTCATTTGTCGTTTTTTTTCGTTATTTTCAGAAATTTGTCATATTTTCGCTTTTTTTTCTTTGCAAAAATTACCTGTTTTGCGATCTTTTGATGAAATGTGCCTCTTTTTTTCATCTTTTGACAAAATGTGTTGTTTTCTCACAATCTGTTTACCAATATTTGCGTTTTTTGAAGTACCTAGACAAATATTCGTCATCTTGAGGTCTTTCGGCAAAGTTTATCGTTTTTCTTGATTTCTTTCGATGACAGTTGTCGTGTTGTCATGATTTTTCGATGTAATTTGCCGTTTATTGAAGATCTTTTTGCAAAGTTTATCTTTTTTGTGATTATTTGATAAAATTTGCTTTTTTTTCAATCCTTTGACGAGAATTGTTGTTTACTCACAATCATTTGTCGAAATTTGTTGATTTCTCACAATATTTTGAATTTTTTTTCATATGTTTACAAATTTGTCATTTTTTAAGGATTTTTTTGTCAAAATTTACCTTTTTTTTCTTTTTGTTTAGGAAGTATTTACATTACATCTCATAGTCTCGCCGAATAATAGAAAATTGCATATGAAATGAAAATAATCCCAGTTATAAACAGCTTTGTAAATCATTAATATTTCTTTAATGTTTCACTTTTTTTTAGTACACTTTTTTTTAAAAAGTGTTCCCGTGACAAAATTTGCTGAGTTTTTTTGGGGAGAAGTAGGAGGGAATATTTTGATGAAATTTGCTTTTTCTTTTTTTTTTTTTTTTTAATCGCATGATCTTGATCTCTCAACAATGTTTTTTCAGAAATATGAAGATCATTATAATCAACAAAGAAAAATAAAATTATCAGAAGAGATCCCTCTTTTTGCATAGCTTTCAATCATGATAAAGCAGTCTTTATATACCATATTCATTGCTTGCTGGTTTTTTTTATGATTATTTGGCAAAATTTGCATTTTTTGTGGTACCTAGACGATTTGAAAATTACAATATAGAAAATGCTTTATCGGCCAAGAACGTAAATAAACACTTGGAAATAAAATAACTTATGTAAAGTGAAAAAACCAATGTATTTCAATCATTATAAGATAAGTAAAGAAAAAAAAAATATAATTATCATAGCATTGCATTAAACAGTGATAGCAAAAATGCAGTCTCTCTGTGTTGTTTTCTCACAATCTGTTTACCAATATTTGTGTTTTTTGAAGTACCTAGACAAATTTAAAGTATTTTTTCAATATCTTTTGACGAAATTCTTTTCTGGTACCAGGAAAAAATTATTTGTTTTCTTAAGGATTTTCGGTGAAATTTGTCATTTTTTTCTCGCTATCTTTCGATGTAATTTGCCGTTTTATCAAATTTATGCTTTTTTCATGATTTTTTTTTAAATTTGTCGTTTTTTTCGTTATTTTCAGAAATTTGTCATATTTTCGCTTTTTTTTTCTTTGCAAAAATTACCTGTTTTGCGATCTTTTGATGAAATGTGCCTCTTTTTTTTCATCTTTTGACAAAATGTGTTGTTTTCTCACAATCTGTTTACCAATATTTGCGTTTTTTGAAGTACCTAGACAAATTTAAAGTATTTTCAAGATCTTTTGACGAAATTCACATCTTTTATGGTACCAGGACAAATTTATTTGTTTTCTCAGGGATTTTCGGTGAAATTTGTCGTTTTTTCTCGCTATCTTTCGATGTAATTTGCCGTTTTATCGAATTTATGCTTTTTTTTGTTAAATTTGTCGTTTTTTTTTTTTTTTTTTTCAGAAATTTATCATATTTTCGCTTTTTTTTCTTTGAAAAAAATTACCTGTTTTGCAATTTTTTCTTGAAATGTGCCTCTTTTTCATCTTTTGACAAAATGTGTTGTTTTCTCACAATCTGTTTACCAATATTTGCGTTTTTTGAAGTACCTAGACAAAATTAAAGTATTTTCAAGATCTTTTGACGAAATTCCCATCTTTTATTGTACCAGGACAAAGTTATTTGTTTTCTTGGGGATTTTCGATGAAATTTGTCATTTTTTTCTCACAATCTTTCGATGTAATTTGCTGTTTTATCGAATTTATCCTTTTTTCGTGATTTTTGTTTGCGAAATTGTTGTTCTTTGTTATTTTTTTTTTAGAAATTTGCCCTTTTTTCCACTATTTTTAGCTAAATTTACCTTTTTTTGCGATTACCTGGATAAATTGTATGTGCTTTTTGAGATCTTTGGGCGAAATTCACGTCTTTTATGATAACTGGACGAAATTCGTCATCTTGAGGTCTTTCGGTAAAGTTTATCGTTTTTCTCGAGTTCTTTAGATGAAAGTTGTTGTGTTGTCATGATTTTTCAATGTAAATTGCCGTTTATTGAAGATCTTTTTGCAAAATTTATCTTTTTTGTGATTATTTGATAAAATTTGCTTTTTTTTTCAATCCTTTGACGAAAATTGTTGCTTACTCACAATCATTTGTCGAAATTTGTTGTTTTCTCACAATATTTTGAATTTTTTTTCATAATATGTTTACAAATTTGCCATTTTTTAGGGATTTTTTTTGTCAAAATTTGCCTTTTTTTAAAAAAATTTTCATGAAAATTGCCATTTTTTTTAGACATTTTGGCAAAATTTTTATTTTTGTGCAATACTTTTGCGAAATTTGTTTTATTTGGGATATCTAGACAATTTTTTTTTTTTTTTTGCAGTTTTTTGACAAATTTTTTAGAGATCTTTTGAAGAAATTTGTTGTTTTTTGCAATCTGTTGACGAAATTTGCTGTTTTATTTTCCCACATCTATTTATAAAATTTCCGGGCAATGTTTTTTTTTTTTTTTTTTTTTTGGGGGGGGGGGGGGGGGGGGGGGAGTATTTTGATGAAATTTTCTAATTTTTGTGATTATTTGCCAGAATTTGTGTTTTTTATGGTACCTAGACAAACTTTGGTACATAGCAAATGATTTCTAGCATTTTTTTTTGAAAACTTAAACAGTTGAAAAATAATCTGCAAACATTTTCAAGTCTGTGACGTGTGTCGCAGCGTTGCACCAATTCTGCGCCCGGGATCATGTCATGTTGGTGTTACGTTGGTAAATGAAAAAGCATATTGAAATTTTTAATAAATATTAATCTTTAAAAAAAAAATTTTCTTTGAAAATTTTTTTATAGTGGCAAAATACTTTTTTTTCTTTGATTCTTTCATATTGTTGCTGTCAAGTTTTGACGGGCTTCACCTAGCCAGAATAAATATTATCATTAATTTTTTAATATGTGAAATTTACATGTATTTTTGATTTATGAAAAGGTAATAGAAAAGTAGTTGAAAATGCAAATGTTTATTTGTTGAATGGGGTGGGTAATGTAACAACAAATTAACCACGGAGAGGATCATTGTTATAGTTGTTGCTAAATGGCAAACTATAAATTCAGTCTTATTTTGCTGCGAAGTAAGTGAAGTATGTATATTTTGTATGAAATGAGTGATGACAGTAATTTATGATTTATTCATGTTATGTACAATTTATTGGTGTTGTATTTGTAAATGAAAAATTATCAAATGATAGAGATTCTAATTCTATGACAGCATGTTTGAATGTAACTCGGCCAATTGCGGGTCATTTGCCTGGATGTAAAATGCAGGTTGTTCTTTTATTTATTGAAATTTTTGCTGAAGATTAGTCGTTAAAAAATCCTTTAATAGCTGGAAAATACCTTTTTCTTTCTTCGGTGCCGTCAAGTTTTGACGGGTTCCATCTAGTCACTTCTAATATGAGAGTACCTAAAAAATTATTTAACTTTATTATATAGTTAAAATTAGATAATTTAATTCAATAGATAATTTTAAAAAGTTTTAGATAATCTAAAAACTTTGATTATCATATATATTAAAACAGTAGGCTACTTCTTTAAGATCAACTCAATTCAGGCATTTGCGCATGCATGAAATTAAACTTGTTGGCCCTTCCAGTCAGGGGCGTAAACCGCCCTAGTCGCGTAGGGGGGTGTAGGCTCATAAATTTCCGATTCCAAGAAGGAAAATTTCCGAGTACTATGGCCAACCTTAGGACTAATATACAGGGTGATTCAAAAAAACGTGGACAAATTGATATGACAAGTCAGGCATATGACAAGGGTAAAAAATCACATAAGAACATAGCGCCACAAACCATTTATTGAGTCAAAAATACAGGGTGTTTCATCGTAACTCAATTTCGGTTAACAGTAATAAATTTCAGAAAACTGAAACATATTGTAATAAAACATTTAACAGACATTCTCACCTTTGTTTTAAATGGGATAACACCAAACAAAAGTGGTCGAAGTTTGCATTATGTGCGCCAGCAATATGCACTTGACACCTCACATTTTGAACTGTGATAATCAGTTTATACGATATCATCGATTGCTTGAGCAACATGTTTTTGCAGATCTTTTCGTAACGTTATCACATTTCACACAAAATAAGGTACATATCGTTGTATTTTCATAACAATAGTTTTATTTTCCTAGAAATTATTGCTTTCAAACCGGGTGTAACTAGTCTGAAACACCCTATATTTGTGACTCAATAAGTAGTTTGCGATCCTATGATCCTATGTGATTTTTTATCCTTGTTATATGCTTGATTTGTCATATCTTTTTGTCCACGTTTTTTTAAACAACCTGTATGTATACAGTCGGCTCTCGTTAGTTCGAATTCGTCGGGACCACAAGAAATGTTCGAATTATGGAAAGTAAGAGAGGAAAACATGTTTAAAGGGATACTATTTAAAAAGAATTAATGTTATAATATTTTTAAAATCTATTTCGGTTGTTATCATTAAAATATGATTTAATATTAAATTAAAATATATAAATACATAAACTGATTAAAGTATTAGGAATAAGCAGAAACGAAGATAGGGTGGAAGTGTTATTGATGGACACACAGGCACTAAAAAACAGGATAACAAATGCATAGGACTATATGTATACTTGTTCAGAACAATTCTGACAAAAACAAAAGAAAGAAAATTATTTCAAAGATCTGAATTCCGGGAGAAAGTAAAGAAAAAGGAAAATATAGGAGTTTCATTAGTTCGAATTAAACAAAGTCAAGAGAAAATGAGTTCGAATAAATGAAAATTTTTAATGTTATTCTGCTATTGAAAATCGGGACTTCATGTTTAGTTCGAATTAAGCGAAAATTCGACTTATCCGATTTCGAATTAAGGAGAGCCGACTGTATATATATGTATATTCATATATAATTCTCAAGATAATTATGATTTAGTGTATCGAGTTAGTCAAATAATCTTATGTTATTATTAGTCTTATATAACCCTATATTTTCCCATAATTAGAAGGTCTCCTCATGGGATACAATAATCGTACCACCCGAGAGGGCCACGGGTAGTGCTTAGTACGAATAAGCAGTCACGGGGCTTTCCAACGATATATCACATGAAAGGTGCCGGCTAAATTTAGAAAAGTGGTCGCCTGTGATATATCACAAGAGAGATGTAGACCATATTTAGGAAATTGTCCTTCCTACCAGAATAGACCCTTCCCCTAACTGATTTTCATATATTATAAATAATATTTATCGGAGGTCCCCGTAAAAAACACTGAACTAAAATGATAAAACGCTATAATTTCGAAAAAAGATCGAAAATTGTCCCCGGTAGGGAAATAGGAGGGGGTCAGCGGGAAGAAAGAAAGATTTATAATATGAAAGAGTGATATGAGGGTTTTTCTATGATAGGTCACATGATCCAAAAAAGTATGGAATTTTTCCACCCCACTTTAACATCCTCGGGGAGTGGAAATTTTAAAATATCGCTGAAACACGTATTTAATTAGTTTTTAATAATTTTATTTTATGCCGTTTCACGCTGTTATTAAGGATGTTCCTAAATCAAAAAGGCCAACTGTGTGACACATGCTTTAATTTATTTTTGTTCGGAAATGCATGAAAATAGCAGGTGTTATTATTCAGAAACTGTTTAATTGCACTCAATTCTGTTTTTTTTAAAACACAATAGATTTTTCATAACAAGCCTTCAAAGTTGACACTTTTGAGTACATTTCCAGATGAAAGCAGAAAAACCGGTCGAAAAGCAGGGGAAAAACAGGTGATCACGTCATCGAAATAGCTTAGAAGTGGATAGGTAATTTAATTATCATAAAATGAAAAAATAAGTTCGATTCGAAATCGCTTCCATACACAGGCATTCCAATTTTATATATTTCTGTTAAAAAATGAATTTGTAAATGTGTCAAAACGTTTTGCGGTTGTTGAGCGAAGCAGTTAAGAACACCCTTAAAAAAGACTGCTGAGATGCGCCAAATGTCCAAAATTTTTCGACCCCCTTCCTTTTTTAAGCCCCTTATGGGGAAATTCTAAAATCGTTGGGTTATCTGTTTGATATTTTTTTAGTAGATTTATTTTCCGAAATTCCACGCTGCCACCTTAAATGTTTGCTGAGATATGGCAAGTTGTTCCAGAATTTTGACCCCCCAGCCGCTTGTCCTCTTAGGGGGATAATTTCAAAAATTCCATCTTAGTGCACGCTTACACCATAAGAAGTATTTTCTCTCCAATTTTCGAGCTGTAAGTTTTGTAACTGACACATAGGGTGGGAGGTCCAACGCCCAGTAGTCTAGGTATCCAAACGTGTAAGAGTTACGTTAAAGAGAAAACAATGTTCTATCTATTTTTTTTTTTTTTTTTTTTTCAATCAATTAAAATCTATTTTAGAGACAAAAATTTGTCAAAAATATGGCATTTCTTAATATTAGATTTAATTCTTTCTAACGACAAACTTTAAAGCAGAGTACAATTTGGTGATACCCACCATTTTTCCGATTAAACAAAATGTAATAGTATTAATAAAAATATTAAAAAATTGAATACTATTGATTCGAAAAAAGAAAACGAACCTATTATTTCTGAGAGAAGTAAACTCATACAGACTGTAAAATATCCAGATTATTTTGAGATAAAAATTCAAAGTATTTGGGTATTTTCAATTTTCATTCTGTATCATATAAATTTCTTAAGAACCTTTTTAAATCAATCAAAAATTATGTAACAAAGTAAATAAAAACAATTTCACATTTTTAATTTTTTTTTTTTTTTTTTTAATAAAATGAAAAGCAATTTTACATTTTTATTTATTTATTTATTTTTTTGATAAGATAAAAAGAAAACACAAAATTAGTTAGTAGGAATAATTAAAACCATAATTATTTTCAATTAAAGGTAAAATTTGCATGGAGTGGAAAATATCCAGATTTTGATATGGAAAAATACAAAATATTTGTATTTCAGTTTTGAATTTTCGTGGGATACCACCTAAATTTAAAGTTTAAGTAAAAAAATAGAAGTTTCTTCACTTTAATCAGTATATCTTAAAATTTTGACACTAAACTAAAAGCTTTCTGACAATAAATCAATACAGGTGGATTTCGATATCTCGAAGCCAAAAGGCACAGGAAAAGAATCGGAATATCAAGGTTTCATTCAAAATATCACGGTTACAAATAAAATTAACATTGCTAGAATATATATGTTGCGGCCAAAACCCGAAATCGGCCAATTCTAGAACTGGCCGGCCAATTCCCGAACTGGCCAGTAACGTTTAAAAATGACTGGCCAATTCTAGAATTGGCCGGCCAATTCGCGAACTGGCCAGATGCGATTAGCCAATTCGCGAACTGGCCAGATGTGATTGGCCAATTCCCGAAATAGATAGAGGCACTCGGTTTAATCATTTCTAACACAGTTGAAAGTGTCTATGAATTCAAATAGTGTAGTCGTCTACCTGGCCGTTCTCTAACTCGAGTAAAGGCTCGGGATGACTTGTATTTGTTATCTTATTTCGTTTATCAATTTATTTTGGCACTGATAGGGAATTGTGTACTGTTTTTTGTTAATTTACTGGGATATACAAAAATATTTCGTTTCAATATAATCAATAAGAATCGTTTTTACGGTACATTTTAATGTTGTTACATTACAATAAAATTGGTACCTATGTATCATTAATAAAGACGACAAACAGTTATTTATTACAGTGCATGAAATATAGCAATTCAAGATTTTTTCAGAAACACTGAAAATTTTATTACTAAGAAAATGATGAAAGAATTTTTTAGTGCCTTTTAATGATGTTACACTATTTCAAATTTAATGAAAATCACATGCTTCTCTAGTGTAGAAGAACTTTTTTTATAGAGTATATTGATTAAGTGGCCATTTTAGTTCGTTTATTGGGACGCCAAAATGAATTCCGGTAAAGATTATGATATTGCCAAAAAATCCTTTTTAGGGCATTTTTATAATGTTACATTATTTGAAACATAATGCAATTTACAACCCTAGCTTATGTAGGAAGCAATATATATTTTGTAGAGTATTGGTTAATTAGTAATCATAGTTCGTTAATAGAAACATCAAAAATGACTCCAATGAAGAATTATGATACATTTCATACATAATGAAGTTTATATGCCCTTCTCATGTGGGAAGCAATTCTCTTTTGTAGAGTATTGATTATGTAGTCAATATAGCTCATTTGTAGGGACGCAAAAAGTATTCCGATAAAGAATTATGATAAATGCAAGGAATTTTTCATAAAGTATTTTAATGATGTTACACTATTTCAACATAATGCATATGTGGGATGTAAATTTTTTGTAGCATATTGAATAAGTAGCCATTCTAATGTACGTTTATAAGAACGCCAAAAAGAATTCCGATGAAGAATAATGATGTATGCCAAAATACCTTTTATAGGGTATTTTAATGATGTTGCACTATTTCAAACATAATGCAATTTACAAGCCTGTCTCATGTGAGTAGCAATATTTTTTTTTAGAATATTGATTAAGTAGCCATTATAAGGAAATATAATACATGCGAACAAATCTTTTATAAGGCATTTTAATGATGTTACACGATTTCGAACATAATGCACATGTGATACTTTTTTTGTAAAGTATTGATTAAATAGCCGTTACAGTTCGTTTACAGGAACGCCAAAAAGAATTCCGGTATAGAATTATGATGTATGCCAAAAAATCTGTTATAGGTTATTTTAATGATATTACACTATTTCAAACATAATGCAATTCATGAGCCTCACTGATGTGAGAAACAATGTCTTTTGTTGCGTATTGATTAAGTAGCATTTGTAGATCATTTATAGGAGCGCCAAAACAATTCCAATAAAGAATTATGGCATATTTCAAACATAGTAAAATTTATATGCCTCACTCATGAGGGAAGCAGTAGGTTTCTTTGTAGAATATTGATTAAGAAATCATTATAAATCGTTAATAGGGACTCCAAAAAAGTATTCCGATAAGGAATTATGATATATGCGAGAAATACTTTTACAGAGTATTTTTTTTTTTTTTTTGATATTTCACAACTTCAAACATAATAAACCCTTTATATATTTCTAATATGCTCTACAACATGTTTTCTATAGATTATTGAGTAGGTGGAATTTACCATTTATATTCCGATTGTTTTTCATGTGCATTTCCAGCTGCGATAAACTTTTAATATTTATTTGTAAAGCAATTTGTAGATCATAGAAAGCTTTAATGAAAGATAAAATAAATAGATTACTAGTCGCGGAAACCTATTGCTGAAATGAAATTTTACTTTTTTTTTATGCTTATGTGGATATCTCTTTACATAAAAAGAACCGGAGTAAATTCTCTTAACAACATTGCGATAGAGTTGCATGATATTTTGTAATCTACACAGTGATTCATTTCCTTTCTTGTTTTAAGTTTAAAATTGCATATTTTTCGATGAGTTACGTTTATTACTTTAAAAAAATTCCCCTTCATGTTTATTTTAATTTGTAAAGAATCTTCTGCAGAATGTAGTTAATCAGGTTCAAAAGAATTGGAAATAATGCGAAATACTATAAATTTACTGAGACCATTTTTATACAAATAAAAAATAATATTTCTATTAGAAAAAATGGCAATTTAGACCACTAAGGTGGCATATCAGAATATCATGGAAATATCCTTTTCTGTCACATGTGCATATCAGTGCCATCAAACGGAACCGTCGCAAATTACGTTCTTCTTTGAATAAGAAACAATTTCTAAAAGAATTTCATGACGGCGCCGCATCTACTGGGTAGCTTTAAATCCCCAATTCGGGTGTTGGCCAAGGCTTCTCGGCCAGTTCGCGAATTGGCCGGCCAAAACCCGAAATACGCTATTCATTTCATGTATTTCGGGTATTGGCCGGGAAGCTTGGCCAGTTCGGGTATTGGCCGGCCAGTTCTAGAATTGGCCAGGCTCCGGGTTTTGGTTGCAACATATACATATACTTTTTTTTTTTTTTTTTGCCATATCGAGGTTTTTGAGTACACAATGTTTGTCAAATGAAAATTTTTCTGAATAGTTTTATCAGAAAAATAAAACCCTATATATTAATAAATTGTATTAATCAATTAGTAAATTAAAGTACTTAGTAAATTGCCAGTTAGTTAAATTAATTAATAATAGTTCCGGCTAAGAGTAAATTTGTTTTCTTCGTTTTAAATTGTTTTTTATGTTTCTAATTAGAAACTGCTAGTGGAAATAAATCAGATTACGATTAAAATTTTATAGGTTTTCTTTGATCTAACTTGTTTTTCTTACAATTAAAAACTATAAAAATATTTCTCCAATTCATAAATATTTATATATTAATACTTTTTTTTCGGCTAAATTTACTTTTTTCTGATTGAACAAGAATTTTTCCGACTGACTGTCCGCTTTTCCAATTTATAATTTTTTATAGGTTAATACATAATACTATTTTTTCCGACTAAACATGCCTTTTCCGATGGAAACGGAAAATTTTCCGAATGATATTTTCGTTTTTCTAATTTATAAATTTTTATGGATTAATGCCATTTTTTCCGATCGAACAAGAATTTTTCTGACTGATTTTTTCGTTTTTCCAATTTACAAGTTTTTATAGGACAATACGTAATACTATTTTTTCCGACTAAACACGCTTTTTCCGATGTAACATGAGATTTTCCGAATGATATTTCCATTTTTCCAGTTTAAAAGTTTTTATAGGTCAGTACCATATTTTCCAACTAAACTTTTTCCGATCGATCTGGGAATTTTCTGACTGATTTCTTCTTGGGGGTTGGGGGGGTGCATACATATGTATATATTATTTTCGACTAAATGTACATTTTTCCGATCAAACGGGAATTTTTCCGACTGACTTTTTCATTTTTCCAATTTGTAAGTCTTTATAGGTAAATACCATTTTCCCGACTAAACATACATTGTTCCTATCGAACGGGAATTTTTCCGACTGATTTTTTCGTTTTTCCAATTTGTAAGTCATTATAGTAACTAACTTTTTTCCGTCTAAACGAACATTGTTAAAATTTGTAAGTCCTTATAGGTAAATACCATTTTTAAGACTAAACGTACATTTTCCCTATCGAACGGGAATTTTTCCGACTGATATTTTCGTTTTTCCAATTTCTAAGTCTTTGTAGTAAATAACATTTTTCCGACTAAATGGACATTTTTCCGACTGATTTGTTTCGTTTATTCAATTTATAAGTTTATATAGATAAATAGAATCTTTTTTCCGACTAAGTTGATAGTTTTACCGATAAACACGAAATTTTCCGACTGATTTACTCGAGGGGGGGTGCCGCACCCCCCCATACCCCCCCGGGATTTACGCCCCTGCTTCCAGTTAGAGGAAAGTCGAAGGAAGTCTGGTTAGCTCAGTGGTTTAAGGCACGAATTTATAGCTCTAAGCTTTTGGAGAGGACTAGGGTTCGATCCCAACGCTCAGCAAACTAATTTTTTTTAATAATGATACATTTTACTATGAGGGAAAGTTATATGATTTTTATTCTTTTGTTATCATTATTATTTTGATGCTTTATAATTAAATAAAATTTAACACTCAACAATTTTTTTTAAGTAACAATTTTATATAAAAAATATTTCAAGTAATTAAAACATAGTAATTATTAGATATAAACAGCCAATTTTCAGTTCAGGATTATAGAGATACATTTGTAAGAATAAAATTATTGAAAATCTTTACAAATTGCATTCTTAAATAAAAAAATAAACAACAATAAATACAACTCATGCAAATAAAAATTGTAAAAATGTCGTAAAATTTAATTAACAACTAGCAATATATTTTTTAAAAAAGTATTCTAATTTTCTAAAAAATGTAAATATTTAAACATTATTTTGTCAGTAGGTAGTAGCAGCAATTTTACACTTTCCTGTCATGTGTGTGGAAGCTAAGAAAAAGTAATCCATTTGTAAACTGTAATATATGTGAATTATATAAATAAATAAATGTTGTGCATCATTTAGACCATATATTAAATGATTTTTAACTAAGTCTCAGAGTGCCATTTTGAAGTAATGTCTGAATCTTTAAAATTCTGAAGTATGCTAAAATATTTTAGAAATGGTTTATTAATTTTAACTTAAAACATTTAAACTAAAGTATTTTTCACTTAATTCCTTTTAAATATATTAAACTAATCTACAATTTTTGTTATATTTTGTATGAGCATTACAAGGAAGATATATGTTTGTGTGCATATAAGAAAAAATATTAATTATTTTCTGGGGAAAAAATTAAGATAAAGAAGAGAAAACAGGGGGAAAGAAAAATAATCATGTAAGACTTAAAATTGAACTACTTTGTGATACTCATGGTGTTAGAAAACGGGGCTTTTAGAATTTGCGCTATTTTCAGCTGACGCAATGAAAATTTCTATAAACTCTTTGTCACCTGACGTTGTGACGTAACAGAGTAGAGGTTGAGAACGAGGACAGATGATGGTTGGTTTTCAGCGACATGGGAGGTAAAAACAAAGTTATTTTGGTAATATGTTTTTGCAAATTATATTTTGAGAAAGAAAGAAATAGGCTCAGATTTTTAATTTCTGGGCATTCTTTACCTGCGAAGAGGATGTATATCATTGAGTGAAGATTTAATTTTCATAATAGAAGATCTATTTGAAAGTAAAAAAAAAAAAAAAAAAAAAAAAAAATTATCAGCTGCCTATCAAAAATCATTTAGATATTTAGAAGTTATGTGTTCTTACACTTTATCGGATGAGATTCGCTGTTCCAACAGGCCTTTTGTTAGTCAAAACAGTTGAGGAAAAGGATAATTTAGCTTCACATATTTTAAGTGAGTTTATTTTGCGTTCTAGTATGATTGTTTCTCATTTTCTCTGTATACATATATATATGTTTTTTTTTTTTTTTGTAAATAATGTATTATAATTGTGTGTGTGTCTAAATTTAAATCTTGTAAATATTTTCAAAATTTGAGATTATATTCCAAATTAAATTTGTGTGTAATGTTTTAAGATTAAGTTTTGTAATTAAATATCTCATTAAATTAAGATTTATTAAGTTTAGTTTTGTTTGTTTATTTTTTTGGTAAGTATTTCGCCTCCCTGTAAACACGCCATTGAAGTTTAGCAGCACATTTCTATGTCTTTGTTTTATGTTAGATTATTTTGAGTTTTTGACACATGGTTTATTAATTAATGTATGAAACATTATGAAAAATTCAAATATATTATAAATAGTTACTTGGTAGCATAAAATTTTAAGTTTTGGGATTTAAAATGGGATTTAAAATAAAGTTATTAACTTTTCAATATGATTTTAAAAATTAGAAAATACTAAACATCACTATTTTTTTCAAAACACTAAGAAAATTCACCAAAATAAATATCAGTTCATTTAATTTTAGTTATCCTTCTGCTAAAAAGCAAGCACTGTTAAAATTCTTTCAGATGATTACTTGAGTAGGTTAAACTGACAGAACCATAAAACGCTTTGAATCTATTGGAATCCCATAGAAAACATTCAAATAAATCAAGTTTTTAAAACTTTATTTACAGGTAATTAATTAAGAAAACCAAACATTATTCTAATTAATCTTTTAACATGTTCATCGTCAAATCTTGACAGGTACCATCTAGTTTAAATTATTTCCTTATTGCAGAAATTTTCATTTTACTCTGCAAAAACAATTTTCTTTCTTTTCCTTTTCTTTTCTTTTTTTTTCTTTTTTTTTTTTTTTTTTTTTTTTTAGAAAAATAAAATGTGATTCTGTTTTGGCATACACATCACTTCTTAGAAACTATATTAATATTATTTTCTCTCTTTTAAATATAATTTTGATTATTTTCCTTAAAATATGATAAAGGAACAACTATGACTTCTTAAAAATATATATGTTTGTTTATATATATGTATTAAAAAAAGAACCAAATATAAATTCTTTGGATTTAAATAAATTGTGCTTTAATTATTTGTTATAACTGTGACAAAATTAATATTTGAGTATGAATTATATTGTTAAATTCATTTTTCTTAATAACTCTCTCTCTTTAAATATGTATATACACTTTATACATATACAGTTACACACAAATGTGCAAGGTGTTTGATAATATACCAACAAACTCAGAGGATTGTATGGTATCACAAATCACCTATTCAGTCAAAAATATAGATTGTTTCTCTTTAATCAAATACGTATTTCCATTAATAAAAGAGTGAAGTACATTTTATTGAAACTTTTAATAAAATATGTTTTCCTTTGTTCTAAATTTGATAACATAAAGTAAAGTACCAGATGTTTCCTTAATTCACACTAGCTGCATGAAATCAACATTTCATGTATTGGACTGCAATTATCAACTCATCATCACCTTATCAATGCTTATCACATTTATTATGAAGGTATGTTGATTAAAAGTTTCATGATAGTATACTTACTTCAATCATGGGCGTAATCTGGCGGGGGCGAGGGGGGCATATGCCCCCCTAGTTTTCTAGGAGCAGGGGCAAGACTTACCTTTTGCCCCTCCAGTTTTTGTATTATTTTGGGCCAATTTTACATTTTGATTTTCTATTCTTTTTTTATTTAACCATTTATGTGCTATATTTTGAGTGCAAATTAGAATAAATACTGGATAATTCAGACATGCTACTTTTCCGCGGAAACGCGGAATTCCGTTTTTTCGGCGACGAATTTTATTATCCCTGGGATCAATGTAAATATGCATTAAAATTTGTTGACATTTATATGTAGGGGGGGGGGGGTTAACGATGAAATACAACAAAAACGCGAGTCAAACGGCGCTAAATTAAGAAAATTTCTTCAAAGTATTGCAGAAAAAACGCAAATTTCTCCAAAGGATCGAAATAAAACTATAAAATCACAAAAAAATCGCGGAAAAAATACTATTTTCTTCAGAGGATCGCGAGAAAAAACACGATCTTTGTTAAATGATCACGAACAAGACGCGATTTCCGTCAAAAAATTGCTGGAAAAACACGATTTTTGTGAACAGGTTGCGGAAAAATACTCTAATTTGATCAAATAATCGTATTTTATCGAAAGATCGCGGAAAATGCTCCAATTTTGTAGAAAGATCGCGGAAAATGCTCCAATTTTGTAGAAAGATCGCGGAAAATGCTCCAATTTTGTAGAAAGATCGCGGAAAATGCTCCAATTTTGTAGAAAGATCGCGGAAAATGCTCCAATTTTGTAGAAAGATCGCGGAAAATGCTCCAATTTTGTAGAAAGATCGCGGAAAATGCTCCAATTTTGTAGAAAGATCGCAGAAAATACCCAAATTTTGACGAAAGATCGCAGAAAATACACATATGTTGAAAAAAGATCGCGGAAAACACACAAATTTTGACGAAAGATCGCGCAAAATACGCAAATTTTGACGAAAAATCGCGGAAAATACGCATATGTTGACGAAAAATCGCGGAAAATACGCATATGTGGACGAAAAATCGCGGAAAATACGCAAATGTTGACGAAAAATCGCGGAAAGTACGCATATGTTGACGAAAAATCGCAGGAAATACGCAAATTTTGACGAAAGATCACGGAAAATGCACATATTTTGACAAAAGATTGCGGAAAATGCACATATTTTGACAAAAAATCGCGGAAAACACGCAAAATTTGACGAAAAAGCGCGAGTTTCTCTAAAGGATTTTGGAGAAATGCAAATTTTATTAAAAAGGCTGTGGGAGAAAAAGTGCTATTTTCGTCATTTGGTCGCGGAAAAACACTAATTTCGTTAAAAAATTGCAGAAAAACGCAGATTTCGCCAAAAGTCTCTGAGGCCGTGAAAGTTCAGCTTTTTTCTTGCTGAGCCTGTAGCATGTCCGATAATTTCAAATACCCAGCAGTAACATTTTTACTTTCATATCAGTAATTTCCGATATGTATCTTAGTAAAATTTTTAATGCCACAGTCTATGTTCAATAAAAAATATTTCTGCAACTCTTTTTTCTTGTCCAGAAATGCTGAACCTATGAGCCCTTTTTCATTTTAGAGTTGTTTGTATGCATGCGTGGGGTGGTTCTCTTGACTACTTCTCGAGGCTTTCATTATTGTCATTTCAATATTATGTTATCTAACCTCTTGATTATATGAAAGCACCTGACTATATAGTCAATTATTTCAAAGTATCGGTGACATACTAGTAATTTACAATGACAATAGAACTACAGAGTGTCACTGGTGACATTGTTGGAAACACAGGATAGTGAACATGTTCTGTTTCTAAAACAAATCCCATTTAATAAGTCTTTTGTGTGTTGAGCGAAAAATAGGATAGTACGCCAGGATAAGTAGCCTTTAAGGATAGGATAAGTAACCATAGAGTAGATACTTTAAAGAAAAAATCTGCTATTATAAGCAGTTTTTGAAAGTTTGTTTGGATTTGTGTCATTTTGAAGTTTGTAAACATAAAAACCGATTTCATAATTCGTACTTCGGAAAAAATAGGAAAAGTGCTGGAATAAAAAGTATTCATTTTCAAGGAATGAAAAGTCTTCGAAATTTTCCGAAAATGTAACAGTCCCTTAAGTTTAAAATAACAAACATCAACATCGGATACAAAAAAAGTCACGAATTTCCATCTGATTTGTTCTGAATCATCCAAAAATTTAAAACATTCAGTGATGAAAATTAAAAAGAAATTGGTCATCAGACCGAAAATTCGTGCATTAAAAAACTTTACGGCAAAATATCGCGAATTTCGAGAAATGGATGCCAATCAATTTTCGTAATCTCTTGCATAAAAAAAAATCGATAATTTAAAAACTGAAAAAATGTGAATTTTGTCAAAATAGGTGGAAATTCGTAAAAGGATTGCGGGGGAAAAAGGTGAATTTCATGAAATAATCGCAGAAATAACGCAAATTTCGTCAAAGCATTGAGGGAAAAAATGCTAATTTCATGAAAAGATCACGAAAAAGCGCAAATTTCTGTCACTGATCACGGTAAAAATGTGAATTTCGCCCAAGAATCGTTGAAAAAATGCCAATTTCGTTAAAAGATCGGGGGGAAAAACACGAACATTATCGAAGGATCGCGAAAACAAAAACGAATTTGTCAAAGGATTGTGAAAAAAGGCTTAATTCTTGAAAAGATTACAAAAAAGGCAAATTTCGTCAAAATATCACAGAAAAATGCCTTTTTCTTTCTTTTCTTCTTTTGCCAAAGAATCGTAAAAAAACCCGCAAACTTTGTTGAATATTGTGAAATAATTCGAATTTTGTCAAACTATGGCAGAAAAAACGTGAATTTTGACAAAGGATCTTGGGAAAACGCTAATTTTGTCAAAGAATGCAAATTTGTTGAATATTGTAAAATAACGCTAATTTTTTTTTTTTTTTTTTGGTCAAAGAATTGACGAAAAAGGCAAATTTTGTCAAAAATATCGAGAAAAAACCGCAAATTTTGTCAAAATATCGAGGAAATATGCATATTTTATCAAATAGTCCCGAAAAAAACCCACATAATTTATCAAAGTATCGCAAAAAAAGTAAATTTTGTCACAAGATCACGGAAAAAGTGCAAATTTTGTTGCGTATCGCTAAACAACGCGAATTTAATCAAAGGATCGCAGAAAGACGCAAATTTTGTCAAAGTTTCGCGAAAAAACGCGAGTTATGTCAAAGTTTCTCAAAAAAAATGCGAATTTCTGACAAAAAATCGCTCAAAAGCGCAATTTTCTGTCAAAAGATAATGAAAAAAAAAACGTAAATTTGTCAAAAATGGCGAAAAAATGCAAATTTGGATAAATATCGCAAAATAATTCGAATTTTCTCAAATTATAGCAGAAAAATCCGCATTACGACGAAAGATCGTGGAAAAATGTAAATTTTGACAAAGAAATGCACGCATAGTGCAAATTTTGTTGAATATTGTAAATTTTGTAAGAGAAATCGTTTTGTCAAAGAATCGCGGGGGAAGGCAAATTTCGCCAAAAAGTATCGAGGAAAAATCGCAAATTTTGTCAAAAATATCGAGAAAAAATCACAAAATTTGTCAAAAAATCGCAGAAAAATATGAATTTTGTTAAATAGTCGTAAAAAAAAACCCATGCAAATTTTATCAAAAAATTGCGAAAAAAAGGCAAATTTCATCGCAGCATTGCAGAAAAAAAATGCAAATTGTTGTCAAATGATCGCGGGAAAAACACGAATTTTGTCAAATTTTCACAAAAAAAATGCAAATTTCTGACAAACGATCGCACAAAGACACAAATTTCTGCCAAAAAATTATAAAAAAAAAGTTGCATTTTTTGTCAAAGAATCGCGAAAAAATTATAATTTCGTCACAGTATTGCGGAGAAAACGGCGAATTTCATAAAAGGATCGCGTGAACTGTGAAAATATGAATGGGCTGGGTCGGATTCGAACCAAACTTTTAATTTTTACACCAGGTTGGGTCAAAATAACTTTCGTTCGGGCCGGCCCGTACAGATCTCAACAAGGCTTTGACAACATTTTATTAAGTTTGTTTGAACTTTTTCCCCCTTGAACAATGCATCAAACATAAGAGATTTAACGGTTGTGCATTTAATATTTTAAAATATCTTTTTAAAGACATAAAATGAGTAATTTTGGATTTTTCCATATTTTATCATATATGGTTCAACTTTTAATATTTTTTTCTTGAATATTAAAATTTTTAAGCATTTAAGTATATGTGTGTGCGCGCGATGACTAGAAAAAGGGGGATGGGTATAATTTTCTAGAAAAGTACTTCGAGATTTTTGCCCCCTCAGTCTTAGAGCCCAAGTTACGCCTATGACTTCAATGTACTGAATGGAAACCCATATTTTATTAAAGAGAAACATTCTGTATTTTGATTAAGAAAAACACACTGAATAAGTGTTTGTGACATGTTCCACTGCATTTTTTGTTCCTCATGATGTTTACTAACAATCATTTGATTTTGTTGCTATATTATTTGAACACCTTGTTATATACAGTGGACTCCCTCAAATCCGTAACTCTCTAAAATCTGCACATAATTTATGGATATAAACAATGAAACATTCAGTTCAGCTATAGGGACAGAATTTGACTTTTTTAGTTTTATATATTAATTCAATACATATTTTAATTTGTAATTTTTGCTAACATTAGTTTCATGCTTTTTCATCAGGGAAGAAAAAATTTATTTTTGAAAAAAATTAAGATATTGCTGATATCACTGGTAATCACAATCTTCTTACCAAACAAATTTATGTATTAATAAAGCTTTTTTGGTTATTAAGTCTGGCTAAACCTGAAATAAAGCTTCCTTATTTTATGATTTTGATGTAAATTAGTAATGTACCTTTATGAGGCAAGTTTCATTGAATAATTTAAGAAAAATACACTTATTTCATCTTTATGATGAATATTTATTTATACATTATTGATTATTAACTTGATCTTTGCTTTTAATATTTTAATCATTTAAAAAAATTATCTAATTTTTTATTACTTTAGTTTATTATTTATTTTAATATTTTATTACATCGTGAGCATTCATTATAGTTTCAATTGAATTATTAATTACATTCAAATTACTGTTTAAAAAATGTAAAAAGTACAATGTCCAGAAATCCACACAACCCCTGGTACCATGCTGTGTGGATTTGAGGGAGTCTACCTACTGTATAAGGATGGAGTGTAGAAAAAAAAATTTTGAATTCAAAATTGTCAAAGTGTGTGATAGTTGTGTATTGTATAGCTTATTATTTAAAAAAAAAATTCTGCCCCCTAAATTAATATCTTTATGCACCCAAAAGGGAGTGAAATCCCCAAATTTTAGATGAATTATGTTAATTCTCTAAAGTTGAATAGCTATGAAAAAAAATTATTTGTTATTGGCTCACTGTGGATACAATCTATTAAGCTCCCTTACCACATAAAAAAAGAAAAAAAAATCCTATAATATTATCTTAATGTGCCCCAACAGGGTTAAAACTTTATGAAACCTGACAAAATTTTACTTACTTCAGATTTGTTTGAAAATACTGTTACATAATAAAAATAAAGACTTTTACCAGTTTTTATTAATTTTGACTTCATATGATACATGTTCCTTTTGCATATTTATATTTAAGCCCCTACTTTTAATAAGAACCAAATAATTGTAATATGTAAGACTAATACCAGTTTTTTAATGTTTTTAGTTTGTACATTGTGATCACATTTTTTTGTATCTAAAGTCTCTATCCTGTTACTTAATTTGTTTCTGATTGTATCCATCCCATCTTTCATATCCGTACTTCAGAAGTCGTGTCTGCACCTAGTACATCATTTTTTAACTTTACAAGTTCTTCTATCATCAATCCGCTGGTAATTATAGTCTCCATTCTTTTTTTCACATCCCTCTTTAATCTTTGATTCCTATCAATTAGATTGCACTATAGTCATCTACTGCAAAATTTATTTTTTAAAACCTAAACTTCCTTAAATTTCTGTTTTGTAGATGTTTTTGCTACTGACTTTGACATTATACACGATACTGATTTTTTTTTTTTTTTAAGGTTGTTATGAGAAATAAAGTAAGATGGGAACATAAAAAATTAAGAAAGGTTATTTCACCATTACAGTAGAATCTTCAATTAACTGTATTGTTTTTTTTATGGCCATAAGAACAATAAGTTACTTGAAGAAAAAAGGAAATAATTCTGAATCATTCTAAGAAAAGAACATGTATCACTGTTACAAGAATCCATTTCTGTTTATATTGAACATGCTGCACCTGATAATAGCATGGATTTTAACATCAAACAGTAAATTACAGAACATTTGAATAGAAAAGAAATAATAAACAATGATCTAGTGATGGTCAGGTGTGATAGCTCAAGCATCAATACTTGTGTGATTAATGGTGTATAAAATTGATGGAAGTTACTTTGGAGCTCTTCAGTGTGTTATCTTTATGTAGTAATATATGAATGAGTTGCCACTTCATCATTTAGTTCAAACACTGGATGGAGAGACTCCTGGGTAAAATTCATATTCAAAATCTATTGAGAAACCACTTAAAACTTGTGAAATTTTACCACTGGTAAAATTTATCCTAATAAAAGGAAATGAAATTCCAGCTTTTGGCTGTTCATAAATAAGTCGTGACCAAAGAATACTTCACAAAGCATGCTGTGTTGTTTCAGCAAAACAGTTGTTCAGTTATTACATTCAAACTCATAAAAGCAGAAAAAGACAAGAGCCAGCAGAGAACACTGCTGCAAGATCAGATTATGCCAGTTTAATTGGCAGGAATCAAATACTAGACAGAGATGTGAAACAAAGAATGGAAACTCCAATTACTAAGATACTGGTGACAAAAGAAATTGAAAGGTTCAAGTATGACACACTAAGTGCTGGCACTGAAATTCTTTCTAGCTTGTTGAAGTTGTCAAAATTGGACATAAGCAACTGAAAGAAATTTAAATTTGTAAATTTAATTTGTAACAAAGGTTTCTTAAGCAATATTTAGATATGAAAGAGGGGATGAATACACTCCAACTCAATTTGAGTCACGTCCCAGGATAGAGGTTTAGATACATAATATGCGATCACAATGTACAAAGTGAAAGTGTTAAACTTGCATTACTCTTACACATTATAATTATTTAATACTTATTAAAACTTTGAAATTAAATGTAAATATGCTTAAAATAAAAAAATAAAAATATTTATCATATTGTTGTCAGAATGATTCAAAATTTATTAAAACCTTGATTTATATTATGTAACAGAATCTTCAAGTAAATCTGAAATAAGGCAAATTTTGTCAGATTTCATAAAGTTTTAACCATGTTGGGGCACATGAAGATGAGTTTGTAGAGATTTGAATTTTTTTACATATGTTAAAACAACATAATATTATTGTATTCACAATGATACAATGACAAATAATTATTTTTTCATAGCTATTAAAATTTGGAAAAATTGCATAATTTAGCTAAACTTCAGGATTTTGTGCCCCTTGGGGCATAAGAAGATATCAATTCAAGGGATAGAAATGTTCTTTACATAATAAGCAATACATAACGTAACTTTTGCACGCTGGCCTGATTTTGAATTCAAAAAATTTTTTTCTATGCTCTACCCTAAAATACACACACACACATATCTAGACACACGGCAGTGTGTCAGCCAAGTTCACAAAGTAAAAGGCGACATACCGGCCGTGGGTTATATTACCCGAACCATTTCGGGCCACTTTTGACTCCCCAATAACTTAAATTCTACTTCACCTACACACTTGCAATTTTTTGTGTAGTGTAAGACAATCTTCTTATTTCCGAATCCTATAATTTTTTTTAAAAATCTTTTACCGTTCACGAGAAATTGGCGTCTGAAAACTCCTATTTTTACCACTGACTCACTTACTCACTCATAGAAATGTTTGACTACTTCCAGGTGACTTAGAAAGTTGAAACTTGGTGTGAAGGTAGGTTATTGGATCTATAAAGAGGAAAAAATCAGAAATCACCATTAATTAAACATTAATGGTGGTTAAAGGATAAATTATTGAATTACAATGGGAGTTTATGAGAATTTCACAAAATACCAGAAATAGTGCCAAGATGGCATCACTTTTGGCGACTATCAGGGCTAATCTCTAAAACTACCAAGCCGATTTCAAAAGTAATGGTACCAAAATAATGGTATTCTCCCCGGTTCAAACATACACTATATCTGATGTCTGTGTCACTAACCAAAAAGGGTTCAGAAGCCAAAAACATTCTAAAAATGAGATTTTTGTTTTACTAAAAGGCATAGAAGCACAAAATTAGACATGTTAATTATTTATAAGATATAAATGATCACTAATGACATTTGCTAAAAAATGCCAAATTTTAAGGGGGGGGGGGGACATGCGGGAAAAGCGTTCTAAATTGGGATTTTAAAGCAATCTAAGTAAACAACAAACCTATCTTAAAAGCAATAATATCAAAATGATGGTGATAGTCCTTGCTCTAACATAGGCTATATTTTATGCCGATGCCACTAATCCGAAGGGGTAAAAGAGCAAAAAACGTTCTAAAAATGCGATGTCTGTATGTTAAGGACCTAGAAACATAAAATTTGGCATGTTTATTACTTATAAGGTATAAATGGTCACTAAGAACATTTGTTAACAAATACAAAATTTAAAAAGAGTAAAAATGTGCTAAAAGCGTTCTAAAAACTTTCTAAATAGCAATATTTCAGCAATCTTGGGAAGTTAGCGAACCGTTTCACAATAAAGATGCCAAAATGATGGTGACAGTACTTGCTCTAACAAAAGTATTAGATAAATTACCAGATTACAATGGGAATCTATGGGAATTTGGCGAAAAACCAGAAATAGCGCCAAGTTAGCATTTCTTTTGACACATAATTTTTGTCGTCAATTAGTGATATATCGCCAAGTTCGCAACAAACTTTTTTTGGTCGACGAGGTAATCAAATAGTACCCAATCACGCAAAAGAAACATTCTTATTAGTGGAATTTAAAGGAAAATAAGTACTCATAATGTTAAAAATTTTAAATTTGACTGAAAAAAAAAACAACAGTGAATAAAAGCAGGAAAAACTGTAAGATTGATGAATATTAAATAAAGTTAATTTAATATTAAGCCTATTTATTTCAAAAAGGAAACAAATACCTACTTATTTGACAAAAAATAATGTTATCTTATCAAAAACATGAATGTGAAAGAATGCCAAGTTCGTTAAAGGTTTCGCTAATAAAAGAAATGAGATCTAACTGCAAACCAAGTTCTTTCGAAGCTCCTTAAATCATAGCTCCTGTCATGCATAATATTCTTCAATTACTTAAAATGATATGTTACGTTACTTGTTATTCAATAGAGCGACTTGGCAAGTTTTCCGCCGCCAACTTTAATTTTTGAGTCGGACAAAGATCTTGTCAATCGAGTGTTCGATTAAGTATCTTGAAGTTAAGGTAAGTTAAGGAAGTGATCAACTTTAAGTTCTGTTCAACTAAATAGAAAAATTTGAATAAGAGAAAACTTGCTAAGTCGCTCTATTGAATAACAAGTAACGTAACATATCATTTTAAGCAATTGAAGAATATTATGCATGACAGGAGCTATGATTTAAGGAGCTTCGAAAGAACTTGGTTTGCAGTTAGATCTCATTTCTTTTATTAGCGAAACCTTTAACGAACTTGGCATTCTTTCACATTCATGTTATTGATAAGATATCTATATATAACCATTATATAATACTACAATTAAGCATCTACAATGAATATAGAATAATCCATATATATATAAGATAAAAAATTTTATTTCATGATCTTCTTCTAAATTATTCTAGTTTTCTACAGACAGGCACATTTACTGTGTCCTTATTTCTTAATAATTTCTAATCTCCTTAAAATTAAAACACATACATTAATAATTTAAAATCTTAAGATAAAGATTTTAATTCCTTCATAAATTTTTATCAATACCCAACATATCACATTATGAAGAAGCTAGTTTTTATTTTCAATTTTTTAAGCCATTTTGCTATTTTTATTTCTAATTTTATTCCATGTATCCAACTTCTTGCACATTTTCTGATGCCATATCCGTTTTTGCATTAAAAAGGTACTGTTAACAGATAAAGAACTCGTTCTCTTGAACCCTTACCCCTTCTTATGCTATTGGCTGAGTTGCCTTTTACTGATTGTTTCATTTCTGAATGTTGAATTGCAGTCTGTCTTCCTATGTGAATGCTAACAAAACCAGCTGTTGCAAGTTCAGATATCAGATTTCTCTCATGTTTCCAGTTCTTCAAAAAATGTTACTTGGTGTCTGCATGTCATGTAGAGTTCTAATTTACTTTAAGATTTTATTGCACAATGTAACTATTCAAGCTCCATCCTGAGACCTTTGGGAAATTTCTAACCCTGTCTAAATTTTCTTTCATGTCTATGTTTGGTTGAATAAAAATACTGAAAACGTCAATTGGTTCTATTTTTCATGGATAAAACCACTGGAATGCTCACCTATTGTCTTTATTTTTTTATGCTCTAATCATCAAATTAATGATGCATCTGAAAAAAAAAAAAAAAAATGTGTTTTTACTTAAAATTAACCGAGCCAGCTGTCATCAATAATTTTATGTAAGTTGACTGGATTTGTCGACTTAAAAAATATGATCTTTCACCAGCTATCAGTATTCTATGAATTTATTTCATCTACCTACAGCCTTTTACTATTTTGACAAGAATTTTATGTAATGTTGCACACACACATACACATAGTGTGACTCAAAAATTGAGTGATAAAATTTTAAGGGATACAGAAAACCTCATAAAAATTTAGAATTGCATTGCAACCCATGACTGGAAATGTTATCTTATCATACGCTGCTAGATGGCACTCAGCATGAGATCGCAAAAGAGGAAAGTAAGTATTTCTTCATTTGCGTGGGAGCCATATGTGGAGAGATTATCCAACAAGATATGAATGGTGAACTTGCAGACATACGCTTAGTGTATGGAATAGCTGAAGGTAATAGACATGCTGATGAACGGATTTATCAAGAATGACACCAGATAGAATTAAAATGTACCACAGTTTGTGCATGCACATAAAAATTTGTGTAATGACAGGTCCAAACTTCGAGCATCTGTTGTAATGTTATGAGCTGCATTCATGTCATACACCATTTGTTTTCAAGATATCCAATAAATGTTTTTAACTAGGACTTCTCTCAGAGGGATTAGTCTGAGTGATATTGCTGAGAATACACATTTAATAACTTGCGATAAGTAAAGAAAATGAGATGTTAGCTTTAATTGGCCATTCATTGTGATAAAAAATGATGAAAATAAGCATATTGAATCATAGAATTACAAAATTTATATATAAAGTTGCATGTACTATTTTTATAAAAGAAAAGCAAACCATGCATGGATATGAAATTGGAAATATGCAAAATGTTAAAAGTAATACAGAAAATAAAATACCAAATTTTCCTATATTGGAAATATAACTCTTTGAAATGATGTCATGAGCATAAACAGAAACTTCGCACTGATTTGAGAAACTATAAATAACATAAACTGTTATGTTTGAAGAGAATGGAGTGTATTTTATATGGTGTGAAATCCGTCTGAATAGTTTATAATGTTGAATATCTGTTTTCCACGGATGCAATGAGGTTGTCGATAAAAGTTAAGGAATCCTTTTTTAAAAATTTGTCCTAAACGAGCACTTACATCTTATAAGTTACTGTGATGCAAAAGTTATAGTTTCTGACCCCAACAGTATCCTAGAAATTGCAATATTCTCAATAAATTGGGTTTAAAACTTTTTCTAGAAAAAAAATGCTTAATTTGTGAAATTAAATTGTCGAATGTTTTAGAAATCGTTCATAACGAGAATATTATATCTTGAAAATTGCCACCAAAAAAAAAAAAAAAAAAATTTAAATATTTAGTCATATCAACATCAAAGAATTCTCAATTTCAGAACTTTTTTTGCTCGTGCATTGATGGTGATTATTGTTCCTACGCAAAATATAGTATATTTTGCAGCAAAGATGGTTACCAACATTTTTTGCCCGCATTATTTTTTAATCGGCTAGGTACTCCCAATGATAACTAAAAACACACAAACGTTAATGCTTTATAGCATAGAAATACAGAATCAAAAGCTATTTATCTCCTATTATATACACATAAATTATCTAATTAGTGCTAGCAGATGCATTTTTAAATATACATAGATCAATATAGTGCTTCATTTTTCTTTTATTAGTATTTCTTAGTATTCATTTTTCATTTATTTGTATTATTCAGTAAAAAACTCACTTTCTTAAGCCTGAATTACGTCAAACTTTTTATAAAAGCGCCCAAGTCCATATAACAGCGAAATATTGTGAAGAGTATTAAATACAAGGTAGTAAGACACTTAGCCAAACGCAGGTAATAAATCGCCAAATATTGTTCTTTTCGCCCTCTCTCGAAATGCATTTTTCCCGTACATTTAAAAAACACGATTTTGAGTCATCTTATTTAAAATCCAAATAAATAAATAAGAGGAAGCAATAATAGCATAAGTCAAAACATTTTATTTCCGCATCAAGGAATTGTATCGTAGTTACACATGTGGAAAAAAGCTGCTTTTGGCCAAAAAACTTTGTCTTCACTAAATTTGAATACGATTAAAAAAGTACCGTGATTAATTAAAATGTTATAGGCAGAGCTGCCAAGTCTCCGGCATTTTGGATACCAGTATTTTAATACAGAAAATGTTTTATTAAATTGGAACATTCTGCGGATTTAAAAAATAACGTTTCCTATAAGAAAATTCTGCTATGCAATAAGCGGGGGCTTGGCATCTCTGTATAGGAATATTTCGTGATCTACTTTTTAACCTTAAAAAAAGCAATGACCATTTTTCGGGTACAAAAATTATTGCTAATTGTTCCATTTTGTATACAAAGTATTGATTGTAATATTGATACATGTATGGTGATAAATTTCCAGTAATTTTTCAAATCCCATTTATTTTATTAAAAATATAAATCTATTATTAATTTAGTTTAAAATAAATGGTTTTTAACTAATTTCATAATACTTTTGAAATATCACTTTTCATTGGCCATTTTTTTAAAGCATTTAGAAAATGGTTGTTGTTTTCAGTCAAATATAGACTTTGGTCTGTCTGCATTTTATTTTATTATTTGTTGCGCATCGATATGTTTTTAAGTTTAACAAGCATTAAAAGTTTAAAAGAAAACAAGTTTAAAGTAGAAATAAAACGTATTTACTTAGATAGATGCATGTATGGTTTTTCGTCATCTCCCGAGCATGTTTGTTTACAATATCCGAGAGCTGGCTTTTCCGATCTGCTTCTACTGAGTAATGTTACTGCGTAACAGCCGAGTAACAGTGATTTTAGCGATCGCGTCACTTGCTGTGAACGGCAGTGGTTTTTGACGTCATACCGCGTGACCAATAGCGTCTTGGATATGTGTTGCAAATAATTCGCAATGTATTTCTGAAGAGAGTTTGTATGTACAGTGGCAACAGATATATGCAAAACAAGTTCTTCAGAATCTTGTATAAATAGTTTGTAATGCGATGGCTTGTTGCTTCTCTCTATTTTTCTTTTCAAATGTTGCTTAAGCACATAATCATGTAACTTAATTCATCTTTATTTTTAGTTCTCTTAAGTTTACGGCAAAGTAATGTCGTAGTGTTGTTTACATCTGTAAATATGTCATCTTAGTCAATAATAAAAGTTTTGGTCATAGAAAACTGTTGTTGTTAATTAAGCCTTCCACAAAACCACTGCAAATACTCTGCTCGGCCCATTTTAAATGGCCGTCAGGGTTATGGGCCCAGAGCCCTTGTGGAACTGAAGATTTTTGCGTCGATGTTTTGTTCAACGATGTTTGTTGACAAGTTACGTCGTGCCGATGTTTTTCTGATCCTGGAAATTTTTGATGGAGTTTTCAAGTTTTGCTGTCTGCCCTGTTTTGATGTGATTTTTTTACTTCACCGGTGATAAATCTGCAAGGACTGTTTTCTTTTTGGACTTTGTGTTCTTTTTGGACTTTTCCAATTTTTTGAAAGTTTTCCCGATTGCTGTGAAGGAGGCCGAGTTTTAGAAATGGAGCTGACAAACGTCACCCTTTTGACCTCTTCAAATTGGGAGAGTTGGAAAGTCGAAGTAAAAGTCCTTTTGCTCCATTATGGGGCGTGGCAGTTTATAGAAGGTCCGGATGCAGAAGCTGGTGAAAGTATAGAACCATCAAAGGAAAGCAAAGTTCTGGAAAAAGAGGATGAGGCGACAACAGTTTCTGTGACTGAACAACTGACTTGGAGGGAAAGAAATGACCTGAGTTTGCGAAAAGCCTGTGCATACACCATAATTTATCAGACCCTGAGCCCAGAGTTCAAGCCCCTGATCGCCGGTACTACAAATGGCGCTGTTTCATGGAAGATTTTAAAGGATCATTTTGAACCAACCACCCGAGCTCGAGTTATTCAGCTGTTAGATGATTTTTTTAGTCTGAGATATTGTGCAAGGCGAAAATCTTGGACTATTTTTGTGTAAAGTGAAACAAGCAACCGAGCGGCTTCATGAAGTTGGGCATGATCTTCAACCACTCTATATTGGTTATCAGATGATAAGAAGTCTTCCAGAAGAATTTCAATCAACGGTTCAAGCAATCTACCGGTGGCCAGATAAAGAATTTGTCCCAGATAAAATAGAAGCCGAACTGCTGCTAGAGGAGAACAGATTGAAGCTAGCCACAAGAGACTTTCAGAATGCTGCTTTTTCTGGTGAAGTGAAATGTAAATCAGGTAAATTTTCAAAGTTTGCTAATTGTAATCTAAATCAAAGTAAATTTTTAAAGTCTGACAATAGTAATGTAAATTTAAGTAATCAAAGTAAATTTTTAAAGTCTGACAATAGTAATGTAAATTTAAGTAATCAAAGTAAATCTTTTAATTCTGATAATGTAAATTCAAGTAAATTTTCTAAAGCTAAAAATTTTAAACAGAATAAATCAATATTTTTGTAAATCTTATGGTCATTTAATTTCAAATTGTAAACTTAAGTCTAAAAATTCTCAATATAAAAGTAAATTTTCAGAATCTAGTAATGTTGAATTAAAGTATAATAATGTAAAATGCACCTTCTCTGAACATGAAGCAAGTTTAATTGAAATTTCTCCAAACATTTTTGAAGCAAATACATCTGATTTTTGTAAAAGTAATAGCTGGGTTTTTGATACTGCAGCGACTGCTCATTTTTGTAATAACAAAAATTTATTTTTAGATTTTGAGCCTGTGTCAAATATGCAGATGTCACTTGCTGTAGGAGAAAAGGAAATCACTGTTCAGGGAAGGGGTACAGTAAATTTTTTTGTAAAGTGTAAAGATGGCAGCTCAAATTATCCTTAAAAATGTTTTGTATAATCCTAATTTACGTAGAAATTTGTTGTCTGGCAGCAAGCTTGAAAAATTGGGTGTAAACTTTGTTGGCAGTAAGGGTAGGGTAACTGTTTATGACAAGGAATGGAATTTTTTGTTTTATGCTGTTAGAAAAAATGACTTGTACTTTTTAAAACCTTTTAGCTGCAAATGTAAGGGAGAAAGCAACTCGGCTAACATTTCTGCAAATCAAGTTGAAAAATTAAATTTAAATGAACTGTGGCATGAAAGATTTTGTCATGTAAACAATGAATATTTAATTAACACTTCTAAAAATGAAAGTGTTATAGGTTTGCCTTTATTGTCTAAGTTAGCCGAGGATTGTATCTCCTGTAAACTCGCTAAGTCTAAAAGAACATCATTTAAAGCTATAGGTAAAATTAAATCAAAAACTGCTCTCGAACTTTTGCATATGGATCTCTGTGGCCCTTTACAGGTAACGTCGCATGGGGGGAGTCGTTATTTTTTCACCATCATAGATGATTTTTCTCGTTTTGTTACAGTATACCCCATCAAGAACAAATCTGATGTTTTTCAAACTTTTTTAAAATTTCAAAGTAGGGCCGAAAGGTATCTAAACAAGAAAATAATTTCAATCAGAACTGATGGTGGTTTAGAATTTTGTAACAGAGAATTTGATTCTTTTTTAGAAAAGCAAGGTATTTTTCATAAAAAGACGAACCTGTACAGTCCTGAAATGAACGGGGTTGCGGAGCGTTTTAATTTAACTGCTTTGGATGGTGTAAAGACTCTTCTCAATGCTAGCGGCTTATCTCAAAAATTTTGGGCGGAAGCCTTAATGTGTTTTTCTTACGTATGGAATAGGGTATGTCACAAACAGTCAAAAATCACCCCTTTTGAGATGTATTCTGGTAAAAAACCCTCGGTTTCTCATTTAAAAAAATTTGGATGTTTAGCGTACGTTGGAGTGCCCAAACAGATTAGAAGGAAGCTTGATATGCGGGCTAAACTGGGGATCATGTGCGGGTATGCTCAATCAACGAAGGGCTATAGAATCTGGTTAATTGATGAAAATAAAATTGTAGAAACCATTAATGTAAGATTTGATGAAACAAAAAGGGGGGTTGATGTAGTTTCAAAATTTAAAGAACAAAAGTTTAATTTTTCACTTTTTGATCTTCCAGAAGACGGAGATATTTTTTATGAACCTGAGAATACATCTCAATTGGGGAGTGAGGCTGTCAAATTAAAAGATCCAGAAGTTTCGGAGCAGGATGTTTTAAAATCTTGTGCATCAATTCCATGGACCCGTAAAGCAGTACCCCGAAAAACCGGAAATCAAACAGACATTTACTAAGGCATAGAAGGAACCAACACTAGAATTAGGTCTTTTAATGAATTAATAAAATATTGTAAAGAAAATAAAATAGAATGTGATAAAAATTTATTTGATTTTAGCTCTAAAAATAAAGAATCCGGTAAAGTTTTAAATTTAAATGTAAATGAAGCAAATTTAACTGAAATCAAAATTCCTCAAAGTTACAGTCAAGCCATTAAAAGCCCAGAAGCATCAAATTGGATGGGACGCAATGAACCATGAAATCGACGTCATGTATGAACGAAAAGTATGGGATCTTGTGACACCACCAAAAGATGCTAAAGTTTTGGGAAACCGCTGGGTATTTACCGTTAAAAGAAACGAGAAAAATGAAATTGTAAGGTACAAGGCGAGATTGGTAGCGAAGGGGTTTAATCAAATTAAGGGGGAAAATTACGAAGAAGTTTTTAGTCCGGTTGTCAGTTTTACAATAATTAGGTTGTTCTTTGCCATATTTTCATGTCTGTTTAAATGGAGAAATGTCCAGGTAGATGTCAACAATGCTTACCTTTATGCTAATCTGGATGAGACTGTATACATGCACCAACCTGAAGGTTTTGTTAGGGATAAAAATAAAATTTGTAAGTTAAATAAAGCTATTTATGGTCTCCACCAGAGTGGCAGACAATGGTTTTTCGAGATGGATGATGTTTTATCCAAACTTGATTTTCAAAAACTCGATTGGTGCAATTGTGTATACATGTTTCAGACCAGATTGGTTCTTTTACTTTATGTTGACGACATAGTTCTTTTTGGTAAAATTAAAGATGATTTGGATTTTGGGATAGAATTACTGCAAAAACATTTTAACTTAAAAATCTTGGGGTCAACTAAAAAGCTATTGGGTATAGAGTTTGAAGAAATAGGAAATCGTCTTTTTATACACCAAACTTCATATATTGAAAAAGTTTGTGAAATGTTTTCAGAATTTAAAGTTCCTTTAACTACTTTACCTATGCCCAGGGGTTTAGTTTTGTCGAAGCAATACTCGCCTTCTACTAAGGAAGATATTGAAATGATGTCAAAGTTTCCTTACAGAAATCTTATAGGCTGTTTATCTTTTATAGCTGGAAAGACTAGACCGGATATCATGTATGCAGTTAATTTGTTATCCCAATTTCAATCAAATCCTGGAATTTCTCATTGGAATAGTTTATTAAAATTGTTAGGTTATCTTAAATGTACTTAACATTATAAACTTGAGTTGTCCAGAGTTAGTGAGTTAAATCTTTCATGCTATTCAGACTCAGACTTTGCTGCAAACAGAGACGATCGAGTTTCCATAGGTGGCTATATTTTGTTTCTAGATGAAACGCCCATTTCGTGGAAGACTTTTAAACAGAAATGTATAAGTCTTTCAACTATGGAGGTCGAATACGTCAGTTTAACTGAAGCTGCTAAAGAGTTAATCTGGGTCAAAAATGTTTTACAAAATGAGGTTCTAAATTTAAACTTGAAAGATTGCACACTATTCTGTGATAACCAAGCAGCAATAGCCTTTTCAAATTCTCCTTTTGAAAATCAGAAAACAAAACATATCCATATAAAATATCATTTTCTTAGAAATTTAGTATATGATCAGGTCTTTAAACTTAAATATATTGCTAGTAAATTTAACTTGGCTGACAGTTTTACAAAACCCCAAATTAGAGAGCAGTTGTTGAAATTTTGTAAAAGGATTTTTGATATTTAAAGTTTTAAGGGGGGGGTTATAATTTTTCTTACAATGTAATCACTGTGGTCAAAGACTTGCCAATAAAGTCTTATATGACCTGACATTGACCAGACTGTTGTTTTTGAATATTAAAATGTAATTGAATTTTACTGAACTTTTGAAGTTCTGAATTTTTGAAGTTTTTGAAATTTGATATTTGTAATTTTTGTATTTTTATAACCTTTTTCAGAATTTTTGTAACGCTCTGGAGATGGCGAAAAAGGAGGCCGTTTGTTGCGCATCGATACGTTTTTAAGTTTAACAAGCATTAAAAGTTTAAAAGAAAACAAGTTTAAAGTAGAAATAAAACGTATTTACTTAGATAGATGCATGTATGGTTTTTCGTCATCTCCCGAGCATGTTTGTTTACAATATCCGAGAGCTGGCTTTTCCGATCATGGAACAATATAAACCGGGAAGGAAAACGAAGCCTCTTTCCCCTTAGGAGCAGGGTGATCGTCGATGCCACCGGATTTCTGTGAGGTTTACCCATATCCCAGCATTCCCTGAGGAATGGCAACTGTTTGGCGCATTTATCACTTATTTGGCCAGAGACGGGTGGGTGCTGATTTCTATGGCGGCGAGGGGTAAAACACATGCCAAGTTATCGTCAATCGAAAAAAATCGCCAAGGTTGCTGGCAGTTCAGGGTCACACCATGGAACAATATAAACCGGGAAGGAAAACGAAGCCTCTTTCCCCTTAGGAGCAGGGTGATCGTCGATGCCACCGGATTTCTGTGAGGTTCACCCATATCCCAGCATTCCCTGAGGAATGGCAACTGGTTAGCGCATTTATCACTTATTTGGCCAGAGACGGGTGGGTGCTGATTTCTACGGCAGCGAGAGGTAAAACACATGCCAAGTTATCGCCAATCGAAAAAAATCGCCAAGGTTGCCGGCAGTTCAGGGTCACACTTGTCCCAGAATTCTCGGCTTGCCTCGGCTCGTCGCCGTTGACCGGTTTTCCTTCCCGGTTTATATTATTTGTTCCATGGGTTACACTTGTCCCAGAATTCTCGGCTTGCCGCCGTTGACCGGTTTTCCTTCCCGGTTTATATTCTTTGTTCCATGTTTCCGATCTGCTTCTACTGAGTAATGTTACTGCGTAACAGCCGAGTAACAGTGATTTTAGCAATCGCGTCACTTGCCGTGAATGGCAGTGGTTTTTGACGTCATACCGCGTGGCCAGTAGCGTCTCGGATATGTGTTGCAAATAATTCGCAATGTATTTCTGAAGAGAGTTTGTATGTACAGTGGCAACAGATATATGCAAAACAAGTTCTTCAGAATCTTGTATAAATAGTTTGTAATGCGATGGCTTGTTGCTTCTCTCTATTTTTCTTTTCAAATGTTGCTTAAGCACATAATCATGTAACTTAATTCATCTTTATTTTTAGTTCTCTTAAGTTTACGGCAAAGTAATGTCGTAGTGTTGTTTACATCTGTAAATATGTCATCTTAGTCAATAATAAAAGTTTTGGTCATGGAAAACTGTTGTTGTTAATTAAGCCTTCCACAAAACCACTGCAAATACTCTGCTCGGCCCATTTTAAATGGCCGTCATTATTATTATTATTTATAAATGGTGGAGAAATATTCATACTTAATCCATAACTTACATAATATATGACTCTGTTATTACATAAGTCACCTTTTTATTATCATAAAAATTATGTTTTTACTGATTTTTATTAACTCAATAGGAAACATTTTGTGCTTTGAGCTATAGATGTCTGCATTTCATTTATTTATTTATTTTAACAAAATTCTTTGTATTTAGAAGAATTTTTATTTAAATAGGAAATCTAAATGTTGCTGTTAATAAAGAAGAAAGTTACAAAAGGAGTAGACGCATACTATCAAATATGGAAAATCGACAAATCCAAAAAAGACGTCGTATGAAATATCATCTTTTAAAGCAAAAAAAAACGAGGTCTGATTATCGAGCCTACTGATTACAAAATGTGCATTACATTAAATAATAATAAAAAAAAAAACACTGCCAATATTTATTTATTTTTTCTTTTTTGCAGTTTTGGCTTCGAAAGGTGCACTATGTTGCAAAAAGATATAAGCGACTATGAAAACACACTTGGTAAACATTCATGCTCAGTTTTACAAATAAATATGGCACATATATGCCCTATACACACCGAGGAACCTAATTGATGCCAAAATGGTGTTCAGTTACCTAATATGCTGGTTATCATATAAATGTTATGATAAATTGTTTGTTCTAAAATATCATTTATTGATTGTTATTTCTTTTTTTTAATAACAGAAAATGTTTCATTTATTCCTTTTTTTTTTTTATTTTGAAATAAATAAATACTGTGTTGTTATAGCATGCTATATGTATCTGGTAATCAAAACGATGTTTTCGCCTAATTGGCATAAAAAATCTCGGCAAACCCGGTGCTTATATCTCTAGTATATTATCTCAAGTATTTTATTTATGTATACTATAATTGTTTTTACTTGCCACTTACTTCTTGTATATAAAAATAGGTAAGTGGCTCCTTTATGCAGTATAAATTGTATAAATCTTTAAAAAATAGCCCCCGTTGCCCCTTTTTTGGATCGAATAAAAAAAAAATCAATGTCTAATTCTAGTATTGCTCCCAGGTAGGTATGCATGCATAATCCAAATTTCAAAGTTGTATGCCAACAGGAAATGGATGAAAAATGGGAAAAGATGTGACATATGCACCATGGAACATCATTGGCGTCAAAATGGCATTATTTTACCTGAGATGGTAATCCGACTTTATTTATATATTATTTGTTTATTTACTCATAAAATGTTTATTTATTTTCATTTCCTTTTTTTAATTATATAAAATATTTCTTTTTATAGTTATTAATTATTATTATTATTTTATTTACTGTAAGTTCTTTTTGAAAATAGAAAAAATTTAAAAATGTGTATGTAAGCATTATTTGAAAACGGAGCTTTCGGCAAATGGGCTTTGAAAAAAAATTGCGCCAAATCTGATGCGCTTGTGGTATCCGTGCCGAAAAATTAGTGACCAGAATATACTTCTACACACAAACAAAATATAAGTTAAAAGAAAACATGCAATAAAAAAAAGGGAAAATGATGTCATAAAAGAAACTTTTTATTTAAAAACGTAATTGTTTCTAATTTTCACACGTGAAATATATAAAACATTCTTTTAGCGATCAAAAAATGCTATTAAGGGATTATCACAAAATCTCAAAATCAAAGTTTTTATGACATTTTTCTTAATATAAAAAATAACAGTTTTATTTTCCTGCATGATTAAATTTTAAAATGTTTTATTGCATTCAATATTTCTGAATGCGTAAATGATTACTATTTACTCCATGTACTGATTCGGTTATCTACGAAAATATCCAGCCTGTGAAAATCACGTGCACCAAATTTCTGTGACGTATGCAAATAAATTGTGCTTTTTTATCAATTTTTTTAACATAACTTTTAAACTATTTGGAATTAATTTTTAAAAGTAGGTGCATTTACCAGATTACCTTCATGGGTACCTTCTGGTAAAAACAGAATCGAAATCCGACAAGTACTTTTTCAGATTTGCTTGACGAAAGAATTTTTTTTACTTTTAATATCGTTGCGTACTCTGAGTATAAGACTTTGCTACGCTCAGACAATTAACCACTGTCTTCTGTCCTTTGTATGTGTCTCTTAAATAAATATTTCAAGTTAAAATTTCATTAAATTATTTGCTGATTGCAATGTACATTTCCACCTATCCCCCCCCCCTCAATCTTTGTTTAATGCATGGAAGTATCTAATTCTATAAACTAGCGTTTTGTATATGCAACATATGTTATAATATTTTTTCAAGTAAAAATTTGACAAGTTATGTTGATAGATCTACATTATCCTTGGAATGTTAGCATGTACAAGTAAAAAGGTTCACCATTTCTGCCTTGATAATTTCTTTCAATATCTTAATCAATGTTGGATATGCACCCAGTTATGATGTATTAGTTGATCTTTATATAGATAATTTTTAAAATAGTTTCCACATTTAGAAAAATAGATTGGGGTATGTCATTTAGCATAACAGATCAAAACTGCAAAAGCTTTTTTTTTTTTTTTTCCCCTATAGAAAATAGACATTGTGCCCTCCTCTCCATTTCCTAGACCAGGCATGTCAAACACATGGCCCGCGGGCCACAATTGGCCCGCCGACAATTTATTTGTGGCTCGGCAAGAATTTCGACATTTGCCCTATGCTTGATTTAGTTCATGATTGATGCAGAAAATACACTTTGTATAAACACACTTTTGCTAGTCTGGGCTGCAACATTGCCAACTTGATATTTTTTTCAAAATCTGTACAATTAACACAGATCAGTAATACACACTTCATATTGTTAGCACAATCAGCATAATTCATATTTGTTTACTTTAATCTGAAAAGCTTGACCGAATAATGTTTCACTTTTAAAAAATACATTTACAATGCAAAGAGTTGTGCTCCTACAACGATTGGCTTTTATAAAATGAATCAATCACAAAATTAAAAGAAGAATAGTAAAGATCAATGTAATAAATTTATATTGCATTTTTGTACTAGTATTATGATTTCCCTTATTAAGTATTGTATTTAAATTTTTATGGTGATTTATTTAAATTTTTCCAGTTTTTCACTTTATTATTTATATATTTATTTATTTTACTAGATTGTATTTTAATTTGTATGTTTAGTTTCATTCGGTGAGAAAAAAATAAAATTCCTTAACATTTTTTTGAAGTGGCCCGCGATGGTTAACGAGTTTGACATGCCTGTCCTAGACTGTATAAAACTCTTTTAGATTGATTTATTAGATGAGAACAACATTTAACTTAAATACATTTAATATTGGAATTATTATTTTTTTTTGAGGTCATTTTTCATGACATATTATTTAGCTCTAGTACTTAATGTGACAAAAACCCAGTCTTTAGAATTCTTGTTTCAAAATATGAATTTGAAAAGAAACACGGCATAAACCTAGCCAGACAATTAGATGTCATTGGGTCATATAGCTGATGAAATGGGTTTTGTGTTTTTTTAAATGTCTAGCTACTGTTTTATATTATTTTGAATATTAGTGTTAAACTGTTTTTCTTTTTCTATGTTACCATTGCAATAAATACTAAATAAATAAATAAAAAAACATATTATTGAAAGAAAATAATTTCTTTTTATTCTAGGATCCCCATTATTCTGGATCTGCAACATCAAGAGAAAAATTACAGGCTCAAGGTTGGATTAAATGGCAAGATATTGATTCTCTTGATCACAGTTCATTTTATAATCTCTGTTGTCCATTAATTAAGACTGATGATTAAGTCTGTAATAATCACTTACTATTTGAAAGCTTGTCAAATACAGTGTATTATATATATATATATATTTAAAAATAATGTGATAAAATCCATTTTATATTTTTCTTAAAAGGTTGTACAATGTAGAACAGTTTATCCAGAATGCGCAGGATAACTGATTGTGCATGTAAGCAACACTCATTTGATCAGATTTGTTGAATGTATGACTATGACATTGTTTACAATTTCAAATCAATGATTAGAAAGATTAATGAGATTAATAAACACTTCAAAGATTAAACTGAATTTAAAAGAAAACAGTGTATAGGAATCTTCTGGAAGCAATAATTCATTATAAAAATCAAAATGTTTCCATTTGAAATCTTAGATTTTGACATGTATTGTGCAGTGCATGTATAAAAGCATATTTTTTCTGGAAAAATTCTGAAATTATGATTAAAAAAATGATTATAAATAACTGGTTTCTGGATAAACAATTCTATTTATTTTGTCTATATACTTTGGATTTAATAAACTAATTATTTTTTCACAATGTTATTTATTTAAAAACTTGCCATATTCTCGTTTATGTTTGATGCCAGTTGATTTCTCTTTAACCTTTTCAGACCCCAGGGTTTATTTATATATTTTTTAAACTTTAATTTTGAATTTATATTAACAACCTCATAATTAAAAAAAAAAAATCATTTTTTTGCACATAAAATTTGCTGATACAATAAGTACTCTTTTTGACGATTTGATAGAAATTTCTATTTTATTTTATTCTTTTTATATAGCAAAATGAAATAATATATGTATTTAATAATTTTCTACTACTAATAGATTCTTCAAATGATATCTTAATACACAAAAAAATTGTTTATGTTGTCATTTTTGTACATTTCATACATTTTTGCTACAAGTCATTTTGATATAACATGTATGTTGCTGAAAAAAATCTAAGAAAAAAATTGATATTTTATTTAGCTCTTCTATCTGTTAGGTTTCATTCACACCAATTTCTTTATTTTTAATTTTATTTGTATGCATGGAAAAAAATTGTAAAGATGTGCTTGTGCATCCCATAGGATACATCAGGTTTGAAGAGGTTAAGAGAAAAATGCTTGATTCTTATCATAAAATGTAAAAAATTTTAACATAATTTTTTCATGAAATGAATTTTTATAAAAAAAATTGCACTATGAATTTTCATAAATATAAATTATAAAATATGATTAAATATAAAAATAAGAGGTTAAAGATGTTTTCATAAATATAAATTATTAAATATGAATTTTCATAATTATTTTATTTAATGACAACATAATTTTTTCATAAAATTATTTTAATTGTTACTTTGTTGTTTTAATTTCTGTAATTTTTAATTGTTTTGTAAAAATTAAAGCAAAAGAAAAAAAAGATCAAGAGTTTAATTAAAAATACTAATAACAGAATTTTTTTTGTTTAAATTGGAAAAAAAAAGAGGGGGTGGAGAAAGGATGCTACAAGAGAGTATATTAAATTCTTAGATGTCTTATTATATTTCATTCACACTGCTGGAGATATTTCGGATTATATTTTAATGTACACTGAAGTGCTTCTTCAAATAAAAGTAATAGTCTTGTTTATTTTTGACAAAGTATAAATATAAACTTTATAATTAAAATTGAAAGATCTGGGAGCAAATAAATATAAATATTTAGTAATTTTATATAAAAGTGAAGTTTTGTGCTTAGATATATTTTATAAATAGATTTTTCATCAGTCAGTTATATGTACTTTTAGGAAAAAAATACACAAATATTTTTGTCAGATTTTAAAAAGTTAACTGCTAAAAAAATTTTCTTTTTGTATCTAAAACTATCACACATACTATTATTTCTTCTATTCTTTTTAAGAATAAGTATTATATCATATAGTATTATGTATGCATTTTCTCATATGGTATGGTACTTTAGTTTTTAGAAGTTCTTTTTTCAGTCATAAATTGATGCACCACAAATTGAATAATGAATTTTCACCTGAACATTTTTTAGAGGCTTAATATCTTGATAAATGTTTCATCATTTTCTTGTTGTGAACATTATTCTTGCTATGTATGTTTGATGCAATTAATTTGTACAGTACCCACCGCTTAATCAGATCAAATTGTGAGGACCAAATCAAATCAATACAACTGTTAAAACTGACGCCTAATAAAATCACCATCATTGGTAATTAAACTCAAATAATTTCTTCAGCAGCAAAATGTAGTTGATATGAATGTGCAAGTTAAGCAATCAGTTTAATCTTCAGTGAAAATTTTTATTTTTGTTTTCTTTTTCAAATTAAACTTTAACAAAACACACACACATACAAAAAAAATTACAACCAATATCGCTGAGTTCCACCAGTTTAGCAACAAACACACCCATCAATCATTTCTTCTTTTTTTTATTTTGTAGATTAGTGTAGAAAAGAGGGATATCTGAGGAGAATCTATAACTGGGCTAGTTTTTAATGTTTCAATTTTGGTTGTAGTTTTGTATTAGGATAATTTTAATTTCAGAACTGGTTCTAATAGTTAACTTTTTTTAAAGAAATCTGAAACTAAAATAAAAAAAAAGTAAAAGCTATCACAGTTGTAGATCATCATCAGATATCCTGGGAAAAAAAATATTAAAAATCAAAACGAGATATTTGAAAATAACATCCTATAGACTTTACATTAATGTTAAGTTTAAACTTCTTATTCATTATTTACCTTGATTACATGCAACTAATTACTTTGAAATAAACTTTAGATTTCATGAATTAAATTAAATTTTTCAAAGTAATGCTATTCTACATTTTATTGAAAATAATAGTTTTTGAAATTAGATTAGCCAATGTAAGACTGTTTCTATTGTTGGGATTACTTTCGTGGATTTATCATAAGTTCATTCACAATTGTTCATTAAAATTTTCAAAAATGTTAAATTTGGTTCTGTTATTTGCAATCTGTAAATCTTATGAATAGAACAGTCAAAATTTATTGATGATTTAGGTGAAAAGCTTACTTTTGATCAAACAAGTCTCAAAAATAAAAGTATTGATATATTTCAGGGGTCACAGACCTGCGCCAAACGAAAATATCTGCTCCAAATCAGTTATTTTGGCCGTTTCTGCTCCAAAATGGCCATTTTGTATTTTCCTTCTGCGCCAAAATTTTATTTCTTAGCGCCATTTTGTTTTCTTCAATGAATTTTCTTTTTCAATGTACGTGTTGCAATGTTGTTCGTCTCTAACCCTCCCCTCCCGTGATGACGACATTGGAGTAGCCCCACCTACCCTCTACAACTTATATTATTGGATGATTGGATGCTGACATTTTTGACGATGCATATTGAATCAACAGGCATGTCAATTTTCTGCGGAAACGCAGATTTCCGCATTTTGCTTATTTTCATAATCCGCTGATTTCTGCTTTTTTATTTATTTTCATAACCCGCTGATTTCCACGATCTTTCTTATTTTTTTCGGCCGCGCCACCATTTTTTACCACGACGAAATTGGTCAAAAATGACGATCAAACGGGTAAGTGAACTTTCGTTACGGCATCTTCTTGGTTGCTTTCAATGATGGGGTATGTAAAATGATGTATTTCAAAACTCTGATTCTCGTCCGAAATTTGCGAAAATTTGAAATTGGATTATCAGTTCCACATAGTTGCCAACTTGTACGGTTTTGCGCACGAAAAAAACAATTATGTAGAAATGAAAATTTTGTGAAAGAATCGCCGAAATAGCATACATTTCGTCAATATTTCGTGGAAAAATTCGTCAATGTTTTTGTAAACGAACTTTGTCAAAAGATCGATAAAAAACGCGAATTTCCTGTGCGGATCGCGGGAAAAACGGCAATTTCACCAAATATCGCAAGATAAAACGCTGATTTCTTCTGACGACCACGGGAAAACGCCGATTTCCTCTAAAGATTGTGGATATAACGACGATATCGTTAAAAGATCGCAGGAAAAAATGCCGTTTTCGATAAAAGATCGCTTAAAAATATTTTGTCAAAAGAATATTTGAAAAAATATGCTGATTTCATCAAAAGATCACGGAAAAAACACCGATTTCGTCAAAAGATTGCGGGAATAAAACACCGTTTTCGAGAAAAAATCGCGTAAAAATGTAAATTTTGTTTAAAGATAGTCGAAAAAAACAATGATTTCAATTAAAAAAACATGAGGCCGTTTTGCTTATTGTATCTTTCTATAGTATTTGTTTTTCTGCTTCCAAAAATAGCTGTTGTTCCTGTTGTGTTCGAGTAAGTGCAGGTAAACAACTTTTATTATTTGTTAAAAAATGAATTTTTTTGCTGCTTTTTTTCTATTTTAAAAATTTTGCTGTTACAAAATTCTTTTTATTGTTTTCTCTACAATTTGCTTTTCCTGTTTTTTTTTTTTTTTTTTTGGGGGGGGGGGGGGTTCCAAAAACTGATTTTCCTGCTCCAAATTTGTTTTTTTGCTGCCTTAAAATCCATTTTTGACTGCTCCAAATCTTTCTGAGTGGCTGTGATCCCTGATATTTTTTTTTCTTTTTAAAGGCTTACAATAAATAAATACAGTAGACTCTTTTAATTCCACACATAATTTACAGATTTAAACAAAGAAGCTTTCAGCTCAGATGTAGGGACTAAATTAGACTTTATTTTAATATCAATCCTATATATATATATATATATAAATCTGTAATTTTTCATTGAATTACTGAATTCATGCTTTTTTATAATGGAATAAATTTATTTCTGAAAAAATTCAAGATATTGCTGGTAATCACACTCTTTTTGCCAATACATTTATGCATTAATCAAGCTCTTTTGATTATTCAGTCTGGCTAAACCTGAAATTAAACTTCCTTATTTTATTATTTTGATGTGAATTAACAGTGCACTTTTATAAGGCAAGTTTCATTGACTAATTTAGGAAAAATGCATCTCATTTTTACAGTGAATATTTAACTATACATTATTTATTAATTACTTGTCCTTTGCTTTTAACATTTTAATAATTTAAAAATATATATATATACATTTTTATTTTTAGTATATTACTTATTTTAATATTTTACTATATTGTAAGCATTCATTATAATCTCAATTGCATTATTAATTACATTGAAATTACTGTTTTAAAAACATAAACAAAGCTATTACCAGAAATTCACAAAATTCTAAAATCATCATGATCTCTGGTCCCAAGCTGTGCGGATTTGAGGGAGTCTACTGTGTAAATGAACTTTCTTTTAATGAAGTCCCTATTCAACAAAGTTTTCTATTTAATAAAATTTTCTGTAGAACCTTGACTTTGAATACCATTAACATATTATGAAGAATATATTCTCTGTAGCGAAATTTATTCCACTTTCGTATGTGATGTGATTAACTTGAATGGAGAAGTTGCTGTTGTGATGGCTATATGAATTTTTTTCGAAGGATTGTATCAAAAGGAAATTATATTTTCAATCATTTGCATTCAAAAATAAGAAATGCTAAAATTCTTTGATATAATAAGGGGTTTCCAGTTTTACAAAAGTGTTGTAGATGAACTGTTTGGATACAATTAATTCAGTGCTTAATTTTTATGTGCAAAAATTTTTATGAACAGTATCTTTTATAAGAAACATGTATAAAGTAATATTTCAAAATTTTTTAAAGTTAAGAATTTCGAATACGGAGAAAAACTAGTCGTTGGGGGCCACCGTAATACTTACCTATCATGGATATGTATATGAAAATAAAACATGTGAAAACTATTTATACAATGCATTGCAATTCATAAACAAAATTTAAATATTGTTAATATACATAGTAATGCTCTATTAAAGAACTGCTGATTACCAATATCGACAAATTACATAAAACGCCAAACTACTCAAGTAGTACCGAACTGCGTAAAAGAAACATCCTTATAACTCCAAAAATAATAACTCTATTAACTAACAATTAACTGCATCAGATTAAGCGTCTCATTTCCAATTAAAATATACCTCTGAATTGAAATTTGAATGAAATACAGGGTCATGAAAAATCGAAGAATGTGGAAAACAGGATTACAAATATCTCGACAACTAATAATCCGATTGACTTCGTTCTATATGCAAAATGTGTGTTATTTTATTGCCTTTTACGGCCATTTCTTAGAACAAAAAAAATTCGAAAATTTTTATATACCTTTCATCAGAACGAATTTTTCGAGAGTCCCAAAAAATAGTTCCGGATAATCGAGGTTGCTGATATTAAATAGGGTTCGTCCCATTCTTACATACTAACTACATACAAAATTTCAAGTCTCTATCTCAATTCGTTCGGGAGATAGAGCGTTTACAGACAGACAGACAGACGGACGGCAAATTTTTTTTTCTAAAAATATGTTTTTCGGAATCTCCACTATCTAAAACGTGTAAATCCGTCAAAAAAAAATTTTCGATTTTCAAAACGATTGCAAGACTTACCCTATACTACGTATGATGGGTAAGTAAAAGGAGAAAGATACGCTCTGCTTCAGCTGTTTGTTTACCTTTCTTTTGTTTGTTTTTTAGAAATATTTTTCCAGATAATTTTTTCTCTTGTCTCTGAATTAAATTTTTAAAAAGTTACTGCCTAAATTAAAATAAATTTTTTCCAATAATTCTATTTTATGTGTATTTTTCATTTTATGCATGTATAATTTCTAACACAAATTTCATGAATTTGAGTTGATTTTTATTCACTGAATTTTCTTCACAATAAAGTGTTTATGTGTAATGATGAGACTTTATTAAATGGAAGTTTCACTATTTTATGATCTTAAAATTACTTTAAAAAATCTTCAAATTCTATATTTTAGAAAAAATGACAAACTCAGCATTAAGATACTAAATTAATTTTAGCACAATAATCCTAATTTGTGAATAAAATCATGAAATATAAATTTCTAATTATGTGAAAAATGTCTGGACCAAGATTTAAAGCAGGGACCAGCAATATCTTGGCTGGAGCTGCTAACTTTCTATCATCTGAGCTATCCTGGACAAATCTGGTGGACCTAATTCACCCTGCTAATCTTATTGTTGCAGCATCCAGTCTAATATCTGAATTATTTCAACAAAATAAATCACAGATAATGGAACTCCAGAAAAGCACTAGCTGTGTCATTACACTAAACTAATTTTAACAATTATATTGTATTGAATAATTATGTTAAAATTATTTTAGTGCAATTACATATCCAGCATTTTTTTGGAGTTCCATTCTGGTGATTTATTCTGTTGAGCTGATTCAGATATTAGAACGGATGATCAATAAGGTTAGCTGGGTAAATTAGTTCCACCAGATTCGTCCAGGATAGCTCAGGTGATAGAAAATTAACAGCTCCAGCCAAGAGATTGCTGGTCCCTGGTTTAAATTAGAGAAGGAAGAGATAAGTAAAGGAAGAAGTAGAAAACTGTCTAACCTCAGATTCTGTAATGAAAAAAAAAGAAATATTCTTTGACTCAACAGCTTTGGAGAATTTTATATCAATGAAGATAAGGGACCATTCTCCAATTGAATCTACATTAGTTAAGTGTGAAAAAGATCACACAATTTTATCAATCTTAGGTGACATTTGCTAAGAAAATATATTTTTTATTTAAAAAAGTTTTCCTATATTGAAAAATTGGATTCCATCCAATTAACTGCCCATAACTGCATCCTTTGCAGTTTTAAGACCTAGTTTCATAAAACTATGGAAAATTATTCCTCCGAATATCTGCATTTGTCACTGTCATGAAAACATTCAGGCAATTCATGAGGCGGTGATTAATGTATTTCCTGCATTAAACATTTGAGAGGAACTTAATGACTTTATTTGCTGTGATAAATCATAATTAGAAGGTATGAATTAAGAATGTCTAATTTTCAAAGATGGCATAAAAGAACTATTTGAAACCGGAGTCCATAATACAGAAGTTCTTATAAATTACCGTCATTAATGAAACAATAAATGTTTTGAAAAAGTAGCAGTTGAAGAAATTATTACTGATTACTTAAATTTTTTAAAGCAATTAAATCCATTTCTATGGCACACATTCATTCAAAGTTTAAACAGAATTATTTTAATAATGCCCCCCAAAGCAGTTCTGAAAGAGTTATCATGCAAATGCAAGTTAATTTTCCTAAAAACTATACATTTTTATGCCAAGATGAAATTTTGCCCAACTGGTTATATACATAAGTAACTGTATTTTCAGTTGTTATTTAGTGTCATGCAATAAAATAAAATCTTATGCTATTTATTTCGATAATTCAATTTTTAATCAATTTTCTGTAAATGCTTTCCTGCATAAAATTTCAACAAAGGGAATGCATTTTCCAAAATTGTATCCATTTTTCTGTTTTATCTCATAATTATGTTTTCTAATTTAAATAAAAATATAACTTTGTAATTGTGTCAGGAGTAAATCGGTCTTCTTGCTAATTTAAAAGCAGAGATTTTTTTTTCAAAAACTCTTAGTAAAGATATTGTAGGACTAAAGATGAGTTGTATAATGAAGTTGGTCCCGAAAAAGTAATTGTAGGAATATTGTTGATTTTGTCAAGTAAGCATACTTCATGTATCATATGGGGAAAATAAAACAGCAGTAACACATTTTATTACTTTGAAACTACTAGCAAACTAGTAACAGCAAAGAACACTGTTTAGTCTGTTCAGTAACAGAAATTGGGAGATTGTTTTGTAATTACAATAATTTAAAGTTTCATGGTATTACTAAATTAGTAGATGATGATTATCAAATAAAATAGCCATATAAATACGGAAGTAATTCTCAAGTTTTAATCTAATAATCAAATTAATACAAATAAAAAAATAAATAAATAAACTGGTTGACATTAAGTCTTCCCAATTCACAAATTCCAATTTTATTATTTTTTTTACATTCTTTTATGTTATTTTAAACTTTAACAAGCATGAAAAGTTATTCTGTATGAAAATAAATTTGTCAATATATATATATGAGGAAATTCCTTCTAAAGTTCAGTTTTTTAAATCATAATTAAATTCACATACATATATTCTGATGCCGTAAAACTTTTGAAACTTATATTTAAACATTAATTATTTAAAAAATTCTATTTACAATTTAAACACTCATAAGTTTTAGTTAATTAGTACACATCACATGCGGGAATTACCACATTCTTTTTTTTTCCGACCCACAACAAACATTCCATTAAACGTTATCTTCATCTCACTTTGGCATTTCGCTTGAATTTGATCTACTCCTTGAATTGTCTACTTTGCTGAGAGCCTTGGTTTTAGAGTAGTGATATGGGGAAGCTACGAGACACACTGCTGCTTGGCTGTGGGAGAAAGAATCGCTCCCACATATATAATATTTAAAATGAATGTTTGCTAGAACTTTCTTATGACAAAATGTCACAAAGAACACTCATCTGATAACACATGAATTAGTTGCATTTGATTTTGCTGAGTTCAACAACTAATCCTTTTTAAAAAGATATAATTACTCTGCTATTGTCTGTAAATTTTATTTTTAAATAATTCACAGAATTTCTACGTCAAACACAATTTTTGAATATTGGATTTTTTTGCAGTCGCAAGAGTAACCAAAGTTTCATTTATGAGAGAAGCAATATAACTTGTTAAAAATTACATGTGGCTTAAGCGAGTAGAACACCTGTGTTTTTAAGTGGTTGCATCAGATTTCTTATACATATATATATATACTGCAATAAATGAGTGGAAAGTATTTATAAAAATTTTCTCTGATGATCACAAAGTAACAATAGATATTTCCATATTACTCAGTAATAGTACTTCACTTCTATTTATCACAATGTTATTGACTTAAATATATTATTCACTTAAATATTGCCTGTTAGGCAATGAATCAGTCTTGTTTGCAGAGCGAAAACAAAGACAATTTTTCCTGATGTTTGTATATTTTTAAAAATTTCCCTGGCTTTTCTAAATTGATAAACCTCCCTGATGTGTTTGTGAAATTGTGAACATTATTTGTAAATTTGAAGTAATCATTATAATCAGGTTTTTTGTTTATACATTTTAAAGAAAACATGTATGTAAAATACATCTTTTTTTATGCATGTAGCAGTGACAGGCCAGGTTTTACTTTTATGATTCAATTTGTGAGAAGTCTAGTTTAGCTATGGAAAAGTTTTGTGAAAGGGCTATTTTTAACAAAAAAAAAAAAAAAAAAAAAAAAAAAAAGTTGTGAAGAGTCATTTAAAGGACACAATTTCTTCTTAAACAGATCTCTAAATAAATAGTACATATCACTCACTTGTAAGAAAAAGTGATACATCCTATTCCACTAATAAGCCTGGCCTGTCTTAGATGCATCTTGATATGCAAAAATTTTTATAAGTGTAGTTATATGGAAACCCACTTTATTATGCTAAATGTCCATTTGGGACAACAGAAGAGGAGTGAATTGTGTGGAGAGGTGAAATTACCCAACCCTTCAAACATCTTACATGTTCATTCTTAAAGGCTTTATGCTTCTCTTTATTTTTGTATACAGAGTTAAGTGTTGTAATTTCATGTCGCAGTAAAATCATGCAATTTTTCTTTTAAGGAGATGGGTCCACTTTTCTTGTACTGAGTGATATCATGAAAGCTATTTTTGTAGATAGTTTTACTTGGCACTGAAATAATAGAAATTATAAAAAGATATGTCATAAAATGAAGAGACCATGTTTATGTCTTGTAGTTGAACTGGCAATTTATTTACATGAGAAATTAAATAAATACAATGATAAACTAATCTAAAAATAAATATTTGGCACTAAAAATAAAACAAAATGCACTAACATTAAACAACAGCAGATATAACATGCAAATTTTGGTATTTTCAAACATATTTAACAATCACTTCAACAAATTATTCATAACAGTATATACAAGAAACTTTACAATAACAGAATTAGCATGAAAACAAATCAATTGCACAGTGTTACAAAAACTGATCAACTTCAGTGTGATTAAAAAATATACCAGCAGATTTTCCTTTTCTCCTCCCAAATTTTATGAACTGCATATCAAAGGAAAGATTAAATTTGTATGAAATAGATACTTAAAGCGGTTCTCAAAAAATACTTTTTTGTTAGCTCAACAATGTAAACTGGCACATTTATGGAATCATTTTGAAAGGTAAAAATATGGCATTTGCAGGCATGATTATTGAAGTGATTTCAAATCAATTTTTTTATTTTTCTATAAATGAATCATATCTTGACCTATGAGCCATTCTTATCTCACTCAAAATAACAACGTAGGCAGCTTTACTTCAACTAAAAATACGGAAAAACTGTTCAATTATATAGTTTCTGAATAAGAGTATCCAAATATTCCATATATATTTCTACATTTTATGGAAAAAAAAGAAAAAGCATTGCAGCAATAGCAAGCTATTTTTGCAGTCTCCTACATTTTATCATTACAATTTGCATTTAATCTTGCTGGCTGGTAAAATAAATACTTGGCTAAGATTTTCAGAAAATTTCCCATCTGTGAGAGTAACCTGCTAGTTTCATGTGTTTATGAACAAAAATGAATTCAGAAATGTGCAAGTTTGGATTTGAGAACAATCTTAATACAATTTATTCAACACATAAATCATATGCAATAAATAACATGTATTCATATGAGTTAAACTTTTAGCATGTTGAGTGCCACAGTGACTGACAGCGTAAAATATATTACATAAATTTTAAATACATTTTCAGAAATACTTAAAACAATATAAATATGTTAGTTTTATATCACATTTCAGACTGTCAATCATTGGTACTGAGGCGGTTAAAAGTTGACGACAATTCAGTGACTGACGTCTTTATTAAGAACTATTATGGCACTTAATGCAATTAATATAGATATTTTATGAGAATTTTCTTTTTCAAAATATTCAAGCATGATTAATAAAACATTCTGCAGATAGTAATTGAGAATTTTCTTATGAAACGTTAGTGTTGACGCTAGAATTAAAGGGCTGCTGAGCAGGAATTTTTCAAAAAGGGGCACACTGGTACCTTATTTACCAAAAATATTTTGAACTGGTTTGTTTTGGGTCCTATAAAATTTGCGATATTTTCCAAGGATCAATTAATTGAATTGCCTTGGGGCATATAGGATATATTAAAAAGGGCTTCTGAGCATATCGGAATGGTTTAAAAAAGACACTGGGCCAGTAAATAAATAAAAAAGGCCACTGAGCACTGTGCCCTGCTAAAAACAGCGTAAAGTCAACACTAAATATACATTATGATTTACATAAACTTATTTCCTATTTTTTTAAAAATAAAATATTAAGAAATGATCAAATTATATAATGAATTATTAATTTATGAAACCCATTAACTGAAAGTACAAAATAGGGTTCTTTTCTGTTTAAAAAATTTAGCCAGTCAAAAATTTAAAATGATAATCTTGACTTCATGTAATGTCATTTTAATTCCAAAAGTAGAGGAAGTTCGATAGTTAATTTAGGGGATGCTTTCTTATTTTTACCATTGCATCACCACAACACCAGTTGATAATAGGTTAATCCTACTGAACTTTATCGGAATTAAATAAAATTTAATTAATGTACCACTTAAAAAAAAGAGGTTTAAAAATTTTGGTCGAGTAATTTTAAAAATGAAGTGCAAAACTATATTTTGTTGTACTATTATTTTTAACACAAACAAACTGATTGGTAAAGTTATCATACGAATTGATTATTTCCAGCTGAGCGAAAAATTGCCCAGGCCGGGAATCGAACCCGGATATTTGGCTTACAAGGCCAATGCTTTACCTGTTAAGCTATATGGGCGATCGCCGGCTGGGATTTTTCGCTCAGAAAATATCATATTTTGTTGGAAAAGATGTCAAGTTGTTCTTAAGAATTGGTAAGCCACATTGCAAAAATTTAACCCTAAAAGCTGTTATCACAAAATTAAAATGATTAATATTCAATCATATTTTTTATGTAGTAGTTAGTTTGTAGTAAATAAGACCATTGGAAATATCACTTTGATTTTATTACATTAACCAACAACATATGATGAAACATTGTGTACATTTATAATTTTGTAATATCTGAGTACCCACTCCCTCCCCAATCCCAGAAAAAATTTTATTCTACATTTGTTCCTACTTTTTTAATCAATAGGAAAATTAATTGGATATTTTTCTTGATTAAGTGAAATATCTAGAAACATCAAGTTTAAAAATTGTAAAACCTTTCCTATTTCCTAAAAGTTTAAAAACGTTTACTGACATAAAAATGAACAATTTTAGATATATTTAAGCAACAATATCTTTAAATGCATGAAACACATTATATGCACACAGAACACTATAAAATTTGGGCAAAGATTATAAAAATTACAAAATTGATAAATTTTATAATACAAAATAAATACAATTCAAGAATATTTTAACAAATCTTTTTTGTTAAATATATAATCTGTAGTTTTATAAAATAAAGGAGTATAATTTGTAGAAATATATGTTTACATTAAGCAGATATCTGATTATAGGCACATCCTAATGTTTAACAACAGTTTCATGTACATTAATCAATGTACGTTTAAATGTTTCACAGACATTCATTAATGTATATCAATACATTAACGGATACTTAAATGTTTAACAGCAATTCCATGAACATTCATCAATACATATTGAAACGTTTAATAACAGTTTCATAAGTAAATATTTCACATAACAGATTTTCTGAACTTTACAAAAGGGATAGAAGAATATGTCACCTCAAAATTTAAAATTTTATAGTTTCAATACAAATAAAATTAAGATAAAAAGTTGGCACTGTGGATAAATATGCAAAATATTAAAATTTTGTATTTTCAGTAAAATAGAAAAAATAAATTTTATGTAAATAATAACAATAGATAAAACACATTTTATTAAAATATCTATAATTCTTCATCAATATTTAAATATTATATTAAATAAATAAAGATATATACGAATTTAAATAAAGAACATTCAATATTACATATAACTTTACTGTTGTATGCTTACTGTCTTTATTTTACTTATTCTTTTTTTTAAGCTTCACATAAATATTTCAAAAATAAAAATCTGGTAAGTAGACAGAGAAAGAAATTATTATTAAACTGTTATCAAATAAAGTTCTAAGTGGTTAGATAGAATGTAAAGACTGCAAATCAATTTCAATTTTAAGTACTATAAAATAACAGGTTTGACCAAGTAATATGAAATTTTTATAAATGTGCTATACTATTTAAAGATCTAGAGGTAAAATCGTGCAAGTTCATTATAAAATGAAACAGTGATACTATTTCATTCCATAACCTTTCTTGAATCAAATGCATTTTGAACCAATTACTTTTCTGAAGAAATTAACTCCTATGCCACAAAGAATTATTTAGTAAAGATGTTTACCTATCATATAAACCAGGATTCTTCGGTTGCATATCATACTGCTCATAGTACTGATGGGATCTATGTGTCTATAAATATAGGCCTGGCACATAGCGTATGAAAAGTGTGCAGTACACATAAGCATCTTTGGGCCAAGGTACACTTACTAATTTTTCTTTCTTTTATAAAATAAAGATGAATATCTAAATAGAAATTTAGTCTTTGAACATTCTTAAGATCAAATGCATTTTTCCCCCTAATGAACTGAAGAAATTGTAGAATGTGTTATATGAATATATTATTGCTAATCGTAGATAGATGTTTTATAACGACCTTTTCTTAAGAAACATATGTATGAATTTATGTATTTCATATTTAAGTAAATTGGATCATTTAAGTGATTTTAATTCCTTTTCTTCTGCTTCAGGGGTCATTCCATGTCAAGTCACAATGAGAAATTTAGCGCTTCTGATTTTCATAAAAATTTGTACTCTTGATACTGAACCACATTGTAGTGAAAATTTTGTTTTAATAAAATGAACAAATCATTGTGAAGCAGGAAATATAATAGATGGAAGAAACTTATTCACACTATTGCACATCTTTAATAACATAAGAAGTGGATTGAATTTAAGTGATGCCTTTGTAGTAAAATATCTGCTAATCTTTCATAATAAAACTTATTTGCTTTTGAAAATTAACTTTTACTTTGAAAATAAATAAACGAGTTTTAAATTTGTTGGATTAATAGTGGTTTGGTAAAAGCATGTACAGAGAGTGTCCTGAAAAGATTGAAACACGTTTCATTTTATTCTTGTAAGAGACATGTGCAAAATGTAAATTACAAAAGTATTTAGATTAAGTGAATTATAATTCTAATTTTTCATAAAAAAATATATTTTTAAATGTTATATGGTCCATGGATTCTATAAATTATGTTCAAAGAAACATGTGTCGATGCATAGACACATAAAACAATACAAATTCAAGACAAATGTATTTGTTAAGATAATTTGAAATTACTTGTCAATGAAATGTCTGAAATACTGTGAAATTTCAGAATTAATTCTGGCACGAAAAACAGAAACACACATGTAAACATATACCATAAAATTGAAAAGTGTACCACAATTCACACGTAATATGAAAACATTGTATTCTTTAAAAAGTGCCATGCAGTTTTTGCACACAGAAAAAATCTATGTGTTGGCCCTAATATGTATATTTTCATAGTTTTCCCCAAACATTTTCAGCTGGATGCTGCACCTTATTTGCTCCAATGACTGGAAAGAGTTCCATATCCTATTCCGGTTGGTGCAACTGGCAAAGAAATCTGAAATGGCGCCGAAAAATTGTTTTAGCAAATTTTTCAAGAGGCGGAAAAAAAATTTCAAATTTTTTTATAAATGTACATATATGTATCATAAACATTACAACCATTTATAATCATAATTATTCACAATCATTATGTATCAAACATTTGTATTTTTTTTTTTACACATTATGTATAAATAGAAAGATAAAAGTATATAAATACATATTTTATGTACATATAAACAAATATACTGCTATATACTCATATGTACTTCATATTTTATATATTTACTAGCAGACCCGACAGACGTTGTCCTGGCAAAGACTCCAAAAAATCAAATAAATGTACATAAATATAATAATACGCATGATAAATTATACTACACTCTTAATTTAATTTCTCATTATAATTATGTAAGGAGATTATTCTTCACTTTGCAGTAGTTTTTGAAATCTGTTCATTTTTTTACAGAAAAGTTTATTTTTCTCTTCTTAGTTAAAAGTTAACGATTTTCTGAAGTCAGTTAATTAAAATTATAATACAGGAAAAAATATTGTAAATCATACACGTATGTCAGCGGTGAGATTTGAATACACTAACTCTTTTTTTTCGAGAACCAGAGCTTAAATCTGGCACCTTAGACAGCCATTCTGTCCGCACTCTATTCAGCGAACTTATTCAACACTTTTAATTAGGGAAAAATCACTAACTTTGAGTTTTTTCCTAATTACTAAAAAAGTACTGAATCAATTTCGATGAAATGTGAATCTAAACCATTCTAGAGTCCACTGGAACACACACAAAAAAAATTCATTAAAATTGGTCCAGTTGTTTAGGAGGAGTTCAGTCACATACACATGTACAGAAGAATTATATATATAAAGATTTGCATTGGATACTTAATTTAAATTTTGAAATTGGTTTGGCTGGCACAGACTCCAAAAAATGAAATAAATGTACATAAATACAATAATACGCATGATAAATATTACGCTCTTAATTTAATTTCTTAGTACAATTATATAAGGAAATTATTTTTCACTTTGCAGTAGTTTTTGAAGTCTTTAATTTTTGATAGAAAAGTTTTTTTTTCTCTTTTTAGTTAAAAGTTAACGATTTTCTGAAGTCAGTTAATTAAAAATTATAATACAGAAAAAATTATTGCAAATCATATACATATGTCGGGAGTGGGGTTCAAACACACAATCTCTTTCTTCGAGAACAAGAGCTTAAATCTGTTGCCTTATACTGCTCGGCCATTCTGTCCGCACTTTATTCAGCGAACTTATTCAACACTTTTAACACATTCGCTGCTGATCACATGCCACCATGTGATATGGTGGCAATGTTAAGGAGCCACTCACAGGCCAGCAACGTGATGTGGGGTGATGTCCAATAGCCAGTCATGCGCTGGCACAGGAAAATCTTTCACTGATTCTTTGTTATATAAAGTAAATCGGCTTCTGGAAAAAACGACTTCTACAGTGCGGCATTAACTATTATCACATCTTCATGTAAGCGGCAATGAATGTGTTAATTAGCGAAAAATCATTAACTATTACTTTTTGTCTAATTACTAAAAAAGTACTGAATCAATTTCGATGAAATGTGAATCTAAACCATTCTCGAATTCATTGGAACACACAAAAAATTTCATTAAAATCTTTCCAGTCGTTTAGGAGGAGTTCAGTGACATACACACGCACAGAAGATTTATACATATAAAAATTATACATGCAAAATAAAAAAAATTACAAAAGTTAAAAAACAAGAACAGGATATGGAACACTTCCCCTGTGATTTACAAATAAGCACACTTCCTGACCTCCAGAAAAAAAAAAAAGTGCATTTTCTCTTTTCTGCATTAAAAATTTATCATAGAAAAAAAAAAAAAAAAAAAAAAACTGACACAATGATATCATGAAAAAAGTTCCTTTAAATATTAAAAAGAATTTAAAAATATAAAAATTTTCTTCCCAACATCCTGCCTTTTTTAGAATCTATGGGGAAACTCCCAATTTACTAGTGAAAATTTGTCTTTAAAATAAGCTATTTTTCAGTTTGACTGATGCCAGTGTTACATATAACACTGACACTCAACTAACCAAAAAGTATACCTAAATTAACAAGCAGTTTCAATTACTTATCAGCCTTTTTAATGATAGAGAGTATATTTTAGAAAAATAAAAATATTTGATTTAAATATAAATTTTTGAAGAAGATTTTTATAATATTGATAGACTAAAATATGACATCAGAACAAGTACAATACCCATAAATACATCTATTATGGTATGATATGCAGTAAAATATATTCAAACAGTTAATAATTTAAAAGTTTAATACTGCCATTTTTAAGATTTTAATGATAGATGTTAAAATACAAAACAATATAAATATATGGCATTATCATATACTTTCACTGGTTGATGATTCATTTGTCCCTAAAGCTGGTGGTAAAACTGTTTTTGGTGGAAGAAAACCTTTCCACATTTTATGAAATTCATCTGGTAAATGCTGCTCCAAACTTTTGAGATAATACCTGGTGTATTTACGAAGCTGTCTGAATTTACAAAATGTAGCTTCTCCATCACTCACTTGTTTTGTTTTTACCAGAAAACCATTTTGGCGAAAAGTATCCTCTAGTTTTTGTTTGATAACAGATCTTTGATTACGTCTACGTGGTTTAGATTGCACTTCTTTAACAAAAGATTTTTGAACACTGAAAGCATTTGAAAAGGGTGGATTGATTAAACTATAAGATTTATCCATCGGAATACTAAGTGGATTATTTACACTTTGGTTAGTATTTATTTCCATTTTAGAATTGCTAGGTTCCTGAAAAGATGCAGGATGAAATCCATTTTGTCCTAAATTAGAATTTTTACTGACTGGAACAGGATATAAAACAGTTATGGGTGTTGTTAATTGAGGGGATATGACTCTATCTAAAGAAGAATTCATTAGCTTTTTAGTTGATATGTTTGGCACTTGTAAATTTTCACTTGAAGTTACATAATTTGAATGGGGATTTTTATCACATATTGGAGGGGAGGTACGGTTTAAATCATTTTTCCATGATATATTTTTTGATTCTTCACCAGAAGTTGCACTGTGGGTTGGGGAACTATTTATTAAACACTTAGATGAAAGGTCCAAAGGTAAACTTTCATTTTCTTCCATTATTGATAAATACTTTACATAAGGTACTACTCGTCGAGTTTGTACAGGCTTTCTACGATGCTTCTGATTACCTTTATTGTGACTTTCTATTTCATCACAGCTATCACCTTTCCTTTCAGAGTATGCAGGTTTTTCTAGCAGAGAATTTAACACAAAATTAAGAGATTCTTTCTTTGAGGTAGAAGGAGGTGAATTCTGAACTGCATCGGGTGTGTTTCTGTTGGATTTTGGTGGCACAGTTATGCTTTCTGGAGAATTTTGTTGTAGTGATAGATTAAAATCATATGGATCGCTGGCATTAGATTTAGGATCTGAACCGTCATCTTCATCTTTCACTGAAGATTCAGGAGATTCGGAAACAGATGAAGCAGCAGGTAAGCTATTATTTACTGAGTAACTAGATGTTTCAGTTGGTGGAGTTTGAATAGATTGTGACCAGTTAGAAATCGTTATTTGTTTTGTACCATGTTCTTCTCTTAACCTACATTCTGAATGCACTTTCCACTTTGAATTTAAATAACCACTGTCTTTTTCCGAAGTGACGCTTTCAGAAGGTAAAAAATTATGAAATTTCAAACCTTTACGCAGATTTTTACGTCCTCGACTATGGCACTCTTGGATAGTATACTTTTGCTTCCTCAAAAAAGATGGCTTCATACCGTAGCTTCTACCTTGTATAGGAGAAAATATACTGTACAAATTTCCGTCAGCAATGTGAAATAATTTCTGAGAATAGTTGAAATCTTTCTGGTACTCTCTAGAAAAGAAAGTTTTTTTTTAAAAATATTACAAATGAAAATGATTACTTATAAAACAGTGAATCATTTAAAGCAAATTTTAAAGCATAATGGTTTGTATTTTAACTGTTTATATATAGTAGACAATTTAACAGAGACTTATTGTAAAAAAAAAAAAAAAAAAAAAAAAAAAAATTATTTTTTACTGTTTATGAAAGTTTTATAGGTTATACACATTTTTATATAATAATAATAAAATAGCTCAAAGGAAGTGGCTATTTTTTTTAACCTGTTTTGTACATATAGTAGAGTAGTATTTTACACGTCATTCCATACCAAATAAATCAGTGACTCAACCTGACCATTTCAGATTTCAGGGATCATTAAGAAGATTATATCATCAGGGAGAATGATTCCTGAATCCTTCCTATTTTCATAATTTTTAATCTCATTAAATTATCATACAATTATTTATTTATATTTTGAAAAATCATTTTTGGCTTCCATAAATGTTTTTAATTTTGAATTTCTCAGTTTTATCAGATATAGAGAGTTGAATGATCCCTCATTTTAAAGAGATTTTTATAAGGTTTAATTTCAAGTTGATTATTATGCTATTAAAAAAATATTACTAATTTTTAAAATGTTCATGTTTTGTTATAGCATAAGCTAGTGTTCACTCTAGAAATAAAAAAAACATTTTTGCAAGAAAAATTATTGCCTTTAGAAGGGGAAAAAAGAAAGGGGCAAAATACGTAATTTTTAAACATGATAAATCAAGTAACATTAATTTCGAATTGTTCTATGATATAAAAATTAAATTAAAACATGACTGAATAGTTTCATGTTCTTTTTCTAAAAGAAATGAAAAAATTATATCATTTTTGGGCACACAAGTTTACTACTATGGAATAAAAAAAATATTTATTAAAAATCTCTGGGTAAAACCAGCGGTGCATTTTACAACTTTTAAAAGGGGCACGGTTCATTTTGCAAATCTGAAAAAGAGCAGGGTGCTGCACTCTTCAAAAATTATCTAGAAAGAACACTAGCGTAAGCAAAATTTTAGAATAGGATACAATAGGATACAGTTATGAAATAAAAGTCAAAGATTATCGAGTGCAAGGTGAAACACTTTTTAATTTCCCTGAACAATACAGATAAACATAACATACAAAAGCTGTTTTATAATTAAAGAAATTGTAAGTATCAAAGTGTGTCCCATACCTCCCCACTTACAGGGAGGTATGGGGCAGCAATAAAACAAAGCTATAAGGCACAATTAATCTTGCATTGGCTAGATATACAGTCAAAGATTATAGGTTGATAATGAATGTGCCACAATATAAAATTACAGTACCTTCATGACTGGAATGAAAATTTAGGATTGTTAGTCATAGAAGACATTAAAAAATCATCGGAAGTAAATGAATATATTACCAATTAGGGATGTACCGAATATTCGGTATTTGGCCATGTTACCGAATATTCGGTTAGGCTGAATATGAAACTATTTGGTTGAGCCAAATATGAAACTATTCGGCTTGCCGAATATCAAAGTATTCGGCCGAATCCAATACTTAATAAAGCCTTTTAAAAAACTTTTCACAATTTCTACTTTTAACTGTCAATTTATTAATATATTTAAAATAATTAGAAATAAAATCATATTTAAATAATATAGAATGTTTTTACATTATTTATTTGCTGTTTGTAAAGTTTAACTTAAAAAAATTAACCACGAGAAGGATTAAAATTATGATTTATTAGGATTCTCCTTAAGAATAAATTATGCAAGTGCAGATGCAAGTTCCTAAATTCTATTTAGTAAATAATCTGACTTAGGACTTTTTCCCAAAAGTTTTTAAACAAGAAAGGAAAACTTTTGAGATTAGTAATAGCTGTCAAGGCAGACAATTTTTTGTTTATGAAACCATAATCATAATCAACTTATTGAATCATAAATGCATTGAATTTCATCTCACTCTAGGTCAAACTTGTGTTTTCGTTTGTTGCATTACAATAAATAAGATACCATAACTATATTTTCAACTCACATGCTTTGATTTCTGTAAAATATGATATGATGGGAAGGATGGAAAATGCCACTATTCATAAGAAAAGAACTATGAGCTAGATATTCCTTTATTCAGAATTAAGTTGAAAGTATTTATACTTTATTATTGAAAAAATTCTGCCTTGAGTTATTTAAAAAGAACAATATGAGACTGTACAATTTTTCTTCAACTATTTTTTCATTAGGGTCACGCGGGGTAAAATGGGTATATTTCATTTATTTATTTTATTATTTTACCAGACAAATTTTTTAAAAAAATTTTAATTACGAACAAAGCGCTTACATATCTGGCAATACTTAAACCTTATAAAAACAAACTGACGACGATGTTTTAGAATGAGAAATAGAGAAAAGCCTAGTGTCTCATTCCTCCCACATATATATATTTACATTGGATGTATTTAATGTACCTCCGCCCCCCCCCCCCCCATTCCTTCCCTAGTTTCTGTGATTAAACACAGAATCCCAGTAGTAGAATTTTCTTTATAAATCTGCAGCAAATCAAAATTTATCAGTGATCTAAGAATACTGGCCTATAGTTACTGCCATAAGAAATTAATTATAGTTGTTTTATAAAAAAACACGGAATTACATTTGTACAAAGAAAACATATAACAAGAAAATGCAATAAATCTAGAGTCAAAATTAAACTTTAGCAATTTTTCTTAGCTCAGGTTGTTAAGTTGGCTTAAGCTGGTAGATCAAACTGCAAAGTATAAAACAATGTGCAGTGCTTTCTGCCATGCTCCACTGTTTCAGCTACTGATAACAGAACTAAATTGTATTCAACACTAAAAATTGTTCTGCTCCATATTCAAAATTTTTTCAAATGAAATTATATTACTTTTATAATCAAAATCAACAATGTTCTAGTTTAATCAACAAATAATGCATGCATACGTAATAAGAAAAGATTAAATCTAGTTTAAATTAAATCTTTTGGCCAATCCTGCTAGTTCTAGTTTTGGTACAGTTTGTTTGTGTATGATAGAAGGAATGCAAATAGAAATGCTAAAATGTTACTAACAAGTAAAATTTTTATTACTTTAAAATTGAAATTTTTTTGATATGGAGCAATATTAATTGAATTTGATATGTGATGTGGTATCACAAAATGTCTTTTTTATGGGACCCCTTAAATTTTGATGCACAAGATTAATCAGGCATTGGTCATTTGAAGAATTTTCTCCAGCAGGGTTAGAAAAAGATGCAGATATTCTGTGTTTTTCATTTCAAAAAAATTTTTTTAACTAAAAGGAGGCAAATTTACTGTCAATTTTGTTCTGCGCAGCTGAGCAGCTATTTATTCAAATTTATTACATCCAGGGACATGCAAAGAGAAAACTGCACCCAGAGCAAAGTTTTAATTTGGCACTTTCTCTCCCCCCCTCCACCTTTTCTTGTGCCAGGCCAAAAAAAGATGTTAGTAGAGCATAAATTTGATGCCCTCTAAACTTCTGTGCCCGGGGCAACCGCACCTCCTTCACACGGTGCTGATTTTAGTGGTTCTTAGCCAACTTTTAAGTAAGACAATAATACATTCATACCCCACTTCGTATAAGGTGTACCTAATATCAGTATAGAAATTTTATATGATCTTTTTAAGTTATAATAAGATTTCTTATCCTATGTGAAAGGTAAATTTTCCTATGAATTTTCCATGCACTATCAACAAAAACAAGAATTGATAATCTCAATGTGACATAATAATTAAAACAATATAATGAAATGTATGTTTAACTGATGTGACAGAAAATGTAACATAAGTAGTGTGAAGTGGTTTGTGAAATCGCAAAATCAGAAGATGAATAAAAGACATGATTAATTTGTGGGATGGCGTTTTTGTACTAAATCTTTTGAACAAGACCATTATAATTAACATTCATGTTATTTAAAAGTCTCTGGTAGTAGTATTAAAGTTCCAGACAAAACAAAATTTTGGTAGTGTTTGTAGTTAAAGTGGTCTGTAAGACTAGTGACATGAGTCAGTTATTAAACAAAACATAACTTTACAATCAGTGTGATTTTCAGTACTAGTATTTACCGATAACAGCATCTATGAGGTGTTAAAAAATGGTTAGTTTAAACCTTAAAACTCTTTCTAAATTCAATTTGTTTCAGTACTTGTTTTTCAAAAGCAGCAAAGTAGAAAAAGCACATTCACACAAGTATATTGATGTCACGTTGCACACCATCAAGGACCTCAAAGCTGATTTAGATGTTTCTGATAATTTTGCAAATATTTCATCCAAAAGGAAATTAAGGATTTTTATAGTTTCCATAATCAGGGATGAGGAAATATATCATTTTTGCTTGCAAGTGGTGAGTGCATTTTTAGTTTTATAAAAACTAAAAAAGTGCAGTAGAAATAGCATTAGAGGTGGAACTAATTGGAACACAAATAATTCCTGTTGCAAGTGGCAGGTAACACGCTCCTAATGAACATATTAAAAATATACATTCGTACTGTTGCGCAAAATGCATTTTTTGGCGGCCATCTTGAAACAAATGCGCAAAATTTTTAAAAATCGAAAACAGCCATGTGGGGTATCATATTAAAGGAAATTTTGAGCTGATAAAGAATATGATATTTGTTTTTAAAAGAAGAAGTAAATAAAAAAAAATATGGCAAAAAAAATGAAGGGTTTCGGATTTTTGAAAATCATGATTTGAAGTGTTAAATAATCATGTGGGTATCAAATTACAGGAAATTTAATGCTTAAAAAAGATTGATATTGGTTTTTGAAAAAAAAAAAGCTTGTAAGGTTTAACTAGCGGGAAATTTTAGAAAAATGATACCTACATGACTCCATAGTTAAATGTACCTTAAATGTAACTTTGTTGCATTGCATTACAGAAAACACCTAATACTGTCATATGACAACTCCCACTGCAACACTAACTGTTATTACAAAATTAAAATATAAATATTGATCAGCTTTTATTTTTACTAAATAATTTATACAATATGAAATATAAGATATAAAATTTTCTTATCTCCAAATTTCCAAAGGATCGGGATCGTTTATACCATATTAATTTAAAATTTATAATTCTAATGTCATACTATAAAATTTTCTCTATTAAAATAAGAATCATAAGTTAGACGATACACTTTAATCTTTACACTAAATGTTAATTTTACAAAAAGTAAAAAGGCTCATGTGCAAATAAATTTTTAGAACAGCAAACTGCTCTAAATTTTTCTGTTTCTATTTGTCCAAAAACAACAACAACAACAAAAAAACTAATACTGAAAATTTTGTTCTTAACCTGAGCAAATGTTCAACCCTCCTACAAGAGCGCATGCGCCATTCTTTTTGGTGCAGGATAAAAAAGTACGTTTAAAAGATTATGTAATATTCTCTTTACATTGTACGGGGAAAAAATCTGACGCATAAATAGGGTAACATCCCCAGTAATTGGCACATTAAGAATTTGTCGTTAAACTTACTTATATTTTCATTACAAAGAAATAAGCTATTTATTTGGAAATATTTTTAAATCAAAGAATGCATATCTGTGCATCTATTTTGCCCCTAAAAGCTTAAAAAAAAATTGAAAAAGTATTTTTATAAAAATATATTTATAAAAAGTTGCTGAAATCACCAGTAATTGGCACCTAGAGCACCAATGTATGACACCTTGTGATCCAGTAATTGGCATATGTTTATATTTTAAAAAAAACTTTACATTTTGCATTGGGTTTAATCGCTTTAAATTAATTTACTGTAGATGAAGATGCTATATTTCAGGTTTTTGAGAGTAAGAAATCAGCATATTAATCTGAAATGTGAACACTTTAAAACAATACAATATACTTACATTAATACCCAGTAATTGTCATATGAAGCTTTAATGGATTCCAATTACTGATAAAATTTATATTTTCAAATAAAAACAAATGATAAACAAAATTAGTCTATAATTTTAAAAGTACTTCCAAAATAAATGGTTTAATCTCAAATTCCTTGTGAATTCCTTGTAATTAAAATAGGTGCCAATTACTCGGAACTAGCAAAATTGAAGCACCATTAATTGGCAACTACCATTAATTCAGAAATCCAAATATTTGTGTCGAAAATACTTTTACATAATTAAAGTAACCCTTTTTAACTAAACAAAACTGTTGTCAATTAAAATTTAAAATATATTATAAATCAGATAATAATGAATTGAAAAGCATGCCTTCCTTAAGCCAAAGAACAAGAATTTGCAACAAAATGGCTAATTTGATACAAGCCAGATTTGTTTCTCTTTCCTAGGCTCTATTGTCATCTTGTAAAATAAATCAAAGTTATAATCTTTAACGTAAATGAGCATATAACTGATATATGGTCTTGAATTTTTAAAAGACTGGATATAAATTTTTTTTTTTTAGGACATGTTTGTAAAATGTGCCAATCACTGGTGCATGCCAATTACTGGGGGTGTTACCCTAGTTTTCTATGTTGCAATAATAAAATGCAGGTGGTGAGATGATGAAATATTATTACGAGTTACGACACTGTGAGACTTATTTTTAATTGCTTACTTATTCTTTTCAAATATGCAATCTTTGTTCTGAGTTTTTAAAATCAGTATAAGGAATATGGAAAAAAAATCTTGCATTTTGTGTTCTAATGAACTTTGTGACGATACTCCCTATGTCACATTAACAGCAAAAGGCCTGAAAGGAATTATTAATGCAAGCAAGCAAAGAATTGATAAAATTCATGAATTTTTCAATCCTACTTCTACAGGTACTTTTAAAGTACATACAGAATGTCGACGTGTATATGTCAACCCTATCAAAATTAAAAGTGACAGAAAACTGAAAATGTCGCAAGATGATGCTAGTTCAACCAGCTCAAGAACGCTACGAGGAAGTGTTGGATCCTTCAATTTCAAAGAGAATTGTTTATTCTGTGGTCAGATTATTACGGATCATCAGAACCGTAAAAAAAGAGCAGTCTTTCCTGTACGTACTTTCCAGTTTTGTGATACAGTTTTGAAAGTATGTAGTGCTAGAAATGATTTATGGGCAGCAAATGTACATACGAGGTTGCTTTCAGTCATAGATTTACCTGCTGCAGAAGCTCAATATCACCAAGTGTGTAGTATCAATTTTAGGAACGGAAAACTCATTCCTGTGAAATACACATCTGAAGGTAGCAGTGGAGAATTGTCCGCAGCAGTAGGACGTCCAACTAACACTGAGAACTCTGATGCTTTTGAAAGGACATGTGAATGGTTTCAAGAAAATTGTAAAGAGCCAATATCTGTCAATGACTTAGTAGAAAATGCGTAGTTTTTCATCAGAGGAAAGCGAGCCTTACACTTCTAGACATTTGAAGAAAAAATTGCTAGACAGGTTTGGAGACAACATTATAATATCAAGTAGTGATGGGAAAAGTGACATGATAACGTTTGGAAAAACTGTATCAAACATAATACTGGACTATCATAAGCAAAAACGACTTGATGATCCCGATGAAGAAAAAGTTAGATTAATAGAATCTGCAGCGAAATTGATTAGAACAGAAATAAATTTGCTGTACAAAAATAAGAACTTTTATCCTAATTCATCAGATATTGCATCCATTGAAGAAAATAAGACATATTTACCCCCTGTTTTATTAACTTTTTTAGATATCCTAATTGGTGGTAAACGGAACGATCTGAAGCAGATTTCAATAGGTCAAGCTGTAATGCAAGCATGCAGGCCTCGTTCTCTGATATGTCCGATTCCTCTTGGTGTAGGCATTCAGATTCATAGAGATTTTGGATCTCGTTTTCTAATTGATGAACTTTATAGTCTAGGATTCAGTGTGTCTTATGATGAAATACAGAAATACATACACTATTCTGTAATGGATGAAAGTAACCAAAGCATTGTACATTCAGGTCACTTTTCTCAATGGGTTGCTGACAATGTTGATCATAATATAGCAATAATAGATGGCCATAATACCTTTCACGGGATGGGAGTTATAATGTGTTCATCAGGAGCAGGGTTGGGTTTCTGACGTCAGAAACTGGTTTTTGACATGACAAGTGTCAAAAACTGGTTTAAACCGTCAAAAACTGGCTTAAACCGTCAAAAACTGGCTTAAACCGTCAAAAACGTGTAATGCGCTTTAAACATTTTGAGAACAAGAGAGAAACATTGAATAATTTTTTATTTAAAATTAATTATACTGTAATTTAATAATTACAAAAAATTAAATTACTTTAATTGCAATAAAACATTGTTTTTTAGAATGTTCAAACAGAAGAAAATGATTTTGTACAGTTAATAATCTGGATCAATTTTACCCCACAGCATCCTATTAGAGGTCTGCACGTCCTCTAATAGGCCCGTCCTGTACAGAAATCAATGAAACCAGGCCCAGCCCGTTACAATTTCTACGATTTCTAAAAAATTCAGATTTTTATCATATAATTAAGATTTCTTAAAAGAATACTGCATACATATTTATGGAATGATTTTACAGTATATTTTACTGGAAATACACATTAACAGCATTAATGATTACTTAGATATTTAGGCTTTCAACATTCGAATAAAGATTCATTAAAAAATTAATATGGCTTAGAATAAAAGAAAAAAGAAAGAAAGTTAAAAACATCGTAATTTTTGAAGCTGTTTAATAAAAGAAGATTTATAAAAATGATTCTATATCATTTTATTAAAGATTTTAAATCCAAATTCATTCTTAAATTCAAAGAATCTCCTTTCTGATATATTTTTAAATTCATTTTTTCTCAGAAACGCATAAGTTCAGCAGATATCTTTAATCAGAAACTATATAATTGAATGCGGTTATCCATTTTTTGATACAAGCAATTTAAGAATACTGCAAGTAAATAAAATACTGTCATAGTTAGCGTTTTGAATAGAATTTCTGGAAGTGATAGGATGGGAAGGGAGAAAAACCTGCAATCATTTGAGAAACTATCTCAACAAGTATTGTATTTACCAAAAATGAAAAACTCTATTCGATTCCAAATCCCTTTAGTCAAGCTTATCACTTTTATACTTTTACAATTTAAAATTAACCAGAAAATATGTCAAACTTTCGCATTATTGAGAAATTAATTTAAAAACCATCAAGAAGTATATATCCAAAGATTAAGCTAACATAAGCTCTTTATCGCTGTTAATAATTTTACAAATCATGTTGTCCGCCCTACAGATCTTGAGAACAATTATGTCTAGTTCCGATCCGGCTAGTTTACAAGCAGAAAAATAATGCAAACTTGATCTCGACCCGACACGAGTCAGCTAAAAAAATATTAAAACGGGTTACACACAATGTAACTGTCCGATGCCGATCTCTACACTGTACATTTTTATACTAATGCTGTCAAACTAGTATGGCTCGTGATGCACATTTATACTTATTCTCGTTAAAACCATTTCGTTGAAAATAGCTCATATTTTATTGTATCTGCTTAAATCTTGCGAACGGGCTAGCAGGACGGAAAATTTTTTTTATCGGCCTGGCCCGGCCCGTAGGGTCTGTTTTGCCAACCCGTTTATGTTGTTTGTCGGCCCGGCCCGTTACAAAATTCGAAACGATTCCGTCGGGTACGGGCGAAGCCCGGGCTCGTGCAGACCTCTACATCCCAGGGTTGGAAAAAAACATGTTTTTTATAAAAAAAACCAAAAAACATGTTTTTTTTGTTTAAAACATGTTTTAAACGTTTAAAACGTTTTTTTTTTCACACAGCACAATTTTGATTAAAGTGAACAAAAATTATTAAATATAAAGAATGGAAATATTTTCAAACGGCAGTAAGGAAGAAAAAAATTATATAACAAATACCAAACATTAATTACAAATTTTATTTTTATTCTAAACTAAAACATTTAATTGTTCAGTTCTTTAAAAATGGTAACAAGTTTGTCAATACCCTTACAACAGCCTTATCAACACCCAAACGATTTCTGGTTTTGCTTTGCACAAAACCAAAAGTAGGGAAAACTCTTTCTATTCTAATCCAGCAGTAGAACATACAGTTGTGTGTAACTGTTTTATGATATTCATGGCATTTTTATCAATATATATGTGTTTTTCAAAGCTTAACCTGTGTTATTTCCACTTTATTTGATTCTCCAATGTCAAATTTATGATTGGCAACTGCATCAAACATATAATCAGAGAATGGAACTGACTTAGCTTATAATTTATAATTATTGGAATTAGTTCAGGACATAATTTGGCAGCAAGGTTCATGCCTTTTTCAGTCTCATCAATTGCAAGTGATTCTCCTTTAAAGCGTAATGAAATATGTAAAAAATATGTAATAAATGTGTAAAAAAATATGAAGTACGTAAAAAATTAGTTAAGAAATAAATATTTTTTAAACATGTCCATTTTTTATTATTAAATTATTATTATTATTTTGAGAACATATTCAAACTGAAAATCAAAGTAGATAGATTGGTTGGTAGGTAGCATACTTTTATAACTCTGAGGACAAATTTAAACAATTAGAATTTAAAACGAACTGAAAGTAGATAAGTTTTTTTTTTCATTTCAGTTTATTTTCATAAATGAATTATTAAAAAGGAAATACTATTAAAAGAAATTTAAATTAATGTTGAATTTTTTTTTTATATATGAATATTTTAAACTGAAGCCATTATAATTTTAATAAAGAAAGAAAAAAAAACAATAAAAAAACTTTTTTGACTACTAAACAAATATCTATAAAGTATTATAGCATTATCTATTGATGGGAGAAAGTATTATTTATAGTATATTAAGAAGGCATTTAGCCCAGATTTTTTACTCAATATTATGTTCTCTGTGCACCAACTGCCGAATTTATTCACTAAAAAGGAGAAATAGATCTCTCAAAATATACAAATAAATACTTAAAAAGTGTTGTAAAAATAGATATTATTTAATTATTATTTACCTTAGATCTTTTGGATGCCCTCGCATCCATTTTCAAAGGAGTATAAAAGAAGATAATTCATTAGAAATGGAAAATGTAAAAACAAAACAAAAACAGTCTGCTTGTACAAACAAAGTCACAATGAATTCATCAAAACACCAAGGATATTGTACCGAAGTGTCGAATATTATAAGAAATGACGTCATTACAAACAGTATCATTGTTAAGCAAAATTTCGAGGGATTCACGGATAGTTGAAGAGTAATGATTTGATGTTGAAAAGATTATTTTAGCTTTGTAGAAATTTATCAAAATATTTTCTTTTCGTTGCATTCTAGATAAGGCTGTACTAGGCTTGTTGTATTGTATATCCGAAAAATGCTCTTTCAGTCTTACTTTTAATCTTCGAAAATTAATATATTATAAAACTTTGATATTATATAAAAAATCATAATTGAGATATTTAAAAAAATAAATTATATATTTCCAATTTTAGAGGAAATAAATTTAATTTAAATACTTAATTAAAATTAAATAACCAATTTATAAATTTAATAAAATTTGAATGTATTTTAGTACATACAGCTAATTAGAAATTTTTAATACAATTTTATTTCGTAAATTTTAATTTGTGACATTATTAGCACTATTTATGTTTTAAACATTGTTTTAAATGTAATGTTTTAAACGCGTTTTAAACAGCTGTTTTAAACAAAATGTTTTAAACATAACAACCCTGCTACATCCTATATCACTTTAACCAATTTAGCCCATTTATTTACACCCAAATGGTTTATGAGTTTAGAGTGTATGAAGCCAAAGTTACAAAATACTCTCTCAATTGGTGCTGAGCTAGCAGGGCTTGATAGCAGAAGCATTGCTAGTTGAGCAAGTTTGGAGGCAGGCCAAATTTTCAAATTTATGACAATTTTTTTTCTTTTTTTTTTCTGGAAATGATAATATACAATACAGTAAAAGTGAATTTTTAGTATTACATGTAATATTGTATATTTGTTACAGATGTTTAATGTGAAATTTTACAGATTAGTGTAGTATTTGAGGTTTCTGACGAGGTTTTTGACAAGAGGTTTTAGCCATGACGGTTTAAACCATGGTTTTAACCGGATAAAACCGCATGCTGTCAAAAACTTGCCAACCCTGATCAGGAAAATCTTTTAACAACTCTTATTGCTCACAGACGCAATAAAACAACTCAAGTCTCGCCCTCTAGCACATGACATTATTAAAAAAGCAAAAATTCCTCTTTACTACATTCAATCTCCTAGCTCAATAGCGATGAATAAATTGAAGTTTGAAAAATTATCTTATGCACCAATGCAAATTAATCATTTTGATGTTCTTTGGAGTACCAGTAAGTTATTTAAAACGCCTCAACCAGGATGGTTAGGATATATGCAAACTGCTTCAGAAGGTGAAAACAGTGTTACAACAGTAACTAAGTTTCTGTCAATGATTGATCTAAATCCCAATTCTTACAGCTGTGTATACACTACACTTATGTTCATCAGCAATGAAGCAAAAAGACTAAATGTAGAAACTCCGATTGTAACCTTCGATCAATGCTTGTGGATAAAGGCACTGGAAATTAAATGCGCTGATCACAAGAGAGAGTTTGATAATGTAGTAATCCGGCTTGGTGGGTTTCATACACTGATGTCTTTTTTTGGAACTATTGGAAGATTGATGGCTGGATCAGGCATAGAAGAAGCCCTACAGACAGTTTATGCTGAAAATTCAATACCGCATCTGTTGAAAGGTAAAGCATATTCGCGTGCTCTTCGTGGACATTTTTTAATTTCTTCATCTCTCACTGCTTTAATCGTAGCCAATATACTGAAATGCAGCCTCCCAGTTGAAGTTACTACAGATTCAGATTTTAGCGAGATTGCATCAAAAAGTTGCCGCGTTGCTGGTGACGGAATGGAAGTGGAGTTAAATGATGATTTTAATCTTCAAAAATTTATTCACCTTTTCCAAAAAGTGCTCAAAGGTGATTATCAAGGCAGAAAAAGTTATTTCAGATCCTGATCTTCATAAACTTTCAACACTAATACATGAACGGAAGAACCTTCTGAAATCACAAAGCCGCACTGCTAAACTCTGGCTGTTGTATCTGAACATGGTGGATATTGTAAAAATGTTTATTTCGGCTGAGCGATCAGGAAATTTTGAAATGCACTTACAGGCGGTTGAGCAGATGCTACCATTTTTTGCGAGTTCAGGTCATAACAATTATGCCAAATGTGCAAGAATTTACCTTCAACAAATGCGGGAACTAAAGACAACAAAACCAGAACTCTACAAAATGCTTAATGAAGGTCACTTTACAGTACGAAGAAAGGACAGAAAATGGTCTGGTGTTTGGACCGATGTGCACATTGAGCAAACGCTCATGAAATGCACCAAAAGTCATTCTGGTATAACTCATGGAGAAGGTATGACTGAAAGTCAACGTGCAACTTGGATTTTGAGTCATTCTCGATGTAGTGAAGTAGCATGTGCAATGAGTTTGCTGACCAATGTTTCACGTGTTGGCAATGAACAACATACTGATTTAACTGATGCAAGGATGGCGAGAGATTTCGAAGATATGAAAAAGGTAATGCAATTTTTATGGACCACAATCCATTTATTGCTACTTCAACTGATTTATGGAATATTTTTAATGGAATTACAGATAGTAAAAGGAAAGTAACTGTAGAAAATGCTGACTACATTGGAAGAAGCATCCAAGATAAACTTACTGGTAAACTTTTAAAAGGTGAAACTTTATTGAAATCAGACCAAGCAGTAACCATGAAAGTATTGAAAAAAGAAATTATTATTGCTGGTGAGACTCACCATGTAGATTCTCGTCTTTTAACACAGAGGATGCTAGCTTGTATCTCCTTGAATAATAGCACTCAGGATACAAGAGAATTTTTTAATTACGAATTATCTATTCTACCACCTTCATTGTTTGACCATAGTACGCAACTAATGAGAAAAACAGATAAATCATCATTAGCACACTCATTATATAGTATGAATGTCAATGAAATACAGCGGTCTCATTCAACTACTTACTACCTTCTTGATGGTGGGGCATTAATTCACCAGATACCATGGTCCGCTTCTGCAGTATTTGGCGATGTCGTAAGACAATACGAATCATTTGTAAACAGAAAGTATGGAAAAGTAACAATAGTTTTTGATGAGTATGAAGAACCTAATCTAAAAGATATGGAACATAGATTGCGCTGGAAGCACTCGTCCGTTGTAGTATTCTTTGATGAAAATTCACCGTCCTCGTAAAGAAAAGCCAGTTTCTTTCTAACCCTGCAAACAAACAACGCTTTATCAATATGCTGGGGAATTATTTTCAAGAAAGGGGCCATTCCGTCATTCATGTAAAAGGAGATGCAGACGTGGTAATCGTCAGAGAAGCTCTAAAGTTAGCCCAGGAAAAGCATGTCACTGTAGTAGCTGATGACACTGACATTTTAATCCTACTATTATATCATTCTTCGAAGAATATTTTCATGCAGTCTGCGACACAATCTGAAAACGTTCGTGACATTCAAGCCATGCAAGGATCTATTGGAGAGAAAGCTTGCAAAACTTTACTTTTTATTTACGCATTAACGGGATGTGACACCACGAGTGCATTATTTGGAAAAAGTAAATCTTCTGCTTTCAAAAAAATCATTCAATCGAAAATTTTATGCGAATGGGCTTCATATTATGTATCAACCAAAGATATTACTATGAAAGAATTGATTGAAAATGGCTGTAAAGTTATCATGTTTCTTTATGGCGACAACATCGAAAAAAGTGACCTAAACGTCCTTTGTTATGAGCAGTACATGAGAAAAATAGCTTCCGCTAAAAAAGAATTCGACATAGCTCGTTTGCCTCCTACGCAAAATGCAGCTAAATATCACCTACTTCGAATACATTTGCAGTGTTTTATATGGCGAAATCTAAATATACCAACTCCTGATCCTACACTGTGGGGTTGGCAGTTAGTTGATGGATATTTCCAACTGATATTAACAGACTTAAACCCAGCACCAGACAAACTGTTAAAAATGATTAAATGTGCTTGTCTAATTACAACTGAAGATCCATGTAACACTGCAAAGTGTACATGTCGCCGATATGGACTTGCATGTTCAGTAGTTTGTAAAAACTGTTGTGGAAAGGAATGTGCAAACACAGGAGACAGTTTAGATTCAGATGAATATGAAGAGGTTATTTAAATTTGGTTAGATAAATATGATTTTATAGACAAAATCCCTTTTCTTGTGTACTTATTTTGAATTTTTTAAATAAAACCATGTTTTTCAAAAAACTGAAATCCTTCATTTTTTTGTCACAACTTTTTTATATATTTATACTTTTAAAAACAAATATCATATTCTTTATCAGCTCAAAATTTCCTTTAATATGATACCCCACATGGCCTTTTTCGATTTTTAAAAATTTTTCGCATTTTTTTCAAGATGGCTGCCAAAAAATGCATTTTGCGCAACAGTATGACTGTATATTTTTAGTATGTTGATTAGGAGCATGTTACCTGCCATTTACAACAAGAATCATTTGTGTTCCAATTAGTTCCACCTAAAGGTGTTTTTTGCCTTATTTCTACTGCACTATATAGGCAATAGAGACATTATCAGCAACACTTTTTCAATCTAGGTATTTTAACTTTCCAAATTATTACAGTGTAAATATGGTGCTAAGTTCTATTTTATATTAAGCTAACCTCTGTTGCATATATTTCTTAATTTTATAGGAAAAAAAGAATTACGAAAATGTATTGTAGTAATAGTAATTTTGTCATAACTATTTTCAAGTGCATGTGTGTTACATCTTGCAGTCTGGTGAAATAAATTATTGGCTTGCAAGATTTTTGAAAACTTCCCCATCCTTGCCCATAATGATTGTATGGCTATTGATTATCTCCCAATAAGGCCATAACATAATACTAATAGTTTGTTTAGGAAAAAAAAAAAAAAAGCCTTGTCACAAAGATTCAGTTTAAACTAATAGCTTTCATGATTATTGCAGTTGTAAAATATTGTATTTGTTATAATATTATTGTAAATAAATAATACAGAAATGAAAGAACATGCTTTATATATACAGTGGAACTCCATTTATGTTACCAGAATTGTACGTTTCCCTAGATTATACATTTCAACTGTACAGTCCTGGTTTTCTACCATTAAAATTTAGCTTGGTTAAACATTTTTGATTTATACATTCCTCTTAGTTATATGTCACATTTTTGCATCTCCAGACGATGTTTTGATTCATTATATGACTGAAATATATGAAATGAATGAAATTGAACCGATTATTGAGTTTAATGTGCACAACTATGTTGTATGTTTTACTCTGTTAAGGTCATGTAAATCCTCTGAAGATGACTCGTTAGAATAAGTTCGAAATGTTGGATGTAAATATGTTTCATGTGACAATTATTGACAAGATACACAGAACATTTTCTTCCAGTGAATGAAGAAATGCATTAAAAATTTCTTAATTCACCAAAGCAACTTGAATTCAACATTAAGCTTTTCTTATGATCAAAATGTACATATGTAGCTAAAAAAAGAAAAAAAAATGCTGTTTAATTTACATTTGAAGTATGGTGTTTTGTTATATAAGGTCGCAAACTAGGGAGAATATATTGTATTTAACAACATAAAACTATGAAGTTAGTTTCATAAGACAGCGAGGAAATAATGCAATAAATTTATTATTAAAGGACATGCAATAAATTTGTTCTTCAGACAAGAGCTGGACATACTGCATGCTTATTTCTAGATATCAAAATTTTGAACCATATTAGATGTCAATTGTCTAAAGATTTTTTAGACATTAGTGCTATATAATGCTATAATGAAAAATAATTAAATCTTTTCTAATTCAGGTGAAAAGATATATTTAAATGTGCTCTTAATGACTAAAGAGGAAATATGTTTTTTATTCCCTTTTATTAATTTTTGTAAAAAACTTTTAGTTGCAAAATTTTAGAAATATGTGTAAAAAGATAAAGTGCTTTTCTAATATAAAAGTTCACTACAAATAACTTTAGTTCCAAGTATTAAATTACTTTACTGCATTATTAAGTGCTCAAACGATACAGAACTGATTTACATCATTCATTATTCAGTATATACTACTCCAATATTTTTAAAAGGTTCTGTTAACAGATTAAGCTATTATTTTTTTTTAGATTTTAAAATAAAAAAAACAATTTTTTTCTTCAATATGATAGTCACCATTATTTGCTTATCAGTGCAATTTCTTTTAAAGGTTAAGTTTTAATAAGGCTTTAGCTTACATATTTTAGTAGATTAACTGCTGATTGTTTAACTAATGTGACATTATAAAACTTTTAATTGAAATATCATATACTTACAAGTTTTCTTGTTGATTATTAGGAATATGATCAGGTAAAGATAGATTTTTAGTATCAATTTCCACTCTTTTAGAACTACTTCCTAAATTGGAGAAATCAGATGTAACACTGAAGTTAGTCAATGTATTTTTATCCTTTGTAGAATCTGTAGGTGATGATTTAGTAGCAGTTGGTCGTTCTCTATTTCTTAACAGCGCTTGAATTGTACTTTTAGTAGTATTGCTTTGAGAAACTGTGGAAGTAATATCACCAGTATACATCACAAAGTGATAACAAATTGAGAAGTCATTTATGTCCTAGAAGAATACGATGATCGCAAATTCTATAGATCCAATGACAGGTAAAATTTTCCCAAAATGATTAATGAACACAATTGGCGTTTTAAATGAATGATAAATCGCTGCAATGATGTACCGGGGTTATGATAATTTGTCCGATTCTCGGTCATGGGTCAAACGGAAAATATTTCCAGAAGCAAACATGTGCTACGGTGGTGATATGGTACTAAGTCATGTTGATGGAAGACGCACAACACAAAATCTTCCAGCGAACAAGAAAGATCCAAACGGAGACTGTTTTCGACATGTTTCTAAAAGTAAAAGTAATGAACTCTCCCGAAGAGTCATGTTTCCTCCCAAATTTGGAAATAGTGCAACCGCAGCACACCCTGAATTCAGAGCCTTTGGGGGGAGGCAAAGCCGTCGTTGCAATGCTATTTATGGTTTACCAGCTTCCGCAGGCATCTGGAAATAGAACAAGTGTACATCAAGGAACATTTTTTTTGAAGCGCGAGAATGGGATGGATCTTTTGATTCTTTTTTAAAAGGGTGAGATGTAAATTACCGAAAGTTGAACACGAATAACAATGCTATTGTGTTTAATTTATTTGACATTATGGCATAACAGTTATGATCGTTGCCATATTTATTAAGATAATATCAATTATGTTTACATAATATTCTTACGGGTTGCAGTGAAAATGTAATTAATAATTAATGATCAAATATAGAGCTATTCCATCTCAATTCAGGCAGACAGTACTGATATGCGTCAAGTCATCATCACAGATTTTTTTCAAAAAAATTCAGTAGTTAGAACTAAGTGATTTATAAAATTTCCTAAAAGGATTTTTCCCTAAAAAATTTTTTTCTCTGATTACAGCACTTTAAAATTCATGATAAAATTGGCAGTTTTCAGAAAAACTGAAAAACGCTTCTATTTAAAATTAACACAATACCAAACATATTCAACATATTCAGCCACTTTATTTTTTATAAACAGTTATTAAACTGAATTTTACTTTGGCATAGTTTTAAAAAATATAGTGATATTTTTACTTAATTAAAAAAATTAGATTTTAAGTATAAAAAATATAATTATTAGTGAATTTAAGATTTTTTTTCAGAATGAAATTTTTTTTTTTTAAGCTAAACATTGATGGCAATCCAAAGACCTTTAATGGGAGTTTTACAGCAAATTTTATTTTAACTCTAAGGTACTTGCAACTTTTGTAATTCAATTTTAAATTATGCAAAATTTTGTAAAATCACTACTTTTGAAATGCAATTTCTCAAAAACACCATTTTTTAAAAATCTGATAATATGCTCAATTCATACCTTATTAGTCTCTAATAAATACCTTACAAGCAAATCGTGTGTTTTTGCTTAGAAAATTTTATATGATTTTTTGAAAATAACATGTTGTGTGTATTTTTCAACAGACCACAAAGGCAAGCTCTTCCTTATTTAACCGAACTTGTAATGTAATTAATATTTCAAACTAAAAAATACATCACTAGTACATAATTATTACTGTTAAATTATAGCTAATCATTTGCTTAAATTTAAAATTGCGTAAAATACAGCCAATAATAAAATTAGTATTGATCATATGTCATTTCATTCCATACTCATGAATGTGTTAAATCCATCTACAGTGTGTAAAAATTTTGTTATATACAGTATGGATATAATATATTAATGTACAAATACATACATAACAGAAGAATTAGGTAGTGAAGGTTTCTTAAATTAACTTCAACTCCTTATCGTTGAAGGTATGAAGTCGCTCAGATTGTCCTATTTTAACTGGTTTTTCTGTTTCTAGAAGCACATTTTCCAATGGTAATGCACATTCATATTTTTTCTTTCCAGATTCTTTTGGCCACTGGAATGCTTTATCTGTGGACCATGTTGGGTACATGAATGATACTTTAATGTCATTTAGTTCTTGTGATTGATATGCCATTGATTTGTCCTATCCACCAATTATTTTCATAAATGCATCCAATGAAATCACCGATTTGGAATCTATGTATTGAATATTGTCTTTTCATTTGGCTGAAGGTTTCAACTTTTGTCAATTCATTTTTACTTGCTCGTTCCATATAATTTTCATTATTTACAATCACCTATAATGTTTATATCTAATACCAACAATAGATTTTGCATTAGCATATTCTTTCTCATTATTAGTTCTATAGGATTGAATAATATTTCTGTCTGGATGGACTAGAATGTTATTTTTTAGCAGAGAAAATAGTTCTGCAACAAATGAGACAGAATTTTGGATAGCTTTTATTGGCTCCTTTTGGAGATTAAATTTTGTTGCATAGTGCCTGTCTCAGTCCCCAATAGCATCACATGCACTTTTAACATGGCCAGTACCTGAAAATATCCTCTACTTCAGTACAATTTTATTTTTGTGCAATTCATAAAACTGATACTTGTTTTTAAAATGTGCTCCAGCTCCATCTGATATTATACACAGGTGATTCCAGTGTTTGTAATTGGTACAACTTAAATAATTCTTTTTTTACTTTTTCTATGTCACAAACAGCATGAGCTGTATCATGAGTTAATCATCAGAAACTATGATAAAACTCTTTATTTCTTCTCTAAAGTATGCTGTGCAGGTAACTAACGATATCTGAGTATTCTGCCAGTGGTAGCTTTGTACTTCATTTGGCAGTATTAGTGAGTAATTTTCAGCAAAGTCAAAATGCATCACAAGCGCAGATTTTTTTTGTAAGGGGTTTGGCTTATTTAATTTTATGAATAGGAATTTTTGAAGATTAGCTTATATTTATCTGCCATAATAATGTGCATATTATTATTTTTTCATTAAAAAATATTATAAATACAGAGAAATAAGAAAAAGCTTGATCTTCTGGTTTTCTGAGAAAAAAAAAAAAAAACTAATTGGAAAAAACTAAACTTGAAAAAAAAAAAATCTAATTCAGTTGTAATGTATGTATTTGCATTTTAATATATTATATTCATACTATATAACAAAATATCTAACACACTGTAGATGAATTTAGCACATTTATGAGTATGGAATGAAATGCCATATGATCAATACTAATTTTATTATTGACTGTATTTTACGCAATTTTAAATTTAAGCAAATGATTAGCTATAATTTAACAGTAATAATTATGTACTAGTGATGTATTTTTTAGTTTGAAATATTAATTACATTACAAGTTCGGTTAAATAAGGAAGAGCTTGCCTTTGTGGTCTGTTGAAAAATACACACAACATGTTATATTCAAAAAATCATATAAAATTTTCTAAGCAAAAACACACGATTTGCTTGTAAGGTATTTATTAGAGACTAATGAGGTATGAATTGAGCATATTATCAGATTTTAAAAAAATGGTGTTTTTGAGAAATTGCATTTCAAAAGTAGTGATTTTACAAAATTTTGCATAATTTAAAATTGAATTACAAAAGTTGCAAGTACCTTAGAGTTAAAATAAAATTTGCTGTAAAACTCCCATTAAAGGTCTTTGGATTGCCATCAATGTTTAGCTTTAAAATTTTTTTTTTCATTCTGAAAAAAAATCTTAAATTCACTAATAATTATATTTTTTGCACTTAAAAACTAATTTTTTTAATTAAGTAAAAATGTCACTATATTTTTTAAAACTATGCCAAAGTAAAATTCAGTTTAATAACTGTTTATAAAAAATAAAGTGACTGAATATGTTGAATATGTTTGGTATTGTGTTCATTTCAAAATGAAGCGTTTTTCAGTTTTTCTGAAAACTGCCAATTTTATCATGAACTTTAAAGTGCTGTAATCAGAGAAATAAATTTTTTAGGGAAAAATCCTTTTAGGAAATTTTACAAATCACTTAGTTCTAACTACTGAATTTTTCTGAAAAAAATCTGTGATGGTGATTTGACATGCCCTGCCTGAGCTGAGATGGAATTGCTCTATAATAATTAGAAAACAATAGCGAAATATATCAAAATAATTATTTTTCTTTTTGTAAATATTTTAAATAAAAAATATGCCTTTCTAATATTTTTTTCCCTCTTAATTTTTCTCAATTTTTGATAGAATGTTAGAGAGACAGATGAAATGAGTAGGTTTGAGATTATTTGTAAACACATCACTTATAATTATATATCAGCTTTAATTTCAGATTTCTTTGTCTTTGTCTTACATTTCTCCCTCTTAATTTTTCTCAATTTTTGATAGAATGTTAGAGAGACAGATGAAATGAGTAGGTTTGTGATTATTTGTAAACACATCACTTATAATTATATATCAGCTTTAATTTCAGATTTCTTTGTCTTTGTCTTACATTTCTTTTGATTCAGAGCATCGCCACCGGGTATCAAACGAGATCCATGTGAGCGAAAGAAAAGAGGAAGGAGCAGGGGCGTGCAAAGAGAAAACAGCACCCGGGGCAGTCTCAATTTGGCGCTCCGCTCTTCCCCAACTTTTTCTTATGGCAGGCTGAAAATGACGTTTGTAGTATAAATTTGACACCCCCTAAATTTCAGCGCTGGGGCGTCACCCCCCTTTCGCCCGGCGTTGGGAAGGAGGGGCAAGATTTTTTTAAGGGAGTTTTGTAATAAGCCTTGAGTGAACAAATTGGGACTTTGCCCAATTTATCTATAACAAATTTACTTTATTTCCGATTCCACCTTTGAAAATATTCAAATCGAAATTTCAATTTAAAAAGATTTTACTAAATTGTCTGGTAAACAAATTTCAATGCTAAAGTTATATAAAAGAGTTTTGTTCTATATTAAGAAAAAATAGTATTTTTATTCATTAAGGTATTTAATTTAGAATGGACGCAGCTAAAAATTTTCTTCGATTTAAAATCTAAGGTGCGAAAATTTTTATGCATTACACATATGACTGACCATCAGTTCTATTTAAATAATGTTGCAACCAGTCAAATGGGGTATCCTAATTTATTTTTGTCTATAACCTCAATTAATCATGATCGGGGCCTAGATAAGCCAATGTTTATTTAAATAAATAAAAACATTTATCTACGATCAATAAATTTTCTCTATTATGGTTAATTATTTTTATGTCACTTTAAACTTTTTGTTAGACACACATGTTTTCAGAATCATGAGACACAAAGGAAAATTTAAAAAATATACATATATATATCCATATATTTTTGTAATTGTTGTAGTATTAATTTCAAAAACATTTATGCTAACAATTATTATTTTTTTAAAATAAATATTGTCGGACGTTCCTCTTAGTCCGCACAACTTTGAAGAATGTCCGTGGTAGTTATAGCTGCCAGCCATTACCGATATTATTAGGTGATATCGGTCACCCACTGTGAGGATTGTGTAAATGGACACTGACGCTGTCAATTAACTAAATTAACAGTTTATTTAGAATATATGTACACACTAAATACGCTATTTAGAATTATATACAATTACAATTCGGATATAGGTGATCCAGTTCAACATTAAATTAAATACAGTAAAGGTTGGCTGTGTACTATTTAAATTACACCTTCCACCTCAGACTCAATGCACGTTAGATTCACTTTAACGGAGATCAACTTCAGAGCCCGATCAAGCTGAAGTTGGGCCCAGGGCCTGTTAAAAAGTTGGGCCCCCCTACCTATCCATTTTCGGTGACACTTTCAGAAAAAAAAAGGTTTATTTGGTGAGTTGACAAAGTTGTTTGGATAAAAAGTGTTTAGGTTAAAAGCTTCTAATAATTTTACTGAGTCATTCAGAATATTTACATTTTACATTTAATATTTTATAAAACAATATTATTTGAAAAGTATTTGATTAAGGAAAAAAGAATCAGCTACCTAATTTATGGGCCCCCGAAATTGGTGGGCACAGGGCCGAGGCCCCGGAGGCCCGTGCATTAATCAGGCCCTGATCAACTTCGAATCTCCCAACGCATGGATACTCGGCCTGCACTTCTCGGCCCAGAGCACTAAACACCAGGACGTCTGTGTCCCTTGCTCTCCAGATACGCACTGCCTATGCTCTCCAACACAGAGCACTCTCCAGGTACGAACCCCAGATACGACTGAACTAATCTGAGATAAGACTTGCTCTTCTCAAATCACTGTGTTTCCCTAGTGTCAACCCCCTTTGGAGCTTATTCATTGGACACATTCCACATTCCTTTCTTGATTAGTGACATGTTGCTTGTCCGCTCATCATCCACATACCTCACTGACGGATGAACACGCCTCTCAGCAATCTCTTCTTTCTCTTATTCACCACCTGCACAGGATTCACTTGTCAATTCTCACTTCAACAAAGAAAGAATGTCACCTTGAAAATTCTAGTACACAGCCAGTACAATACAAAATATTAAGATAGAGAAATAACGGAAATTCCAATCTTTAGCAGAGGTGGTCTCAGAACCTGACAAATATTTTTGTAAATTTTGAAGAAACTTTACTTTTGTCTGCTAAAAATTAATTTTAAAAAAGTATGTAAAAATTCTTTTAAAAGTTATATAAAATTTTAAATGCGCATAAAATTTTAAAATTTTAATTAAAAATAATTTATATTATTTTTATAGAATTTATATTTAAAAGAAATATGCAGATTGATATGCGTTTTAGTTTTAAAATAAAGAAAAAAATATTTATAAAAATAAAAGGTAAAATTGTGCGTGACCATCTTAAGGGTCCTGTCCTTGCCCGCGAAAACACTCGCTAGCTAATGCTATTCCTATGGGGATGCATTTTTCTAATAACTCTTTCGCATTTTGACATTTTTTTTTTTTTTTTTTTTTTTTGCCTTGGTTAGCTGAGGTTCCTCTCGAGATCGCTCCTTGATTACTTTTTCGATTATGGTCGCAGATATTTTTTATAAAGTTGCTTTCACTTTCAGAACCGGTTTTGTAAGTGAAAGTAACTTTATAAAAAAATCTGCGATTAAAATCGGAAAAGTAATCAAGGAGCGATCTTGAGAGAGACCTCAACTATCCAATGTAAGAGAAAAAAAAAAAGTCAAAATGCGAAAGAGTTATTAGAAAAATTCCTCCCCATAGGGATAGCATTAGCTAGCGAGTGTCTTCGCGTTCAGGGACAGGACGCTTGAAAAAGCAACGACAGTTGCGAAAACCCAAAGATAACGGCTGATTGTAAAGTACTCGCGTATTCCTCGTGAAATACTGAAGAGATTTCAATATTTAAAACAAGTATAAAAAATCATGCGTTAAGCATAGATAATGAAGCACTTTCCAACATTTCTTAAAATCTTTAACAAAACCTCCTTATCCAGGGAAATAACATATAATTCTTCATATCCAAATATGTATTCCAATACTTTTGAAAAGCCCTGTTTTTGACCTGTCGGTTAATATATACACTATATAATGGTAAAATTTAGTTTAGCAAGAAAACGCCTAACTGTTTGAAATTTTCCTTTCAGCAATTTATACTAATAGATGGAAACATACTTGATATTTTTGTTTAGCCTTGTAAAATACATGGTACTTTAATACACGAAAGTATTTTGCTTAAATTCTCTTTAAACTACTTAAATCAAATTTTTAGAAATTATCATCCAAAGGCGACCATGTATCCAGTTCTTTGCGTGACCCTGTATATCATTTTATCTTTATTCTACAAACATTTCTCAGTAAACTAAATGCAGTTCACCGTAAAAAGGCGTAACATATTTAAAAACCACCTTTAAGTAAATTACGCTCATATTCAGTACCTTTCCGAGATCTTTTGTGTATCCTTGTATATCTAAATTGTGTAATAATTAGCATTTATATCAACCATATAATATGCATAGATTTAGTGAAACTTAAAAGAGTATATCATAATTAAAATGCATTTCCTCCACCTAACAGCCATCTTCCATAATATACAGGACTTCGGATAGAATATATTATTTGAAATATTTTGTGCGTCCCTGTAAATGCTATGCACTAGTAATATGCATGGAAATCCTCAGTAACGCATATCAATTTGATTATATATGAAATCGTTTACCACAGTTAAAATATGTCGCAAACAATTATCTCCTTTATTATAATGTATTGCAATTATTTTGTGTGGCCCTGTAAATGAATAATAACTATTTTTTTCGCTGCATACTTTACAAAATGCATATTTTAGTGCACTTTGCAGCTGCATATAAATTTGAAGATGTTTGACAGGGTGTAACATTTTTAAAATTCATTTGAAATGATTTTCCTCCATAGGCCGTAATGTAATGGAAAAATTTGACTGTCCCTGTAAATAAACTAATCATGGCAGAACCTTCATTTTCAATAGGGTTTGTGCTCGGGTAAACGTCATTAACGTCCAAAAATTTCATGACAATCCGGGTATATTTACAAGAGTTAGAGCGCGGACAGACGGCCAGACAAACCGAATGCATAAGCACTTTTCAATTTTGTTGGAAATTGCTACAATAGTTATGCATTTATAATTCTATTTTTTTTTTATTTTAATAACGTTATGAAGAAGAAATGGATTTTCCAAAAAGGAAATGAAGGAACTTCGAAGGGAAATATCGTCAGTATTCCCATTTTTTCCTCCTCTCCCCCCTCATCAATATCAGCTGTTTCCACATAATACACCACTATAGTCATCTTAATAGCTCAAATACGGAAAGACTTTTTGGAACAACTTTTCCGGTATATTTTAAACTAGCAAAAGCCGTGCTTTGTTTGGATTCGCGAAGCATTATTTCATAAGATAAATATTTGAAAGGAACATTACTTTTTAGCACTTTCCAACAAAGTTGAAAAGTGCTTATGCATTCGGTTTGTCTGGCCGTCTGTCCGCGCTCTAACTCCCGTAAATATACTCGGATTGCTATGAAATTTTTATACGTTATTGAGGTTTACCCTAGCACGAACCCTATTGAAAATGAAGTATCTACCATGATTAGTTTATCTACAGGGCGAATCAAAAGTTTCCCATTACATTACGGCCTATGGGGAAAAATCGTTAATATACTCGGATTGCCATGAAATTTTAGGACGTTATTGACGTTTACCATAGCACAAGTCCTACTGAAAATGAAGTTTCTACCATGATTAGTTTATCTACAGGGCGAATCAAAAGTTTCCCATTACATTACGGCCTATGGGGAAAAATTGTTAATATACTCGGATTGCCATGGAATTTTAGGACGTTATTGAGGTTTACCCTAGCACGAACCCTATTGAAAATGAAGTTTCTATTATGATTAGTTTATCTACAGGGCGATTCAAAAGTTTTCCATTACATTACGGCCCATGGGGAAAAATCGTTAATATACTCGGATTGCCATGAAATTTTAGGACGTTATTGACGTTTACCCTAGCACAAGTCCTATCGAAAATGAAGTTCCTACCATGATTAGTTTATCTACAGGGCGAATCAAAAGTTTCCTATTACATTACGGCCAATGGGGAAAAATAATTTCAAAGGAATTTTAAAGATGTTATACCCTGTCAAACATATTAAAATATGCATTCAATAAAATATAAGGTGAAAATGTAGCTAATATTCATTTACAGGGCCACACAAAAGAATTCCATTAGATAATGGTATAAGGAGGAATTGTGTGTGACATATTTTAAATATATTAAGCTTTTTCATGTATAATAAAATTGATATATGTCACTGAAGCTTAATATAAATTATACGCTACTGTCTTGCATAATATAAAGTACACAGCATTTACAGAGCCATACAAAAGATTTCAAATAGCATATTCTTTCCGAAGTACCGTATATGTGTCCGATGATGGCTGATCGAGGGATGAAATGCATTTTAATTATGATATTCGGGTTTATATTTCGCTAAATATATGCACATTATATGGTGTGTATAAATGTTATATTTGATATACAGGGCTACCCAAAAGAGCTCACCAACGTTACTGAATATGAGCGTAAATTATTTAAACGTGGTTCTTAAATAAGCTATGCATTTTTACGCTGAGCTGCATTCAATTTACTGAGAAATGTTTGCAGAATATAGATAAAGGAATATACAGGGCCACGCAAAGAATTCGGTACATGGACGCCTATGAACGATGATTTATGAGAATGTGATTTCAGTTGTTTTTAAAGTGTTTTAGTTTAGAATAAATTTTAGCCTAATGCTGACGTGTAATAAAGATACAATGTAAACTACGGGGTTGAACAAAAGTTTCCAAGTATGTTTCCACCTAATAGTATGAATTGCTGAAAAAGAAATTTCAAGCTACTGGGTATTTTCTTGCTAAGCTAAATTTTCCCATTATATGAACTGACATATGAAATACAGGGCTGTTCTAATGTACTGGAATACATATTTGGGTATATTTGGCTATACACTATTATTTCCCTAAATAACAAAGTCTTGTTAAAGATTTCATTAAATGTTGGAAAGTGCTTCATAATCTATGCTTAACGCATGATTTTTCGTACTTGTTTATATTATTTTTGCATTTTTATTAAGCAAAGACGTTATCTCATGTTTTAGCGCATTTAAATTTTAGGAATGTAAATTCAGCCAAATAACTAAGAATTGCCTCTGAATTTTTTATTTATGATATAAGGCTGGTATAAATAAAAATATTTTCGAAGAAGAATTTTACAATATATATATATATATATATATATATATATATATATATATATATATATATATATATATATATATATATATTTTAACTAAAAGTTTTAAAGATGTTTTTACATTTTTCAATGGCCAGTAACGGCGTTCGTTCTGGCCAAAAAATGTTCTAGCCTAAGAGCCAGTGAAAAGCTACCTATATGTATTTGACCAGACCTGAGATTTTGTACATTGAGGCCCCTATACCTACTACACATGAGATGGGGGGTCACTAAGCCCAAAGTGGTGGACGTGGCTACTGCGCAGGTAACATAGGTATCAATTTTTGGCAAATTTTAAATCCATTTGACTACGTCTGCAGTTTTGAAATTTTAAAATATGTTATTAGTATTATCGGAAAATAACAATGGCAGACCATTATCGCGCGGTTAACATTGTGGCAGACAGTTTTGAAAGTGCTGAAAAAGATAAAATTTCGAAAGTAATTGACCAGGTCTGCCATTAATATATATTGTTTATTAGGGTCTTAAAAGCTTATATTGATCACGGCAGACGTCTTCATTGAGTACACACATCAGCAGACAACAAAATCTTAGCTACTACCCGGTCAGATGTATATGTATTAAGTTCCCAGTTTTGTATCTATATGATTTACTTTATCTTTGTATTTATAAAAATTAATATTTAATTTTGTAAACTATGTACCAAAATTTATAAGTTTGCTAATAAAAAAATAATATATAGCAAAATAATCTTAAATATTAAGATATATTGCAGAAAACAAATAATCATTCATACATTGATTTTACTTTAATTAAGACAAATTTATTTATTTAAGACAAATAAAAAAAAAATGAATCATGTGTATTACAAAATATTTTTCTTTTCACGAATTTTAATCGTCACTCATCGTCATCATCGAAGTCATATCTGCCGTTGTGTGAATCGTCTGCATCATCCATTGAATCGGATTCTATAAAAATCAAAATAAATTATAAAATAAAAGTAATTCGTAAACTGATCCGAACATATTCGATAAAAAATTTATCATAATAAACTTACCAGGAACATTGGTGATTAAGTCACTCACAGAAGTTGGGAGTTGATCTCCTTCGAACCATTTGAATACAAATTTGTCATCTTGCTCAATCCAACCATACTCTAATGGGTCCAATGTGGTAGGTTGCTTTTTGTGTGCATTTTTCCAAACATTTGAAATATAATGTGCTCTTAGAAGTTGCTGGTAAAGCTCAGTCTTACACGGTGGTATTGAGCTTGCATCAAAATTCAATATTTTTTTGCTAAAGTTTTCATTGACGTCGGAAGGTTTATAATTGCTGACGAAAAGTTGGTATCTTCCATCATCAACGTCAATTGAATTTTTTGCGTTATAGAGCTGGCAGGTAAACTTCTGAATACTGTTAAATACCTCTTTTAACTGATCCTCTCTCAAAT